>OX422207.1:263124385-263489385 GCA_949130495.1 Sambucus nigra | reverse complement strand
AAAATAGGGGTTTGCATTTTTGGGTTTGAAATTTCAATTTTGGGATTTTCATGAAATTAAGGGTTATATATATACTTCGTGGCAGCTCAAATGAGGTTGGTTAAATATGACTATTTTAGAATTTGTTAAATTATTATTGATTTTTCCTTAAAAGATGGTCTAATTTGATCTCATTTATATTCTTTTGATACTTGAATTCACTATTTTCTGTGTTGAAATCGTCCATAATTGATTATTTGTTATTTCTCTTCAATTGTAACTATAGTTCAATGTTGATTTGAAAATAGGAGTTTTACGATTTCATAATCAGGGTATTTCAAAATCATTTTTTTAACCCCAAATTTCTAGACAAGTCACTGTATTCATTATTTCTTCTTTTAATCTATAGGATAACTGAAGTTCTCATTTTAAAAGTTGGGAAAATATTTCATAGTACATCTCTCTAAGTTATTTTAGTTGTTTGTTATTAGTTGGTATACCATTTTGACATTTTTATTTTGATTATTTGCAGTTAGGTGCTATACTATTTTGGACTTTCTTTGGTTATAGTTATAGCTGGTGTAACTTATGTTCTTCAGCCTGCTCCGACATATTATTTCCTCTGGTCGTTGAAGGACCAATGGCCGATGCTGGCGAGATGATAAATGGATACAAACTTGTACTAAGGGGGCTAAGCTTTCACAGGTATCATGGGGCGAAACCAAAAGAAAGGAAGTTGGGTCATAAGTTCTTGATATATGTAAATGCATGGATGGATCTCCGAGGAGCTGATAAATCTGACAATTTATTAGATACTATCAGTGTTGATACCAAATTTAATCTGCTAACATGGACCAATCACTTGAAGACACGTGTCAAACTACATGGAAAATATAAATACTTTAGACGATCAACTTAAGCGTACCGAGCAACTCAAGCGCCCCGAGCAACTTAAGCGTACTGGGCAACTCAGGCGCCCCAAGCAACTTAAGCGGTCCGAGCTACTTAGTATACTAGATAACAGCGCATTATCCTTTCATATGTACAGCCTCCAGGCTATAAATACATTGTAACTTCCTCATAAGAAGGGGACTTTGGATCTATTAGTAAACCTATTATCGAGATTCCAAATAGAGAGTCAGTAATATAAAAACAGTGGACGTAGGCCATTTTTATCAAGTTGAACTACTTTAAAAATCCCTTGTCTTATTAATTTCTTTATCTGTGATTCATTAATTAGAGATAATCTAGTTTTAACATCAACAGATTGGCGTCGTTTGTGAGAATCGATTGTACTTAGCATTTTTCACCAAAACAATTCATCATCTATGGCTGAGAATCCGGAGTCCAGTAATCGAAACACTGGGATCCATCCAAACCCTTCTACTCCCCCAAATATTCAAGAAATGGATGGTATAATGGCTAATTTAGCCCAAGGCTAAATGGCCATGCAAGAAACCATGTGTCAACTTATACATACTGTTCAATATGGAGTGCCGTCCCATTCAGGACAATGAAGTGTTCAAAGAAATACCCATTTGCCATCTTCAAGAACTAGACGAACCCTATTCCTAGAGGTCTCTCAATCTAGACGTACTGAATCATATTGTACTGAAAGATCTAGTGATCCTTCGTATCAACCAGGTCGGACTTCATCAGTATGAGCTACTGATTCCCATCGAAATATCACTCCCACTCCAGAAAAGACTAGTGCTCTATAGAGGTTGAGTAGACTATCTCCTTTTGATCGATTGGGACCTAGGAGGAATATAAGTCCTCCTAGTATTGTATCAAGGAACTCTCAACGACCATCCGACCTAAGGGAAGGCTCTACCCAATCACGCCCAGTAGCCCGTAGTGAAAGGTCCCAAGAGGAAAACTCAACGCGATCAGTTGCTCGAACAAATAAGCCTGAGGTGGGAAACGATGAATGGAAAGGCTCTATTAAAAGGTTGAAGGACAGATTAGGGGAAATGGATAAGGTCTACAAAGAACTTTTGTCCAAGGGACACCATTCGTACAGGCAATTATGGATTTTCCCACACCATCAAAATTCAAAGCTCCTATGGTGACGCCTAAATATGATGGAAAAACTGACCCTGCCCTTCATATAGAACAATACCAATTTATCGCCGATATATATGTAGTTCCAGACGAGATGAGATGTAGGGCGTTTTCAAGAACTCTCACCGGATTAGCCCAGATATGGTACAATAATCTTCCTTGGGGTAAGATAGCAACTTTCCTTCAGCTAGCAGAGCTTTTCATAGGGAAATTTTGTTTTGGAGCAGAACTAGTTAAATGAGTAGCACACTTGCTGAGTGTTAGACATAAGCCAGAAGAAAGTATCAGGGACTACATTACTCATTTCAATAACGAGAAACTTGAGGTAATAGATTACGAGGAGAAAATAGCATTTACTGCTCTGATGAGTGGAATGTTAACAGATAAGTTATACTATACTTTGGCTAAAGATCCACATAGGACCATGGTAGAACTGATGGCAAAAGCCACCAAGATCATGAACTTTGAGGAAGCCATAGCTACGAAGAAAAATACTGACACCAAGGAGACTAAGGTTGAAGTTGGTAAAATCGTGAAGAAGGATCATAAGAACAATGGTCGCAACAAGTAGTCGAAATGTAAACAAGCGTTGGAGCAGATGAGGAAGTATGGAAATTATACTCCCTTGAAGGTAGATATAAATCACATTCTGGAGGAGATCAAGAACAGCGAGGAGTTAGCCTGGCCAGGGAAAATGAAAGCAGACCCTGACAAAAGGGACAAGTTCAAATATTAAAAATTCTACAAAGACCATGGCCACACGACCAAACATTACGTAGCTCTCCAGAATGAATTGAAGCACTTATCAGGTGAGGAAAATTGACCAAGTATGTTGATCGCCAAAATGGTGGAAAGACTAGCTACCGAGGAAGTCAAAGACCTAAACCTCCTCGTTGAGAAAAAGAAGACAATAAGAGAGATCACGAAGAAGATCCAGAGGATAACCCCGATCCCCCCAAAAGACCAAGATAACCAGAACGTGAGGTATTTTCAATCCATTTTGGGTCATTTGAATGTAATGTCATTACAGGTGGAGATGCAGGAGGTGGAGATCTAACTACGGAGACAAAAGCTGACCTCAATGAGGCTCAAGCTTGCTCGTACATACAGTGCATAAATTTGGTTAAAGATGATCGCCCAAGGAAGGTGAATAAGGATAAACTGGTCATCGATTTCTCTAAGAACGACTTAGCAGGTGTGCTATATCGTCATGATGACCCATTGGTATTCAAGATGAGAATGAAGGAAGTGGTGATTTCACGGGTACTGGTGGACAATGGTAGCTCTGCAGACATTATATTCTACCCATGCTTCGACAGTTTGAATTTAAAGTTAGCCCAATTGGAGCCCTATCACAGGCCCCTCCTCGGTTTTACTAGCGAAAAGATTTTTCCACTTGGGACGATCAAGTTGGATATGCTTATTGGTATATGGCCTGCTTGTCGAACAGAAAGAGTACGCTTTTTTGTAATGGCTAAAAATGTCCAATCAGCTTACAATATCATCATGGGTAGGGTAGGTTTGAAGAAGTTTGAGGCAGTACCATCTACTGTACATCAATATTTAAAATTCCCAACCAACTTTGGAGTGGGAGTTGTGAAAGGTGACTAGAAAGTAGCTCGGGAATGCTACTATTCATCGCCGAACAGGAGGAATGCGAAGAATCTAGGAAGAAGGCTACAACTTATCAGGTGGATGAAATAGAAGATGCAGAGATTAAAACATTAGACCCTAGAGACGAGTCTCAGATCGTGAAGGGCCAGGTCATGGAAGTCACTGAAAGTATCATTCTGGATGATGAACATCCAGAACGAACAACCCAAATTGGTGCGTCATTGGATGTATCATTAAAACAGGAACTGGTAGCATTTCTAAGGCACAAAAAATAGACTTTTGCATGGAGTCATAAAGACATGCCAGGGATAGACCCGAATTTCCTGTGCCATGAGCTCAATGTGAACAAGGATGTCAAGCTAGTGAAGCAGCGAAGAAGGGTGTTTAGCCCTAAAAAGAACCAAGCTATACAGGAAGAAGTAGAAAAACTACAAAAAGCCTTTTTTATTGAGGACGTCAAATATCCTGATTGGCTAGCAAATGTGGTGATGGTGAAAAAGAAAAACAATAAGTGGAGGATGTGTGTGGACTTCATTGATCTTAATAAGGCATGCCCAAAGGATCATTTTCCTTTGCCCCGAATCGATCAACTGGTGGATGCTACCTCGGGTCATGAATTGTTGAGTTTCATGGATGCTTATTCTGGTTACAACCAGATTAAAATGAAGCCTGAGGACAAGGAAAGTACCTCTTTTACCACCCCAAGGGGAACTTATTGTTATAACGTTATGCCTTTCGGACTTAAAAATGCAGGTGCCACATATCAGCGGCTGATGAATAAGGTGTTTGCAGAGCAAATCAATCATAACATGGAGGTTTATGTCGACGATATGCTAACGAAGAGCAAGAAAGCTGCTGATCATCTAGTTGACCTTAGTCAGACCTTTGATTAACTAGAGAAATATCAAATGAATTTGAATCCCACCAAATGTATATTTGGGGTGCGAGAAGGTATGTTTCTCGAATATATTGTTAACCAAAGAGGTATTGAGGAGAACCCTGAGAAGATCAAAGCCCTATTGGAACTATGATCTCCAACTACGAAGAAGGAAGTATAAAGTCTCACAGGGCGAGTTGCATGACTAAACAGATTTGTCTCGCGAGCAACAGACAGATGCCTCCCATTCTTCAAAACACTTCAAAAAACGTTTGAATGGAATGATGAATGCGAAGAAGCCTTTCAAGAGTTGAAGAAATATCTGAGGACTCCTCCATTGTTATCTAGACCAGTGATGGGAGAAAAATTATACTTGTATCTGGCGGTTTCAGAGAACGCAGGTAGCTCGGCATTGATAAGAGTGGAAGACGGAGTATAAAAATCAGTCTATTACACCAGCAAGGCTTTCCAAGGAGCAGAAATCAGATATCCAAGGTTGGAAACGTTGGCACTGGCACTAATCGAAGCGAGCATAAGGATGAGGCCATACTTCCAAGCACATACTATAGTGGTGTACACTGATATGCCATTAAGACAAGACCTACATAAACTGGAGAAATTAGGAAGATTGATGTACTAGGCAGTAAAAATTATTGAATATGACATAGTTTATGAGCCTAAGTCGTCGCTTAAGGGGCAGGCAGTAGCGGATTTTATCACAGAGTTTACTCAGGAAGATACCTCTGAAGAAAAGGAGTTTAATACAGACCAACTCATGGATGTTACGAGATCATTATATTTAACCCCCGACCAACTTCCATCTGTGGACGATCAAGAGAAGATAATCAGCGAGAAGTGCTGGAGGAGGACAAAAGGAAACATTAAATATTCCACCAAGAAACTCTGTCAGATCAAGATTTTAATAATGAAGTACTTGTGTGGATACTGTATGTGGATGGCTCTTCGTGTCCATGGGCAGTGGAGCAGGAATTATTTTAAACAGTCCTGATGAAATTGATATAGAGTATGCTCTACATTTTCAATTTAAGGCTTCCAATAATGAGGCTGAATATGAATCTATGATCATGGGTCTAAATCTGGCCAAAACCATGAAGGCAGAGCAGGTCGTTGTATTCGGTGATTCACAGTTAATCGTAAATCAAATTCTCAAAGTATATGCAGCGAAGGGAGAACTAATGATCAAGTATCACGCAAAAGCAATGCAGGTTGTATCAAATTTCACTACAGTTCAGTTTATCAGAATACCGAGACTGAAGAATGTAAGAGCCGACGCCCTAGCTCAACTAGCATCAACAACATGCACCGAGCTACGAAGAACAATCCCAATAGAAATTCTAGCTGGTCAGAGCATAGATAAAGATTTGATGATGAACTTCATTACCCTCGACTTGGGACCATCCTGGATGGACCCCATCAGGGCTTATATTGAAGAAGGGACTTTGCCAACCAACAAAGTTGCATCCAAGAAACTGAAGTTTAAAGCTGCTCATTAAGTATTGACCAGTGGCATTTTATATAGAAGAGGAGTTATAGCAGCACTCCAGAGATGTGTCCATCCCTCCGGAGTTAAGGACTTGATTGAAGAGGTTCACAAAGGGTCCTATGGAGCTCATGTAATAGGTCAGACGCTTTTGTAGAGGATAACGACACATGGGTATTATTGGCCAACGATGAGAGCTAATTGCACTGCTCATGCTAAGAAGTGCGATAAATGCCAATGTTTCTCTTCAATTCGAAGAACTCCCCAGGCATTGTTAACACCCATTACATCCCCTTGGCCATTCGCCATGTGGGGGATAGACTTGGTCGGGCCACTTCCAACGACCAAAAGAAGATTCAAATACCTCGTGGTTGTTGTGGATTATTTCACCAAATGGGTGGAAGCTGAACCTCTCATTGATATGACATATGACAAAGTCTATCAATTTATTTGGAAGAGTATTATTTGCAGATATGGTCTCCCACATGCATTCATTACTGACCACGGAACCCAGTTTGACAACGATGAATTCGCTGCATATTGTCATCAATCTAATGTACAAAAAATCCACTCCGCGCCAGGTCATCCCCAAAGCAATGGGAAAACTGAAGTGACGAACAGAACCCTGCTAAATGGTTTGAAAAAACGGTTGGATGATGCAAAGGGGAATTGGATCAACGAGCTACATTCTGTGTTATGGGCTTATCTCACTACACCACGAACAACAACTAGGGAGTCTCCATATATGTTGACATTTGGAAGTGAGGATGTCATACCTGCTGAATTGGGTCTACCCACACATAGGGTGCTTAATTTCAGTTCTCCTATCAGTGACTTGATGAGACGATTAGACCTGGATATGCTCGAAGAAGTTAGAGAAGAAGCAACAATCAGGAATGCAGCATATCAACAACAAACAACTTTGCTCTACAATAAAAGAGTGAAGAAGTGTGATTGGAAAGAAGGGGATTATATACTGAAGAAATTGATCCAAAAGCATAACAAACTGGAAGCCAACTGGCATGAACCTTCTAGATTAACTGAAGTTATTCGTCCAGGGACATACAAAATTGAAACTTTGGAGGGAGAAGAATTCAAGAATGCATGGAATGCTGAACACTTGCGTAAGAACTATCAGTAATTGAAATTCCTATATAACACAGTTTCTTCAATATGAATAAAGTGATATTTCGCCCATATTTCTTTCTTTGTTGAAATTTTTTCAGAATATTAGTGCTACACACTACACAAACCCAAAATCAAAGCAACACACCACCAACTATGGTTAGTCGGCAACTCATAACCACCAACTCCGGTTGGTCGGCAATTCAATTACCACCAACTCCGGTTGGTCGGGAACTCATTATCACCAACTCCGGTTGGTCGGTAACTCAATACCACCAACTTTGATTGGTCGGCATCTCATTACCACCAACTTCGGTTGGTCGGTAACTCAATACCACCAACTCCGGTTGGTCGGTAAATCAATAACCACCAACTCCGATTGGTTGGTACCAAACTAGGCAAGAAGCTGGACAACCTCATGGGGCATCCACTGTCTAGGCAACCAGGTAATCCATACGAGATTACTATAACTAAGCAGGAACATGGGATGAAAATCATTCCATTGCTTAGGCCCAAAGAGTGACAAGTCACTATAATCAAACAACAAATAGGATAAGTATGGTATATATATATATATATATATATATATACATATTCACCAACAAACAAACAAGGACATTCTACAAAAGACTATCAAAAAAATGAAATTGTCAAAGACTAAAAATTTCTTTCATTAAAACCAAGTAGATTACATATGATATGAAGATTGATTCATTACATAAAAATATCCTATTCTATGGGTTTATTTCCCTCTGCTTTTGAAACAGGTTTTACCCCAGCTGGAGGATCATCTAAGGCATAAGGAGAATTTATAAAGTTTATGTCTCACAGCATTCTGACATTCATTATAGATGGTTGATCAAGCAAGTGCTTTGGACAAGATATCTCAAAGTTTGAATGAAGACTATTATCACCGAGATACTTGGAGATTAAAATTCGAGGAATAACACGGGCTGGAATCCAATTAAGGTCAAGTTTGAAGGGAGGCACAGGCAAATCCAAAAATATGGGTTCATAATAATCCCATAAGAAATGACCTTGATCCAGTTTCAGGACACATAAGGCATTCAACCACCCATGCTTGTATCCTTCGTTGTTCGACTGCTGCAAACGAGCATCAAGATGATATAGAGCTTCATTATACCCAGCCATTCAAAATTCCCTTGGTTTCTTGTGAAATTGATAATTTAATCTCTCAAGTTGCTCGTGGAGCTTTTTCACAAGAATTTCTTTACTTTCCAGAGCAGAACTTTGATTGGAGAGTTGGTCGTTGAAACTTTGAATCTTCTTGGACATTTCTGTCAAGGCTTGGTTCTTTGCCATCAACTGAACGGCTTGACTCTCTAATTCCAACTGAGTTTAATGGTAACCCGACCAGCCCTTGCTTGTCCACGAGAAGAAGATCTTACTCTACCACGAGCAGGTGTGGAAGATCCTACTCGTTTCAAAGTTTCTAACTCATCCCTTAAGTTAGCATTTTCTACTTCTAAAAATGAAAAACCATCTTCATTTATGGGGACCAAGGCTCCCGAAGAAGAAGAAGAAGAAGATTTGAGTTGTTTTATTTCCTCCTGCAAAGCGACGTTCTCCTGCTCCAGCAGCTTGGCAATATGTCTGTGCTCTTCAATTTCAAGCTTTAACACGCTCTCCTTTTTCTCATGAGCAGAAATGAACTTGTCATATCCCTTATCGACACTCAATTAATGGTACTTTTTTCTCATAACCTTGATGTAAAAATGGTGTAGATTATTTGTACTGCTGTTAAAGCTCCTCGATCGTTCCTTGAAGATCTTCAATAATCATTTCGTAGGCCACATTGTTGGCTACAGCACGATTAAGTAAGCACTTTAAGTATTGGTAAGCTTCAACTTCTCGATCAGAAGCACCTGATCTGAGGATGTTAATTATCTGGGCCTCATTAAGGTCTGCATGATCAGCTTTGAAATAGTCATTGCATTTCTTCATCAACTCTGTATCATGAGCTGATAAGAGCTTCATCCTGGCCATAAACTAGCAAAGAGAAGAATAAAAAAAATCAACAATGGTGTGAACGGAGCAAGTAAGAGAGAAATTCCATACGAACAACAGAAGTTCAAATTTTATTCATCATAATAAAGGAAAACATAGTTCAAGGTTACATTCACGAAAACAGCAAAACAAAATACTCGAACAACTTTACACCTTCTCCTTATTTTCTACGACTTCTTCAGATGGTTTGGATGATGAGGTTGGTTGCTCGGAGGGCAAGGACAGCTGCTCGGTAGATGTACTAGCTTGTTGGACTTGCTCTGAAGGTTGGGCAATAGCAACAACAGGGACCTATTCTCCTGTCATTAAGGAAGACTCATCTGAAGCTGCTTCATCTTCTTTTTCTTCTCTAGGAGAAGGAGGAGGGCCATGAGTATGCTACTGGAACAACTCAGAATTCTCAGCAACCTTCAACTTTTTCAAGACCGCTACCCATCCATCCCTAAAATATTTAACACTGGCATACTCCATTTGAGAAGATATAATAGCCAGGCCCTTATTCCAACCCTTTTCCCAACCAGTACTTAAGGATTTTTTAACAGCAGCCTTCCTTTTAGCTTTTTCCAAGGAGGACCTTTCTCTAAGGAGCTCCTCGACAGACTTCAGTTTTTCTTCTAACTCTATCTTATGTCGCTCAGCATCTTGGAGCTTGGCGACATTTTCCTCAGCAGACTTAAGCTTGAATTCAATCTCGCTATTATGTTGTTCCACCTCCTTCAATTGCTTCTCCAGCGCTTTGGAGGCAGTCACAGTTTGATCTCGGTTTGCTTCAACGGACTTGAATTTCTTCTCCTAAGCATATTTGTCTTCCTCGTACTTCTGACGAGATTCCCTCAAAGACTGGTTTAGTCCAGCAAAAGATTCTTTTACCCCACCCGAGGAGCTAGAAACCCTGATGGCTTTATCCTTCTTCAAAATACAATTGAAGCAAGTCACAAGCTGAAAAAAGGAAGAATTTTAAGTCAATATATGAACATAGTACTAGAAATAAAGGACTCGGACTAAAGATACTTACTGAAGTAATGTGTTGAGCAGCTAATGTAGTAAGTCTCTCACAATAAAAGGTGTCTTCAACACCTTGGAATTCTGGAACAGTACAGGATCTTATCAAGCCCACAGCAGAGCTCGGAAGAACAAGAACTGGAACACTACCTTCAACATTTGAAGGTTGAGAGATAGGTTCAACATGTCTCTCAGAAGAACTTCTTTTTAATCTCCTTAGAGGAGCAGGAGCATTTTCGATTAAAGGAGCTGTCTCTATTGGTGGAATGACAATAGTCTTACTCGAAGGCACAGGGGGCATCTTACCACCTTCCTTGGCAGCAATAGAAGGGGGTACATCAGTATTATTTGTCCCTTCATCTGGGATATCTTATTTATTCTTCTTTGCCTCATCGGTGGCAAAGGCAGACTTATCAAAAAGGCAGCAGCTTTCCTCTTCTTCATTAGATCAGTAATAGGAATACTCAAGTCATAAGAAAAACCTTCCACACTGGTCTCAGAGGTTGGTACCCGATCAAGATCAACTACCACAGGACGAGGATGAGCAATGAAAGATGAGGTGTAGCTTATGTATTGCAATAAATAAGAAGAAGATCTAATGTGCTCCCCAGCAACAGATTGATGCAAGCTCTAGATAAGTTTTAAATGCTTTATATTAACCTCAGTTTCTTTTGGAGGTTTTCTTAGTCTATCAACTGTAACAAACAAAATCAAATGTCAGTGATGCATTTTATCAAATACAAAGAAAATAAGATTTCAAAAATAAAAACAACCTATCCCATTGCCATAAGGTGGACACTTGGGACCTTGGTATACATCATCTCCATTTAATGGAGGGTGTTGCCAATTTTTCATCACAACCCTATAATCAAAATAGTCCCTAATGGCATCGAAAAGATTGGCAACTAAAGCTCTATTCAAAAACCTAGTTTTTAAATAGAATGTGGAATCACTGGTAACCCATCTATAGCAATATATAATTTTTGGAATCCCTAAAAGAGTTCTATGAAGTTGATTCAACCTATGTACGCCATTAACTACCCTCCATATATTTGGAGCATCTCTTGCAGGTATAATATCAAAATATTGGCAAAACTCCAAACACAGGGGATTTGGCAGGAAAGAAAAACCACACTCAGCTATAAAAAGACTTGGGAACCAGTGTCCCTCCGCCAAAGAAAGTAAATCACAAGGATAAGAAAGTTCTTCTAAAATAACCCAGGAAGGGATTGAAAAGTCGGACCGAAACTTACCCAACGATTCAACAAGATAAACCATGGTGAATAAAGTAAATAAAGAAAGGGGAAGAAGATCTTATAGAAGAAAGAGAGATCTGTTGACAATGAATGATGGAAAGAACGAAGGCATAAGATAGAAAGAAAATGAAGAATTCAGAAATACAGATTTAAAAAGTAGAGGACGGCTGGATTTCTGTCGTGTTTAAATACTTTACCTAGAGAATAGAGAAAAGTAATTATTACAAGGGAAGACGTTTGCGTTTCTGGTGGCTAAAAGAAGAAAAAGGCACAAATATCGAAGTGATCGTGAAAATTCAAAATATTTATGAAGCTTGATATTATGCGCTCAAAAAGGAATTATGTAGAATAAAAACCTTCCTAAAATTCATAAAGACCAGTAATCCAAGCAGTTTTCAAGCAAAATGTTCCATAATCTCCTTCAACCTCAACTGTGAAACATTGGGGGCTTCTGTTGATACCAAATTTAATCTGATAACATGGACTAATCACTTGAAGACACGTGTCAACCTACATGGCAAATACAAATACTTTAGATGAGCAACTTAAGCGTACCGAGCAACTCAGGCGCCCCGAGCAACTTAAGCGTACCGAGCTACTTAGCGTGCAGAGCATCCAAATCAAGAGAGTTAAAGGACAGCTACGCATTAAATGCGCATTATTATCGTACAGATGTATATGTCTACTAGATAACAACGTATTATCATTTCATATGTACAGCCTCAAGGCTATAAATACATTGTAACCTCCTCATAAGAAGGGGACTTTGGATCTCTGGTAAACCTATTATCGAGATTCCAAATAAACAGTCAGCAATACAAAAACAGTGGATGTAGGCCATTTTCATCAGGCTGAACCACTTTAAAAATCCCTTGTCTTATTAATTTCTTTATCTGTGATTGATTAATTAGAGATAATCTAGTTTTTTACATCAACAATCAGTTATACTAATATTTACCGAATTGTTAGAGATTTTGTCAAAGGACCACATCAGAATATTTTAGAATCGGTAGCAGAACTCTTTGCATTTACGGCTCCTGCAAAGTTCCTACAAATATCTATTGTGAGGGTGAAGGTTGGGAAGCCTCATGTTGTTGTTATCAATCCTGTCGATTACTTAGGCATCAATATTATTAGATATAGAAGCAATAATGCTCCAGTTTAAGTTTTTACATGATTGTCTATAACTGCTACCGTTCAGGATCAAAAAGTGTGTTTTAGTGTTCCTGTTATTCTCATTACTATGCTAAATAGATTTTCTTTTTAAGTCGAAATAGAAAGTTAGGTACAATTTGTTAAAAAAAGGTTTCTTATTATAAGGTTGTTTAGAATGTTTGTTTTAGAAGGTAAAATATTACTTATGCTCTTAAGTAAATACGTTCTACTTTTATACTTCATCAAAATTACATCTACAAAGATGATAAACACAATAGAGAATGTTATCCCTCCAACATTACTTTAATGTTGGCTTCATCTTACATTCCACTTTTAGATTCCAGTAGTTACATATACGCTGGTTGGTTTTGAGAGCTTAGTCTGATTTCCCTACATGTACACCTCCATGTTGGTTTGGAGAGATTAGTTACACATTCTGGAGGCAATAGTTATGACTCAATTTAAAAAAAAATGCTGGAGTATATGGTTGTATTGGGAGTCAAAAGTTTCACTCGTTTCCTTTTCAGCTCATATGTTGTATTTCTATTTCTATTTAATGAACTGTAGAGCGGATCTGAGATGATATGTGACATGTATTTGATGATTTTTGATTGAGTAGTATTTTTTATACCTTGTTACCTTTCTTTCAATGTTAAGTAGGATTTGACTTGGATTTTAATTACAACATGTTTTTACGTTGAATTTGGTTCATGAATTTAGTGAGAAGAAAATTTAAAGGGGATGGTTTGGATTGGGGTTTCATATGTACAAACACATAAATCACAGTTCATTCTAATGTCAATCATTATTTATTTTTCCATATGTATATTATAATAATTGTATCTATATAATATATGTCATGCGATGTAATCATGTAACTGTTAATAATATATGTTAACAGTTATATTAAGTACCACACAATTAGATGTATGGTGTAAAAGAGTTAAGTTACATATAATAGTTATGCATTTATATATATTGGGGTAAGATATATAGATGTTTTGTTGAAGAACGATATTTTTACTGTTTTTCGATTACGTATTTTAAAAAAAAAAATCTGTTTCACAATTAGATATTTCGAAAATTTTTGCCCGAGTGTGTGTATATTTATATCTTATTATATATACACATCTACTTGGACGTTGTGAAGGCTCCAAAACCCCATACATAATTTTTTAGAGTTTTGAATTTTTTTAATTAAAAATATGCACGTGTTCCTTTTCCCCACTCAAAAAGCTGTAACACAACCCCTATCTCAGGACAGTTTGACACATTGTTTTAGCACGATCTTCGAAATTTTCAAATTATTTAAAGAAATGAGATAAATTGCTCTATATCTCTCTCATCTCCCGTATGTTTCCCTTTCCTCATATCAAATCTTTCACTCCCTCAGCACTAAACACCCGGTTGGGATATCCGGTCTGCTCCAGTTGCTAATCTTGATCTTGATCTCTCCTAAGTTGCGTAGTAGACCAGATCCAGTTGGGGTATCCGGTGGCAAGATTACTGCGGGATAAAGGGAGTTCAAATGGTTATTTTTACGTAGCCGTCGACAACATTTTCTCATTTGCCTTTGCCATTTAATTTTTTCCCTCTATCTCTCCTCTACATTTCAATTTCCTTCTCTCCTTTTCTATTTAGCGTTGTCCTTTGTGATTTGATTTTGCGGATCAAAGATTTCAACTGATGATTTGGTTTTTCTATATTCGGGTTTTGGAAAATTTTATGACGGTGAGTCATGTTGTGGGTTCTATATTCGGGTTTCTAAATTTCAGTTTCCTTCTCTCCTTTTCTATATAATTTTTTAATGCTTGAAGAGTTCATACTCAAATATCAGTTGGGCTTCTTTTGAATAATAATAATAATAATAATAATAATAATAATAATAATAATAATAATAATAATAATAATAATAATAATAATAATAATAATCTATTTCGGCTACTTTTTACAACCCTGGGGTCCACTTGCACGCCGCACTCTATTGAACGGATATAAATTAAGGCTGTTAGTTAATCGGTAGATGATACTTTGTAATTGTGCTATAGATTATAAATGTGCATATTGTTATGGGTTGTGAATGCTAGCGTTCTTTGGTCTCTTAGCATAATTTTACGTCTTCACTACAATTGAGTTACTCTTGGGCCTTCTATTTCTAAAATGTCAGTTTCTTGACGGAATACCTGAAGGTGTTTAGCTCTCGTGATTTTCTCACCTCTCATTGAACTACCATTAAGTTTTATGTATGTTATGGGGTTGGGAACTCGCTAAGTTCGAAATTGTTCTTTGTTCATTGATATTCTATCTCTTATTTTATGCCAGCCGGTGGGTGCGGGCAATTTAAGAAGGAATTTTTTCACAGCAAAGAGAGATGGCATGAGTTGGGTTTTCCATAAAAGAGAGTGAGGCGTTAAGATGGGTTTTCTTGAAGTTCTGGTGTGCGACGTATCTTACAACTGGAAAGAAACTTTTGCTTTGTGGAGGTTATTTGAATTTTTTCGTTCATGCTTATGTGTTTTGAAATTTGTAATATTCAGTCTTGAAACTAATATTGTTCTTCCTCAATGACATTAATTGTAGATATGTTCTAAAGCTTATAGACTATAAAATATGTTTTTGTTTTGTGAATAAGTTCCTAGACCATGATAATATAAGTCGTTCGCATTATAATTTGGTCATGGGTTTATGTTTCGGTTTTTTATATTTTGGACTTTTCTCTTGACGATGGAGAGTGTGGGTGATGGGTGAGGAGCCATGAAGATATTGAATTCAACTTTGTTGTTGTATTTACTTGAAGAAACATTACGCTCTGTTGATTCATTTATATTTTCATAGATGCAATTTTCACATCAAATGTTTGATAAAATGCCCCTTTCAACCTTTTCTTTTATTTCATGATTTATAAAAGAAAATTGTCCCGGTTGACTTCTTTAATATTCTTAACAGTGACTAAGTCTGTATGCATGCCATTCCAATAACTTTAAAAAGAGTAAATGATTTTCTTAGGCCCATTTGGTTGCGTAAATTATTTAATTTTATAAATTGATCAATTTTAAATGAATAGATTGTCAATGTATTAATTTTAAATAGGTTTAAATCTAATTTGTGGTGTGTTTGAAAAAGAAAAATGGAGTTATTTATTTTTTATATATGTGTGTGTGTGTGTGTGTGCGTGTGTGTGTAGAGAGAGAGAGAGAGAGAGAGTAGTATGGTGAGAGTACTATATGGGAGTGGTGCATTTAAGATTCATGTTGTTGTAATACCCCGTATTTTTATGGCTTTTAAAATTGGGGGATTTATTAAATTTAAGGTGAGATATTAATTTAATATAAATTCGAAAATTAATTATTTTTTATAATTACTAACGTTACAAGAGTTAGTAATCATTGGAAACTTGTTGAATATTACTAATGAAAAAAGTAATATATAATATTGGTTCTATTAAATGTCACGAGTGAATAAAATGATAATTTTAAAAATTTAAGTCAGGACGCGCCCGTGTCGTGTCGGGACTAAATGTTGATTAATAAAATTGAATATATTATAAATCACCTGCATGGTCATTTCGAGTGAGCCAAAGTGTCCTAAAGGGTCGAGATAGTCAAAATAATGTACCCGGGGGTTTAGTTTGGGTCTCGAAGCATTTTTAGGCCTAATTAACACCCCGGGAGGGCGTTTTGGACATTGTACATTTTTAAGCCTGAAAACCCACGAAAATTGTAAGGTTATATCAGATGCTTAGGGTTGTCTTCTAGGGTTAACACAACCAAAAATAAGAGACGGCCATTGGAGAAGTAAAGAGAGAGCTTGCCCAAGAGTTCTAGGCAAGAACTCCTCCGTTTGCGCCGCCGTCGCCGCCAAATGATAGATCGTGTAACAAGGATCACCACCACACTGATTTCAGCCGCAAATCAGAAACAAAAATTCCCAGGCAAGTGTTTATCTTGCTTAATTTCGTTAATGATTCATTCATATTAGTTGACGGTTGATTAGGTTGAGTTTTTATGGAAGAAAACCCATGTTGGTGATTAGAAATCGCATGTTGTAGTGATATAAACAATAATCTGGAAATCCCTTTCACATGTAGTGGGTGAACCAATAATTTATATTAGTTTAGAAGTAGAAATTCTAGGAAAAAAATAAGAAGAACTAAGTTAAAGAAATGTCTAGGTTTCATGAGAATTATATAAGTTTTGGCCCTTTTAATCCATGAATCTTGATGAAAACTCGCATGCTTTACGTAGATTATTGCTAACCTGGGTTTAGAATGTTTGTAGTATAAATTTCCGGGAGTTTGGGAGTTAAAAATTTGGATTTTGATGATGTTGAATGATAGAACCCGTAACTGGTATTCTGCATATTCGCCATACCTGTTTGATCGATCGATCGAACCAGGAGTATCGATCGATCGACGCATCGATCGATCGAGCTTCTGCCATCGATCGATTGACCCCTCCTTGCAGACTCATATTTTCCCTTCTAAACAGTTGAATTCAATTTAAATGAGTAATAATCTGTGGACATCCTTATTAAAATATTTTAGGAGATAAAGAAGACCAGTAGGACTTATTAAAAATATGAAACCTCTAATGTAAGATGAGATTTACATTTTTACGGGGATGTTTACATATAAGGGACGATGGAACTATGTATTAAAGGGGGAGACGCGTAAGGTAGTTACGTTGGAAAATAAATGATTACCTACTGAAATTACACTTGGGAATATAGAAATCCACGAGTGTCACTTGATAAGTTGGGATAATTCCATAAATTAAGATAAGAGGCAAACGTTATACGTGATAACTAAATAACGAGTAATAAGGACAAATATCATAATTATGGGTCGTGAGTATGTACCTAAACTTGATATGGTAATAGTAGTATATTTATATGACTGTGTTTATGCATATACGTGTAAAAATCATGCCCGCGCTACTTGTTATCCCTGAGGTTACCGCGCTGGGACAGTCTTATCTCGATGGGACCTTTATGGGGGATATTGACTCGTACCCTAGAAGATAGAAATCCTTTGGTACAGGCTATCGAATCGATAGTCAGACGGTCCTAAGAGACGTGAGGGCATGTGCTGACCTCTTAGAGACTTGGAAACTATGTTTCGCCTCAATATTGTTTGTGTTTTGTTTCAATACAGTTCGAGAGTGATTCCGAACTGGTATTTCCCTTAGTACGAGTGATACGGGGACTGGATAGAAGAGTATGCCCGCACCATAATTATTATGTGGGGTGCTGTTAGAATATATATATATTATATGAGTATTTAATATATATATATTTAAATTCTGAAATTTGGGAACTACCTGCTGTGTCTATGGTAAGTAAGAAATGAATAATTATTTCAATTTGGTAATAGGTGTTGAAAAGTATAATATGTTACTGAGAAACTTTATTAGTAAATAAGGTTTAAATGAGAACTTTGTTGTTAAATGAAATTAACCTCTTAAACAATTGAATTTGTCAGTTTAAATCTTACGAGCAACCTAAGATAAGATAAGTTAAACCGTTGGGAAGGTTAGTGCGATAGGCGTGCACATTAGAAGAGAGGTGAGAATTTCTCAAGGGAGTGCCTCACTAATATGTTGTTGCATTGGCCAGTAAACATTTTAAATACTTGCTAAACAAATTTTAAATCGTTTTTACAATCAGTCTCTGAACCATTTTCACTTTCTTTTCTCCTTGCATATATGTATATATTATAGGTGCCCAGCCACAGGGGCGTCTTGCATAGGATCCTTTGGAAGGAACGCGCTGCAGCTTAGGTGGGAGTTGCAGGCCTCTTGCTTAGACGACCTCATTTGTTGATTCCACTTCTAGCACTATTTATTCAGTTGGGCATGTGTCTCCCTTTTCCATTATTCAGTTGTTTATCAGATATTGTGATTCGTTTATTTCCAGTATTTAGACTTTGGCATTTATTATTATTAGGATGTTTCCCTTTAAGTTTTAAATGTTGGATGCAATTAGTTGAATGTTTAATCATTTGGATTATATGTTACAGGATAGTTGTTGTGTGATTCTTTAACTATGAGTTATGTAAAGTTAAATGTTGGTCCATAAAATAAAAATTGGAAAGTAATGTCTAAAATGATTTTGACACTTAGCTTAATTATTTAGGGTGTTTAAATTGGAAAAGTTATTTTTACGACAGTGATGCTAAGAATGAACCGACCGTCACCTTGATTATAATTTAATAAATGACTAATCACCCGGTATTTAATTAGGCGGGTTGTCACAATTTTCTAACCCTTGTTCATCCAATTTTCTAAAGAATTCATTTAAATTTCCAAATTTCTATCTCTACTGGGCATCAATTTCTTGGATACTATATTACTTATGACAGATATCCATCCTAACATGGTTTCTACTCCAAATTTGCAATAAAAATCTCCCAAACAACATTTTATTTTCAAGAAAACATGAGAGAATAAATTCCTACACTAGAATGGATGTGTTATCAACTAAAGAACAACAAGTTAGATACTATCCTTAGAGATAAAATTTTGAATCATTGATGATGATGGTTATGGTTTTGTTCCTCGTTCCCCAATCTACGCATTGGTAATTGGTGAAGATGGTGTTGGCTAGGTAGTTCTCTCCCTTGGAAGCCTTTTCTTTTGTCTCTTCCTTAGCCTCTCTGTAACTCCAAAGTTTCTAACCCTCGAGAACTCTCTCTTACCACAGATATAAACACTCTATTTTCATCATTAATTAAGGCCCAAAAATGGAAAATTACCAAAATTCCCTCCCGGGTAACCGGTTAGGCCTAAAAACGTCCCGATCTCAACCTTTCCGAACACATTAACTCACTCGAAATGACCATACGGGCGATTTATTATTAATTTACTTTTTATTTCATTAATTTAGTCCCGATACGACACATGCATGTCTCGACTTAATTTCTAAAATTTTCGTGTTATTCACTCGCGACAATTCCAATACATTCAATCGAATAAATTAGTTTACTCATCTAGTAATATTCAACATAATTCTTACCAATAATTACTAACTCTTGTCACGCTAGTAAATATTCAATTTAAAATCCAAATTAATATTAAATTAATTTATCGCAATTAAATTTAATTAATCCCATAATTACAGGCCATTAAAATACGGGGTATTACATACTTCTCCCCTAATAATGGAATTTCGTCTCGAAATTCGGAAAATAAGACCTACCTGGTAATATAATTTTGGATACTTTATCAATACTCAAAACTAACTTTAGAGTAAGGCGCTCAATCACTATAGCCTCCGCCTCACAGCAAGCTTATTTAACACTCTCGACACTTTATCAGTTATAGGGTCACACCTCAATAACGGCACTTCACATTGTGATTTTAACCTATGACATTCAAATAAGACGAGCTTATACATTATTGGCCCCTGTTATCTCAATATTATTTGGAGGTCGTACCTCACTGCGTGTCAACTACTAGTATTTATCTAAACACAAAACTCCCATCCTGAGAGAAACCATATGAACATCTGACCGCTCTTGTCAGTTCTTCGAATCTTGATTTCCAGCGACGTAACTCTTACGACAGTCAAAAATCACCTAAAACGGTCTGTGGTAATTCCATTATAGTCATTGTACTCTAACTCGACCAATTAAAAATTCTGATTATCCGCTCACCTCTAAACAACCAGAGGGAGGATAGTCAAGGTTCTTCTACACACAACCTCAATAATAACTTTGTCCACAATAAACAGGTATGAGTGCTTACACACAACTCTACCATTTGGTAATATCTTCTTCCAAGCATCGTACTATACTTCACTTACCAGCTATAATTGTTGCAAAAATGAAATGACCACAATGAGTCCAAAATTACATTCATACAGCTCCACTATTCGTTTATCACCTTTCGCCTACTTTTCGGTCTATAGGTGATAAAACCTACTCAAAATGAAACTTCATTCCCATTACTTCCTAAAATCATGTAGTGAAGGTTGGGTTCAAGGATCTCATCATAGTTCAAACAATACCGGGCAAGACCACTTACCGTCGCGATCCTTCTTTTCAAAGAAAGACGGGGGTATACTATCTAATAGTGTAAATCACCCAAAAGAATAACAATTACTTTCTTTTAGGTCAACTTGTTCCACACATTCGAAGGAACTCGTGACCTTATCTTGAGGTTGGCAACCCATCAAAGAAATTTACAAAATTAACTTCCCTCTTCTATTATAGGAATCGTCAGCTTGCTATAAAATTCTCTGGTTGATCCTCTTGACCCAACATCAATTTCTATCTATGAGTGGTGCACACGAAGACCCCTCACTATATCCCACTCAACATCAACTTCCACTTGCAATGTCTCACATTAGGTGATACTTAATACTCCCCTTCTTTCCTCGGTGTATACCGAAAGTTCCGACCCGTGCACTTTTCTCCACGATGTGCACTTCTGGACTTTTTATACCTTACTAACTTCATCGTTACCTACGCGCAAGTCTCTCTAAATATTTGACTAGGTAAAAGTCTGTGTTTTCCATAATAGTTAAATTTTACCCTTCTAAAGGAATACCCCTTTTTAAATGGCTTCCCACAGCCTTTCAACCAAATTCGGGTGTGATACTCAATTGCACACGTATATATGGATTATCGTCCTTCTCACATGTTTCTTAAACCACTTTACCATTTCTACTTCGTTATATTAGTCCCTCGGGCATATAATTCACACATTTATTCCCACGTTCCTTTAACACGGACGATTCTGACCTCAGCTAACCAGGATGCCCACAGCCTATAAATCGTGCATACCGGCATAAACATCACATACGCTTCACACATAACACTCAATTATTCATTGCCCCTATATTCACAGCGTGGCTATAACACTTGGGTCTTCTCAATCACCCCAGAAATAAAAAATTTAAATCCTCTTTAACATCATTCCACCCTTCAACTCATGGTGATAAAACAAAATTTCCAATGCTTCCTTACCACACTATCAGCTCCACTGGCCTGAAATCATAATTTAACTTCCAACTTATAGTTATAACTAGCTACTTCTATGATGACCAAGGTACCGTCTCATGGACTGATGACCAAACATCTCCCTACGTCCAACCTTACACTAAGTTTCATGCGTGGGATGTCTCACAAAGCAAAATCCAAATAAGGAACCCCCCCGTTACATTACTACCTAGCATTGTCGGATATCTAAATCTATTAGATCCTCTGTCCATAACATGTACCCCTATATTCCCTTTTCTTGACATAAAAGTTACATCTCCTCCCACATTTACACTTAAGCAAAGAACTTTCGCCAATTGCACTATCGCTCAGCATTGGTGGTAATCACATTCCATAAACATCGTACACATACAATCGAGACTATTGAAATCCTGTCACCAAACATCATATTGACCATGTTAGGGTTGTCCTTCTCTCGGACTTTGGTAGTGTCTATCCTGATGGCTACCCTCATTGTTCCCTCAGCTTGTCCCTAAAGAATATGCTACGTGCTTCAATAGCCCTTACTGAATTTACCATCGCCTGGTACGAATTCAGTTATCCGAATCACTTAAATGGGTCCCCTAATGGGTCTCCCCCTTGTGGTGTTTTACTAACACCATTTCGCCCAGTCTTATTCTCTGACTAAATTCTTCGATTCTTTTAGCTTCCTACAAAAAGAAGCATTAATATATCCATTGACCAAACGCGATATGGTCTCCATTTGGATCGACCGTCCAGCAGAATTCCCTTTAAGTGTTGTTAACTTTTCTTACGAGACGATCTCCCACTTGAAATCCTCTCCTCCATTTGTATCTACATCCTCCGATACAAGATTCGCTAACAGTTTAGATTCACATACACAAATGGACCTCTGTCCGACCCTCCTGTGATGAGTTCATATCAACGTTCACATCTTATCCTGAACATCTGATGAAGGAACCTACGGTCAAATTGTACCTAAGATCCTTCTATCGATATATCATTACACTTCTAAAAGTAGTGCTGACTTCCACCATTATAACTTCATTCCGACAAGCCAACTAAAATTTTACCCCAAATTTTCACTTTCAGTTAGCCAAACTCCGTCATATGACCAAGCCTTTAGATACTTTACCTCATTTGGCTAACACACACAATCCCCGCCTTTCTAGAATTTACACCGACGATTCTCCTAAATGTTTCATCTGACACTTTCCCAATCATACCACGTTGAGTGAGTCTACTTTTGCACCACTTTCGACTATAGCATCACTTGAATATCATAGGCTACGTTAGTCGTCTTTACAGTCCTGGATTCTCATGCCATGGTAGGGGTGACCTTAACTACAATCATTATTCGTGATTACACCCTCTAACCTTAACTGAGCTTTGCCCAACGGCCCACACCCACTATACTTCATCGTTCGGCACACGAACACATCCGAATGCAAATAAGATTCATTAATATATACATTATAGCAAGAGAACTAAATCTCACCAAACAAATCAACAATCCTAAACATAGGGCTCTATATCAAAGAAAGCTACGCTGGAAGCATAATAAGCCACATAGATCCTAAAGGACACTAGAACCTGATGCTCTGATACCACCTGTGACACCCCGCCTAATTAAATACCGGGTGATAGGTCCTTTATTAAATATCACTATTGTAAAATAATTTTCTTTATTAATCACCTAATAAATAATTAAGCTAAGTGTCAAAACATCTAATTTTATTTATTAAACTGCATTGTTATTATTTACTAAGAAACCATTTTTCATGAATGCAAACGATAATATTAAAACCAACCCATCTGAATGAAATGACCAAGATAGATAAATAAATCCAAATAATTAATCCCAATCGCAGGACAAGTAATAAGTTAAACAATCCCAATAATAGTTGAATACTGAAATAATAAAGAGTAAAAATCTCTCTCTGTACTAAAAGAAATATGGAAGTGGGTGACACATGCCATAACTAGATATAACTAAATAGGATAATGAGAAGACAAGGATGAAGTCGTCTACTGCAAGGACCTACAACTCCCATATAGCTGCAGCACGTCAATAGTCCCAAGGTCTAAGCATGACGCTCCTACGGCTGGGCACCAATAATATATATATATATATATATATATATACAAGAGAAAGAAGAGATAAGAGGAAACGGATCAGAGCCTGAGTGTAAATGGCATCTAAAATTTTTTAGTAAGTATATAAACTGCTTACCAGTTGATATTACAAACATGTTGGTACTTCGATACTCACTTGAGAATTATCACCTCTCTGCTAATGTGCACGTCTAACATACTACTGATTTTCACTAGATGAAGCTAACCTAATTCACTAGTTTAACCCAGCCTCCCCTTAACAATCTTAATTCCTGTGACCGAGTAACTAGGATTTATATAAACTGACCTTACTTATGAATTAACAATGTTGGCTATGTACATCACAATATAGCTTTAAGTTCCCAAACACTTAATTTGTTTAATATCAATTATTTCATTTTATCTATTTACAAGCACAGTAGATGAATCACGGGTATAAATATATTCATCACTCATATAATATATATATACAAATCGGGCACCCCACATAAAATCTATGGTGATGGCATACTCTGCTATCAAGTCCCCGTATCACTCATACAAAAGGGAAATACTAGTTCGGAATCACTCTCGAACTGTATTACCACTAAACACACATATTAGAGGTGAAGCATAATTTCAAGTCACTAAGAAGTTAGCACATACCCTCACATCTCTTAGGACCGTCTGACTATCATTCTCAGATAGTCTGTACCAAGGACAATATGTTCTAGGGTACAACTCAATATTTTCCATAAAGGTCCCATCGAGATAAGACTGTCCCGACGTGGAAACCCCCGTGATAGCAAGTAGCGCGGGTATGATTATACACACACACACACACACACACACACACACACACACACATATATATATATATATATATATATATATATATATATATATATATATATATATATATATACTAGTTCGGAATCACTCTCGAACTGTATTACCACTAAACACACATATTAGAGGCGAAGCATAATTTCAAGTCACTAAGAAGTTAGCACATACCCTCACGTCTCTTAGGACCGTCTGACTATCATTCTCAGATAGTCTGTACCAAGGACAATATGTTCTAGGGTACAACTCAATATTTTCCATAAAGGTCCCATCGAGATAAGACTGTCCCGACGTGGAAACCCCCGTGATAGCAAGTAGCGCGGGTATGATTATACACACACACACACACACACACACACACACACACATATATATATATATATATATATATATATATATATATATTCACATTGTTCATTTAGGTACGCCCACGACCCATAATAATAATATCCTAATCATACGTGGCACATAAGGCCCGAGTTCTACATATAAGTAACTTATTCGTTCATTTTCTCAATCACCGCAATTTCTTAAGTACTTCTCTTCTCTCGATGTGTATCCTCTCTATAAATATAAAATTAGTAGTTTTACATTCACTACCTTACTAGTCTAAGTCCTTCTTAATCCTCACAAGACCTAATTCAACGTACGCACGGTTTCCTACTCAATTTATACCCCGAAATCCCACTGTCAAATCTCATATAAAGTCGTATTTATTCGGACCCTACTTATACCCTACTGGTCCTTCTCAAGTCCTATTATGATATATGAATTATGTCCAAAGGTCCTTATACATCGATGTTAGATTAACATTTAAAATGGAAAATGATTCAGTTTCCAGGAGAGGTCGATCGATCAATGAAAAGGGGTCGATCGATCGATCCAGTCGGTTGATCGACATTCTTAAGTCGATCGATCGATCAAGCAGGTATTGGCCCGATTTTCTGCAATTTTAACCTACGGGTTTCATCCAATATAAATCCTCAAACTCCATTAACATGTCCCAAACCCCCAACCAAACCTTATGAATGTTACATAAACCAATATAGAAGATTTCTAACATAAAACATTCGCAAACTCACCAAGAATCGTCATCAAAGAGGATTAATTCAAGAAATTATCATTGAACCCTAGTTCAACAAATTTTCTCAAGAATATATTTAAATTTCCAAATTTCTATCTCTACTGGGCATCAATTTCGTGGATACTATATTACATATGACAGATATCCATCCTAACATGGTTTCTACTCCAAATTTGCAATAAAAATCTCCCAAACAACATTTTATTTTCAAGAAAACATGAGTGAATAAATTCCTACACTAGCATTGATGTGTTATCAATTAAAGAACAACAAATTAGATACTTGCCTTAGAGATGGAAGTTTGAATCATTGATGATGATGGGTATGATTTTGTCCCTCGTTCCCCGATCTACGCGTTGGTGGTGGAATTGGTGAAGATGGTGTTGGCTAGGTGGTTCTCTCCCTTGGAAGCCTTTTCTTTTCTCTCTTCCTTAGCCTCTCTGTAACTCCAAAGTTTCTAACCCTCTAGAACTCTCTCTTCCCACAGATATAAACTCTCTATTTTCGTCATTAATTAAGGCCAAAAATGGAAAATTACCAAAATGCCTTCCCAGGTTACCGGTTAGGCCTAAAAAAGTCTCGAGACCCAAACTAAACCCCCGGGTACACTTTTCTAACTATCTCAACCCTTTCGGACACATTATCGCAGTCGAAATGATCTTATGGGTGATTTATAATTAATTTAATTTTTATTTCATTAATTTAGTCTTGACACGACACATGCGCGTCCCAACTTAATTTCTATAATTGTCGTATTATTCACGAGCGACAATTTCAGTACATTCAATCTCATATATTAGTTTACTCATCTAGTAATATTCAACATAATTCTTACCAATAATTACTAACTCTTGTCACGCTAGTAAATATTCAATTTAAAATTCGAATTAATATTAAATTAATTTATCCCAATTAAATTTAATTAATCCCATAATTAAAGGCCATAAAAATACGAGGTATTGCACGAACCGAACATACTTTTGCATTTTTTTTTAATTCGGTCTTAATTCGGTCCAAAAATATATAGGACCGCATAATTCGGGTCGGTCTCGGTCTTGGATTATAAAAAACAGTTTTGGACCGGACCGGACCGCTTTCATATATATATATATATATATATATATATATATATATATATATATATATATTTTTTTTAATTTCCTAACCCACGCACCCACGCACATCTACCCAAACCACACACTGTTTTTCAAACCTAAGCCCCAAATCCATGAAACCCTTATTTTCTTCTCTCTCTCTCAAAGCCGGCAACCCCCTTCTCTCTCTACATCGGCTCACCTTCCTGCTCCCTTCCCTCTCTACGTCGGCCCACCTTCCTATAGCAAACACGCTCATCGACAACCCCCTTCCCTCTAAGCCAAACCTGTTTTCTATTTTGAAGGTATTGAGTTTTGATATATGTTTTCAGTTTTGGATGTTTTGTGTGATGTTCGTCCCAGAGGAAAAATTTTTTGCACATAGACTTGTTTTCTAGCATTGTCATGTTATAGATATGTATGCCAGAACATTTTATGAGCCCATTATGATTTCAGAATTCGTTACAATGCATTTTAATAATCAGAGTTGTCTTTTAATTTTATGTGTTAATTTTTATCTGTTAATTTTTATCTATTAATTTTATAAGTTAATTTTTATGGAATGAGAATGAGATTGAGTTTTCTTCATCCGTTTTGTCTATTAATTTTTATGAACTTGTATGAGAGAAGAAATGTCACATACTGTTATTTGTTTGTATTTATTTATTTATTTTGATTGTAGGTTGAATCTTACCTCACAAGTATCTAGGTATCTTTTTTATGGAGGAACCACACTCAAAATCAAAGGTATGGATAAAATATCATTTTTTATGGAGATATCTTGTTTTAATTATATTATTGATTTTTGAATCTTTTTCTATTATTGTGAACTTGTAGGTTGATGATCCAAAGTCCATCAATGCATGGACCAATTGACCTTGATGCCGATCCGCCTACATCACCACAGAAAAAAAGGGAAAATGGGTCTACGGTATGGGATCATTTCATTAAGAACAATGATAAAAAAATCCTAGGGCATCATGTAACTATTGTGGTATTATGTATGCTTGTCATGCGAGAAAAAATGGGACTAAAAATTTATTAACTCATTCTCCTCCGTGTCGAGAGTATCAAAAAGCGTGCACATATCTTAAATCTAATTGTAGGTGATGGTTTGAGAGAATTTGATGAGTCAATTGCGAAAGTGAGGAGGGTTGTAAAATATGTAAAGTCTTCTCCATCTAGGTTTGATAATTTCAAGAAATATATTGAAAAGGTAAAAACAGAATCAAAAAGTCTATTATGACTAGATGTACCAACTAGATGGAACTCCACTTACATGATGTTGGAGTCGGCTTTAAAATTTAAGAAAGTATTTGAGAGGATGGATGAGGATGATGAACAGTATAAAAAATATTTTGGTGAGGAAGATGAAAATGATGATGATATTGGAGGGAGAGGGGTGGGGGCACGAAAATTGGGTTCGCCAAATAGTGAGGATTGGGATAAGGCGAGAAGTTTTGTGAAATTTCTTTCAATATTTTATCTTGCAACTTTGAAATTTTTCGGGACATTATATGACACATCAAATGACTTTTTCCACGAGCTTATCATGATTCAAATTAAGTTGATATATTTGAGAAACAATGGAGATTATTTTTTATCTATTATGGCGACGATCATGCAATCAAAATTTGACAAGTATTGGAATGTCGAAAAAATAAATTTTCTATTGTTTGTTGCAGTTGTTCTTGATCCTAGAAATAAGTTGAAGTATGTTGAATACTTTTTTGGAGAGTTTCATGGCTTTGTTTTGGCAATAGACTTGACTAGGAAGGTAAGAGAGACGTTAGTTCGACTTTTTGATTGGTATCATGGAAATAGTTCTTCTAGTACAAATCCGAGCAATACAACTCCAACACTAAGTTTTGTCATGCTTAATGATGATGGTGATATGGATGGGCGCGAGTTTTTGTTATCTCAATATCAAAAATATTTGGAAGCGGAAGATAACTTTGGCGCTTAGTCGGAAGTTGGTACAAATTTTGATATTCTTAGTTGGTGGAAAAATAATCAAAATAGATACCCAATCCTCTCTCTTGTTGCCCATGATGTATTAGCTATTTCAGTGTCTACCGTTGCTTTCGAATCTGCATTTAGCACGGGAGGTCGTATTCTTGACCCATTTCATAGCTCATTATCAATAAATACGGTGGATGCACTTGTTTGTGGTCAAAATTGGCTACGCTCCTCAACAAAGCCAATCAATATTCGAGATTCGTTGGACGACATTCAACAACTAGACAAACTTGATTCGGGTAACAAATTGTTATATTGTGATATTTCATCTTATTTGATTATTTAAGTTCTATTATTGATAATCTCATTTTTAATAATTTGTAGAGTTGTCGGGAGCTACAAGTGGAGAGGTTTAACGTGTGGTGACATGGATGCGTTGGAGTTTTTGAAGAATTTGGGTTAATTTAAATATGATACTTTAGTATGGATGTATTAATTATGTGGTGGACATATTTTACGGGTATTAGTTGTTGGTTGTTTGCTATTTTTTACGGATATACTTTAGTATGGATGTATTAATAGTGTTGTTTTTGTAATAGTGCTATTTTTTCATAAAAATAGTGTTGTTTTTAATTTATTTATTTTTAAACAGTGTTGTCTCGATATAAAAGTGTGATGTTTTTTTTAAGGAGAAATGTTGTTTTTCTTTTTAAATGTGCTTTTTTAATTTAAAAAAATGTGATGTTTTCAATAAAAAAAAATATATGATGTTTTATATGGGTTGTACCGAGACCGAACACGAACCGTTTAAAAACCGAATAGGACCGAAACCGATTATTCCAGTTCGATTTCGGTCCAAAATTTTTTAGGACCGATTAATACGATCCAATCCTAAAAATACCACAAAATCAGACTGAGCCGAACCGCGAACACTCCTGGTCGGTGTGATATGAGTTGTACATGTCTGTATATACCGGCTATAGACACAGATAGATGCTTGAACTAGGAAATCAACGAGCAATCCAAGAAAAAAAACTACAAAGAGGTAATACTTTACATTTTGTTAACATTAATGGAATTGGATCCGAATTCATGTCTTTATTGGGTTTACATCCTTCGTTTTTCAAAAGATTTACGATGTGAAGATTTTGACAAAAAAACACTTTCATTAATCGTGAAAATCGCTAACGATAACTGAGAACCCGCCCACAACCACAGCCTCCAACAACTAACCAAACTCAACCATTATTTATCTCTCCTAATTTTCACTTTTCTTCTTTACGCTAATTACAATTGGGTATGTAGGGGGTAGAGGGTGAAGGTGGGGTCTCGGGTGCCGCTCGTACGAACCAATTAAATTATATGAATTAAAATTAATGGGTTATTAGTGTTTTTTGTTAAGTCCATTAAAAAGTCCATTCTTTTGGTTCACTTGTGATCCTCTCTCTCTCTCTCTCTCTCTCTCTCTCTCTCTCTCTCTCTCTCTCTATATATATATATATATATATATATATATATATATATATATATATATATATAGTATATTACATTTATGTATTTTTTTACAACATTTTTCTTGATCCAATTCATACTAAGGTTCGCTTTTAATGCTTTAAGGCAAGTATTCATATTTTTTTTTCCCCTGATAACATGTGCCTAAGGACACACACTAAGAACCCAAAAATAATAGCGACACAGTTCTTATATACATTTAATAGGATACAAAAACTCATGTGGCACTCTCGTACTTACTATTTTGATGCTCAACATGTTGTCATTTTCCATTTTTACATTTAATTTTATCTCATTGGTCTATATTACATTAGTAATGATTAATTAGGAGGTTGCGCATATATCTCTGTGTGTGTGTGTGTGTGTACATGTGCGTGGTTGTTGTTTATCTGTTTGAAACATACCTAACTCGATAGTGCTATCATTAGGAGGCTGCGCATAGTGGGCAGTCCACCCTAGCATTGACTAGCAGGTGTTGGGTTGTTTCCCTAGGTCATAGTACTTTTGCATGGTCATTATCCATGAATGAGCATAAGTATTGGTTTGGAGACCGATTGGGAGCATTGTTGTATGGTTGTGACCCACGGACATATGTTTATGACAGCCTCCGTTGTTTGTGTTTACATTTTGGGTTCGGTGGTGAGATTTCGACCCAGTGGTCCAGTTGTAGTACGTGGTGTTCCTGGAGCCTAATAGCACACAAGGCCCTATTCTGGAGATGTTTTATACGCGTATATAGTGAGTGATATATATGTATATGTATATGAGATAGTCGTGTGAATATCAAATCATAACATGTGTAGATAGTGCACATTAGCTAATAATGATTATTGGTGTGATTGGCTATGTTAGCAGTTATTGCCCTAGTTAGGCTGGGTAGTGTGATTAAGATAATTAAATAAATAAGTTAGGTGCACACTGTAGATGAGAGGTGAGGAAAATTCGCATGTGAGTGTGACTGAAAGTTAAATATGAAGGTAATATATTGCACCTTTACATTTAAAGCATTTAAATAGTTGCAAATATTTTTCAAATATTTAGGGCTTTGATCGTTGTAAAGTATTTTCAAGCCCTAGGTATTCAGCGAAAGGGACCTTAAGGTTAGTCTTTCCATCATGTCATTGTGGGTAGTAGTTGTGGATGCTGCGAGATTTGATTATAGTCGCCTCATTTCATTCTATCTAGATAATATCCAATATTTCAGTATTTTCCATTAAGGTGTGTTTCCCGTAGATTGTCAGGACATTTCTTTTAAGATAAGCATTTCTTATTATTTCTTCGTTGCATATTTATATTGGTATTCTTTTAGTCACCGATGGTTTATTTGATTTATGGTATCAATGATTATTATCTTCTAATTTATCTCATTCTTTTAGTTGGTGTGTATTTATGATGGTTATATTTAATGGTTGAAATGAAACCTAAATTAGTAAGTTACTACTATAATTAAATAAATATTACGACGATGATGCAAAGAATTAAATCATAAGTGATTCCCATTTAATTTTAATAAAGGTTGGATCAACCTGTATTATAATAGATGGGGTGTCACAGTTGGTACCAAGCATAAGGTTTTAGTGTCCTTTAGGTTCTGTACAGACTTAATATGTTTTCAGTGTTGTGTTATTTTAATGTAGAGCCCTATGTTTAGGATTGATATTTTGATATTGCGCATTTTCGTTCTTCTGCTATTGAAATATATTTAAGTGGGATCTCACAGAATTTTGATTTGGTTTTAGATGCCAAACACTAGGAGAGGGAGATCGGTAAAGGCGAAAAGAAGGGTTGTAGAGAGGGAGGTTCAGCCAAGGCTGCAAGCTACCTAGGGTACTGTGACTGCAGCATAGGTAGCAGCTATCGTAGCCCAGGTAGTTAACGCTTCCATAACATCCATGGTGAAGCACTTACCTCAGGTGAAGCCAAAGTCTCCAGTGGCAGTACCAGTGCAGAGTCACACGTTGTCATCCATGTGGGAACGAGTTAGGGAGGCCTTCTAGAAGGTCCATCCACCATAGTTTCAAGGGAGTGCAGATATGGTTGTGGCAAGCCAATGAAAGAAAGAAATATAGAGGCGTATTCTCATTGTTGAGTGCAATGACACTCAAAAGCAGGTACTAGCTATTTTTAAGTTGGTTAGGATAGCTTTGCAGTGGTGGGAATCGGTCACCATGTCAAGGCAGAGGTACATGATGCCCATTCAGGAGTTTTGGGTGTGGTTCAACCATAAGTTTTTTTATCGGTGATGCAAACTGATATGAGAAGGAGATTTCAAGACCTCACGCATAATGGACGTACACTGTCCGATTACGAGGAGGTGTTTACTCTTACGTCGAACTTTTTGCCAAATGTGGGGTAGCACAGCCACAGCTACTGGCCCCACAAGCAGTTCCAGTGGATCCACCTCAGTAGGGATAGTTTCAGTATGGGTGTATCTATAACATCCATGAGGCAGTTGTGCCACAAGTTCTTCCAGTAGTTGAGAGTGTGTTTCCTATTCATAAGCACATAGAATGAGTATATTTTGATATGGGAGTGCCACAGTCCTTTTTAACACTAGATTGGGATCTTAAGTATTCCTATTTATAATGATTTATTTGACACCTATCCCATGTTTTTATTTTTTTAGTTGTTGGTCCTAAATGGGACAAGTGTCATTGTCTACAAAAAGAAGGATGAGTAGTTACATGGAAGTTATAGGCGGTTTTGGATGATTATGGGACTTTTTACAATTTTAAAAACACATGGAAGTGGATCCTAAATACATCTTTATAGATAGGACTAAAGCCAAAAAACCTACACTATATTTGCACGGGAGTCTAGTTTAGTGGACACGATGTCTGATATTATAATGTGCTTAGATTCACCATTAGGTAGCAGGGCTCTCATCCATTCCATTTGCAGGAGAGTGGATGTGGACATTAGAAGGTTATGTTTGGTAGCAGACTTGCTCATTTTGAACATGTTCGAGTATGACGTTATATTGGGATGGAATGGTTATCAAGGTATAGAGCGATGGTAGAGTGTTGTAGTAGGACTATTGTCTTCGTTATTCCAGGACAGGATATGTTTCTTTTGGTGATGCCTCATCCCAAGTGAGGGTCGAGAAGTCATTTATTTTACATCGAGGATGAGAGGTCATAGGGTACCATCGTCTCTTTAGGTTTGATCAATGTGGTTAGGGAATTTACCGATGTATTTCAAGAGATACCGGGGTTATCTCCGAGTCGGGAGATTGAATTTGTAGTAGACTTAGAATCGAGGACTAGACCGATACCTTGTGTATCGTACCGTATGGTTTCGTTAGATATGTGAGAATTGAGAGATCAAATTCAGTAGCCTTTGGGGCAAAAATTTATCTATAGGAGTAACTCACCTTGAGGTGCTCTAGTACTTTTTGTGAAGAAGAAAGACGGGTTATTGAGGTTTGTGCATTGACTACCAGGTTTTGAACGAAGTCATGATTCGGAAGAAGTATTTGTTTACCTCGTTTCAATGACTTGTTCAATCAATTGAGAGGAGAAACCTACTTCTTGAAGATTGATTTGAGATCAGGATACCATCAGTTACGAATAAGGGAGCAGGATGTCCCTAAGATTGCTTTTTGACGAGATACAGGTCTTACGAGTTCAGAGTTATGTCATTTGGGCTAATCAAGGCACCGATAATTTTCATGGATATCATGAATCGAGTGTTGAGATATTTCTTAGGTCAGTTCATAATTATCTTCATAGATAATATCCTAATTTATACTTGAACAGAGGATAAGCACACAGATCATTTGTGAATTATTCTTCAGACCCAAATGGATCATCAGATATATGCTAAGTTCAAAAAGTCTGGGTTCTAGTTACGGGAAGTACAGCTTTTAGGTCATATAGTCTCCAATAGGGGAATTGCGGTGGATCAGAGTAAAGTGTCAACGGTGAAGGAGTGTGTCTATCCCACAACACTGACAGAGGTTCGTAATTTTTTCGGTTTAGCGGGTTACAGTCGTCGATTTACTTCCAAGATTATGAATCTGTTGACGAATTTGACTTGTAAGGATGGATCTTTTCATGGGATGATTACTACCAGTTATCTTTTGATGAGCTAAAGGACAAGTTGACGTTAGAATAACCTAGGGAGGATTTGAATACCTCATTTTTACCGACGCATCCCTACAGAGACTTAGGGGAGTTTTACCGTAGGAGGAGCGTGCTATAGATTTTGCATCTCGCGAGCTTAAGCCCCACGAAAAAAACTATCCCACGCGCGACTTAGAGTTAGAAATAGTTGTTTTTTCCTTAAGGATTTGGAGGAATTATGTATTGGGGGGAGAGTTCCATTTGTTCACGAACCACAAGTCACTTTAGTATCTTTTCATACAAAAAGAGTAAAATATGAGGCAACACAAGTGTCTTGAATTCGCGAAAGACTACCAGTTTGATATTCGATACAATCTGAGAAAGGCTAATGTGGTAGTATATGTGTTTATCCGTAAGCCTACAGGGTAGTTGGCAGTAGTTTAGAGAGTTAAGTTGGATGAGCTTCGTCAAGAGGAGGAGGTCGTTGGGACTTATATGGCAGGAATGACCATCACACCTGAGATCATTTTGAGGGTAGTGAAGGCACATATAGGAAATCCTTCTTATCAAGAGAAAGTGAGACAGTTATTGACAGATGGAGAAGAGCCCTACTTAGTCAATTCTAAGGGATTCTTACACTTCAATGAGAGATTGATTGTCCTGGATGATGAGTACCTACAATGCGCAGTTATGGAGGAGTCGCACGGGTCACGATTCTCATTTCATCCAGGAGGGGATAATAAGTATCATGATATAAGGAGATAGTATTGATGGGTCGATATAAAGCAGGACATCGCAGAGTTTGTATCCAAATGCACAACTTTCTAGATGGTGAAGGTTGGTCATCAGAGACCAGCCGGGATTTTACAGCCATAGGAGATTTTGGTGTGGAAGTGGGGGATTATATCGATGGATTTGATCATGGGGTTGCCAAAGTCACAGATGGTTCATGATTCCATATAGGCTATTATGGACTATTTGAGTAAGGTAGATAATTTCTTACCTATTTGGGTCGACTACATAACAGTGAAATATACCCAACTCTTCATTACAAAGATAGTGATACTACAGGGAGTATCGCTCAATATTGTTTCTCATCGGGACAAGATCTTTGTGTCCCACTTTTAGTAGAGCTTTTAAGAGGCATTAGGGATAAAATTACGTTTGAGCACGACATATCACCTGAAAATCGTTGAGTAGATGAAGAGGGTGAATCGGATGCTAGAGGATAGGTTGAGGATGTGTATTCTGGATTTCAAAGGTAGTTGGGAGCAGTACCTGTTGTTGGTCGAGTTTGCATACAGTAACTCACATCAGATCACTAGTGAAGATTGAGATAATTAAGAGTTGTATTCGAGTAGCTCAAGATCGTTGGAAGACTTACATCGATGCAAATTAAAGACTCTTCGAGTTTGATGTGGGTGATCAAGTGTTGTTACGGGTAGCTCCAACGAAGGGAGTGATGCAATCCTGAAAGAAAGGGAAGCTGGCACCAAGATATGTGGGGCATATCCCCATCATCGGGAGGGTTAGGCTGGTTGCGTATAAACTTGTCTTACCAAAGCACTTACACTGGATTCACGAAGTATTCCAGGTGTCTTCATTAAAGAGGTATCTCACGGACGAGTTGGCATAACGTCATATCGCATTATAAGATATATACTTGTAGCCAAACATTACTTACAAGGAGAGTATTATTTCCATTTTGAATCATAGCGAACAAAAGCTTCCGTCAAAGGAGGTACCATTACTATGTGTGAAGTGGGGGCATCACAATGCCGACGAATCGACTTAGGAGTGTGAGGATAAAATGAGGGAAACATATTCAGAGCTCTTCATATCAGGTACATTCGAATTTTGAGGATGCAATTACGTTATTAGGGGGAAAATGTCATACCCCGTACATTTGTGAGCATTCTATTCCATGTGTGCATTAAATTATTAATTTAATTAGAAATTGAATTGGTTTCGATAAATATTAATTAGTGAGTTTTGGAATTAATATTTATGATTAAAATTATTTACTTGTGTGTAATAAGTAAATAGTGATGTGAAAATTATTATATTATGTTTCTTAGAGGTTGAAAATGACGGATTTAAAAGATTTAAAGGTGACGCGTACTGTACGCACATATCGAGCCCAATTAATGTAATGATTGAGAATTTTTAGTTCGATAACTCGGATGGACTTTTTGAGGAAGTCGGTGATCCATAATGGATCAAAATAGTTCAAAATAGGTACCCGAGGGTTATAGTTGTGTTCTCGGGGTTTTTTAGACACATAATGGCTTGTGTAAGGGCATAGTCCTATTTTTTACCCTTAGGGATTATCCCTAATCTGAAAATTAAATTTTTAAAAGAGGGTATTAATGGGTTATCGGGGTGGATATCAGTTGTCATTAACATGTTATTAGTGGGATCAACATAGAGAACAAGAGAGGAGAGAATAGGTGCGAGAGAAGTAGAGGAAGAAGGCTTCGAGAAGAAAGAAAAGTCATTTTCGAAATCAAATCAATAAGAACAAGTATATTTTAGGATAATCATCCATTAAGTCAAGTGTTTACTTGCTTTAAATTTGCATATTGCAGTTAATTATGTTCATAGTTAACAAAAGTTGAATTTGAAATTGAGAGTGCATCATGGAGACAATTAGGTGTATTGATTTGTGATTTAACAATATTAATTTGATTGAGGGTTAATATGAATGAATTTAGTTATTAAATTTGTAAGTATTCAATGAAAGGGATGAACTTTGATGGGTGTCTTGGAATGATGAGTTAGAAACTTGATTGGTTTTAAATTGATTAAAAAAATTTTAATTGTTGAATAAAAGTTAGATTCGATATTAGATCATGTTTACAATGCACCTAGGATAACAATACATATGTTTAGGATCATAATTGGTTGTTTGGGTAGGTTTAAAACCTCCATTTATGGACCTTAAGGGTATAAACCCGTAGTTGAAGACGAAGGGCAGCCCCGAAAATAAAATCGATTTGCTAGGAGAGCGAACCACTTCACTTGACCGAACAGGTTCGGTTTGCCAAGCAAACCAGTTCGGTTTACTGGCCTAACCCATTTTTAAGTTGAGTTGTTTTTTAACCATTAGCGTTGGATAAACAGGTATATAAGTTTTGGGAATGGGTTTGGATTACCTTGGAACATTATTAGAGGATTAGTGCGTGTTTTAGGCTAACTATTATTTAGATTCAAGTGAGAAGAAACACTTAACAAGTGGGTGAACACTTTACAATGATTAATTGGAAATCAGGAAGACCGTTTAAACTTTGAGATTGGTAGGCTAGTATGTTATGGGGTTTCATGTACATAGGCAGTTCTATATATATATATATATGTGTGTGTGTGTGTGTGTGTGTGTGTGTGTGTGTGTGTGTGTGTGTGTGTGTGTGTCTGTGAAACATACTTAACTTAGTAGTGGTATTGTTAGGAGGTTTTATATAGTGGGCAGCCACCCTGGCATTGACGATCAAGTGCTGGCTTGTTTTCCCAGGTCGTAGTACTGTTGCATGGACTCTATCCATGAGTGAGGATAGGTAACTGTTTATGGACTGGGTGGGAGATATGTGGTATGGTTGTGACCCTCGGACGTATGTTTATGATCTCCTCCATTATTTATATTTACGTTTTGGGTTCGGTGGTGAGATTTTGATCTGATGGTCCAGTTGTGGTGCATGGTGTGCCTGGAGCCTAATATCACGTGAGGTATGCCTCCGCGAGGCACTACTCTAGGGATGTTGTATGCACGAATATAGTGAGTGATATATATTTATATGTACATGTATATGACATAGTCATGTGAATATCAAATTATAGTATGTGTGTAGTTGTGTAACATTTATGAAGATATACCTAGTGAAGGTAGTGTATATTAGATAATAGTGATTATTAGCGGGATTGGCTATGTTAGCGGTTATTGTTCTAGTTAGGTTGGGTAGCGTTATTAGGGTAATAAAATAAATGCATTATGTGCGCATTGTGGATGATAGGTGAGGAAAAGTCTCATGTGAGTGCGACTGAAAGTTGAATATGAAGGTAATACGCATTTAAAGCATTTAAATACTTGCAAATATTTTTCAAATGTTTAGGGCTTTGACCCATTGTCAAATATTTTCAAAACCCCAGGTGTTCGACAACAGGGACCTCAGGATTAGTCTTTCCATCATGTCATTCCGTGCTTAATTGTGGATGTTATGAAATTTGATTATAGCCTTCTGAATTCCTTCTATCGATATCATATCTAGTATTTTAGTATTTTCCATTTGGGCATGTCATTCGTAGATTTTTAGGACATTTCCATAAGACAGACATTTTCGGTTATTTATCCGTTGCATGTTTATATTGCTATTCTTGTAGTCACCGATGGTTTATTTGGTTTATGTTACCAATGATTTTTCTCTTTTGATTTATATTGTTCTTTTAGCTGGTGTGCATTTATGATGGTTGTATTTAATGGAGAAAAGGGATAATGGTTGAAATAAAACAAAAACTAATAAGTTACTAGTATAATTATATAAATAATACAATAGTCATGCTAAGAATGAAATTATACTTGATTAATTTCAATAAAATCCTGATAAATTGGTGTTAGAATATACGGGGTGTCAAACATTGCCAAAAAATTAATTATTATTTTACCATTTTTCTCCTTTGCTTGATTTTAAGATGTTCTTGTTCAACTCATTCACTTAAGTGCATAGTCTTCTTTTCTCATACAATTTAATTCTTTTAGGCATGTTTCATATTGTTTTTATATGCTTTTGTTAATTGGACAGGGTGACTTATAAAAAATATTTTTAGATTTGTTTATTACCAATTTATAGAAGTAGAAAGATTATTCGCATATATGGTTCTCTAAAAAATATTCTTTTTATATAAATTCTCTACAATTTTTACAAATGTTTTATATATGACTCTGGAGTAGTTTTGAGAGTGCGCACGGTCTTAATGGATTGATTTATTTAATTAAATGTCTCCAAACACAAATCCAATATTCTATCAAATTTTAATCTTTGATTAAATTAGGTTTGCATGTGATGATTGTCCCAAACACAGAAAATAAACTATGCATGCAATCACAGACAGATTTGAGAAAAAATCCCTTTTCATGGAAAAACCTTTATTTCTGCACGTTAGATAGTTTTATAAGATAGCTTACTTACAAAAATCTCCGAAGAAAACCACTTAGATCCAAAGCAATCCATAGGTGGAAGCCCACCCTCGGTATCCACCGATCAGACTTTTTTCCAGCAGTGATCCTTCGGGCCACAAGGTCAGCAATAGAGATTTCTTTTCATAAATATATATCAGGTATAAAAATATTTGGGTTTCAAAGGTATTCACATATATATTGAGGAGGTTGTTTTATAAATCAAAAGGTTGTTTTGACCTAAAAGGATTCAGTAATTTTGTAACAGATATGCAATTTGTGTTTTTTCAAAAGTCTCTATTAAAAACTTTTTGAAACGGAATTTATAAGTCATGCACAAAATTTAAGGCGGTGAATTTCGTTCGAACGAAAATAATAGTCGTTCGAACGAGAATGTCATCTTGTTGGAACAAAAGAAGAGTTCGTTTGAACGAGACTCCAATCTCGTTAGAACAATCTTCAGATCAGCTTCAAACGTATTCAAACAAAACACCCTCGATGGATGTTTGTTCGAAGAAAAGATCAAACGAGCTTTCAAATAAAATCACCATTTCATTCGAGACTGACATCTCGTTCAAACGAGGTCAATAATAAATTTATTTTTAACTCTGAAAAATTTGCCTCGATTTTTATAAAAAAATCTTCCAATTATAAATGTAAATAAATTTAGAATCCTAAACAATTTATACCTTCATAATGTGAAGAAGTCTTGAACTTTGGAGATGTTGGAGATTCGGTTCTTCCTGTCGGTATGTGTAGATTTGTAACAGGATATGTCATATGTGCTAAAGTGACAAATAAAAAAAATAGCAAGGCCTAAGCTAAACTATTTGCCCTTACAAATCTCTCTTTTTGGCTATTCTGGTACAAAACTTAACCAAAACCCAAATTATAAAAAAAAATATCCTTCTAAGAAAAAAATTATAATACCTGTCTACCCTAAAAATGGAATGGCATAGATAAACTTTGTCTTCAATCTCCACTTGTTCTTCTTGATCTTCCCTTGGGAACTTTGTCTTTATGTGGTGCAATATGTTCTTTGATTGGATACATATACACATGAAATAAGGAACAATACCCGTGATGCATAGAGTTTGATATAGAAAATAAAAATACGTAAATCTCAAACTCCCCCTTAATTTGTTCTCCCCCTTTCTGTCTGAAGTAGACAAAGGAGTAGGAACAAAACATGACATACAGAGAACATCACAGATAAGAAGGAGATATCATCACAAAGATATAGAAATGACGAACACGTAATGATAATATCAAAGGCTTACATTCACGAACTATTTTTCAAAGTTTTCAAGTATAAAAGTTTTACAAATACAACACACCATTGAGATGCACAAAAATACCCGAATCATGGAAATGAAATGTAGGGGTGTGAACATACTCCATTAGTTAATCAACGTAGACAAACATATCACATATGCACGAAGGTTTGAGATACCACTAACGAAAGATCTCAAAGTCTACCTTAGGTGTAAAAAAATGTGAACTCGCCTCAAATTGACTTAACCTAATCAACAAATCAAGACCGTAAATGATTTTCACACCAATGATACCCAAGACTATGTAATGTTTTTTTGTAATTTTTATAGTTTGTGCAAACCCATTGATCTTTGACATAACTCCTTCAAAATATCACATATAGCAATAATACTCTAAATTATTTTTGAAGAAATTAATGCTCATTTGTAGCGAAGCATCAACGTTCAAACAAAATGGCCTGGCACTTTTTTTATGTACCTCTAATCTTTTTAATCTCTATTCATTACATATGGTGAATTTTAATGCAAAGGCTTTGTCTTTAGTAGCCCTTTCCAGTACTTAATATATAATAATTTTTTCAAAAAAATGATTTAAATCCGAGTAATGGTTCTTAAAAGCACAACTTTTTATCTCATTTTTCACATTTGGTTTGTCTTAAAGAAAAATTGAGATAAAAATACTATGATCGACATGTGACAGGTAAGTGCAATACTTAAATAAGCTCGTGCTCAAGTTTATTAAAGGAGACAAGGAGTCAAACTTGTATCAAGTTATCATCAAATCACAACTTGATTACTCCACACATTAATAAGCATATATATGAATGGGTGACTCGGACATCTTTAATGTTCAACTATATAAGGTGTAAAAAATACAAAAGTATTTTTATCCTTTTCAAAAATTTATCAAAATAAAATCCTTTTGTCATTTTCACTTTTTCTTAAAAGAAACAGAAAATCTATTTGTATTTTTTTCAAAAAATTTCAGAAAAATAAAACTCTTTTTGAATTTTTCTAAAAATATCATAATAAAAAAGATGAATACAATGATAATACAATCTAGCAATAGGAAAAATAATAGTTATAATCATGATAACATCCTATACTAGATAAAATATTTGAACTCAGTCAACAGTGAAAATATGTAAAGATTTCCTAAGATCCTCAAATCGAAGTGCATTTAAAGATTTCATAAATATATCGGTTAACTGGCAATTGGTGCTCACAAAGCACAAGGACGCGACTTTTTCCTCAACTAGGTCTCGAATAAAGTTCTTGCATATCCTAATGTGCTTTGTGCGCAAATGTTGGACTGGATTCGGAGAAATGTCTATACCACTCATATTATCATAGAAAATAGTCATCGTGCCCTGTAAAATGCCGTAATCCTCCAATATTTGCTTCATCCATAAGAGTTGCTTGCAACAACTCCCTGCGGTTATATATGTTGCATGTCTCGTGGATAAATATATGGAGTTTTGCTTCTTGCTCATCCACGAGACAAGATCACTCCAAAAATATAAACACCCGCCCGAAATGTTTCTACAACCATCTGCATCCCCGATCCAATAGACATCCTAATAGGCGAACAAACAATCATCGATATCAAAGGAATACCAAACACGGTATGAAAGAGTTCCAATCACGCATTAGATAATACGTTTAAGAGCGTGCAAGTGTGACTCTTTCGGGGATGCCTGGTATCGCGCACAGACTCCAACACTAAAGGTGATACCAGGATGACTAGAGGTAAGGTAAAGAAGACTACATATTATACTCAAATATAAGGTTTGCTCTACGTCCTTGCCTAAAGCATCTTTGCTAAGCTTAGTCAATGTACTCATAGGGGTGCGTAGTGCTTAGCGAAGTCTAGACCAAATTTCTTCACAAGGTTTATTACATATTTGGATTGAGAAATGAATATCCCATCCAAACCTGGAGACTTATGAAGAATGCAAGCTCACCTACCATGCTTATCTCAAACTCATTCTTCATCTCCTCCTCAAAAGTGTGAGCATGACGGGAGCATGTGGATCCAAAGACTATGTCGTTCACATAGACTTGGGCAACCAAAATGTCACCACTATCTCTCCTCATAAATAATGTATTATCTAATGCCCCTCTCTTAAATCCGTGAGGTAAGAGATAGGAAGTAAGCCTCCCGTATCAAGCATGAGGTATAAGGTTTTCCTAAGATAGTAGACGTGGACCTGGTGCTTAGGGTCTTCAAACCCTTTTGGTTGTTCAACATAAACCTCCTCCTGTAGAATGTTAATTAGAAAGGTACTCCTCACATCCATCTGATATAACTTGAAGCGTAGATGACATGATATGGCAAGTAATAAGCGGACGGACCCAATCCTGGCAACAGGCGCAAATATCTACTCAAAGTTTACACCCTCGATATGTTTGTAGCCTTAAGCGACCAACCCAGCCTTATTGCGAACTATGGTACCATTTTCATCCACCTTATTCTTTAATATCCATGGTACCTATCACATTAGTCTCTCTAGGTCGGGAGACCAATTCCCAAACATCATTCTTTCTAAATTGAAGCAACTATTCTTGCATGGCAAGAATCCAATACTCATACTTGAGTGCTTCTTTCATGTTCTTGGGCTCAATTAGGAATGTGTAGAACGGATAGCTAACAATATTTTCGAGTTGAGCACGAAACCTGACACCTAGTGTAGGATCACCAAGTACAGCATAAGGTTCTTGACTTTTTCGAACCCGAGATAGCATCTCCCCTAAAATAAGAATGGGGTTCACCGTGGTAACATGAGGAATTATGGGATCGTCACCAGGGGGTGCATCATCCTCACACTATGGGATAGTATCAATAAACTTCGGTGGCTTGTTATCTCTAATCATGACGTTTATTGACTCATAACCTTAGAGCTTGTAATGATCCAACTTTTATATGCTCATATATAGTTTGTTTTGCAATTGTGTGTTACTTATTATCTTATAAATATTATATTATTACATGTGTGCTGTTTTGGGCCCTTAATATGACAAAAACATCTTTTAAATATGAAGAATCAACTATAAATTGGATTAAATTTGAAGTTTTATGACACATCCTAAGGTAAATGATAAGTTTCGGGATAGAAAATATAATTTAATAAAACTTTAGGGACTTTGTTTTAATAAAGAAAGGTTTAAGGACCAAAATGAAAAATAAAAAGGACTTTTTGTAAATAAAATATTTTCAAGGACCTCTAAGAAATATTGAAAATATATAGTTTGAAATTACCAAAATACCCTTCATGTATAAAATGACTCTTATACCCTTATCACCTTTCCACCACATGCTTGGCACCTCCACCATACACGTGTTGTCATTCAAAAGAAAGCTAAAACACTTCTCACCATTTTATGATATTAAGACTACAATACCGCCCCACGACACCTCAACGCTGACTTTTCACCGTAAAAGCTTGATCACCTAGACATGTATCAACACCGTAATACTTTTGAAAACCTATAAATAGGGCCTTAGGGATCCTTTGAAACTCACACCAATTTCATAAGAATTATAGTTAGAAAGGGTGATATAAAGATTGGGATGGAGCTTTATAATTTTGAAGAAAAACGTCATTTCGTAGGTATGATTTTATTTAAATCTTGTAATGCATTTTTATAGTTTTAATTTCGTGTTTTATAGCTTTACTTAGTAGTTATGCTGGTAAAATACACTAAAGGCTCCACTAATGAAAACTTAAAATTTTGGAAACAATCTATATTGATTTTATTTTCAAAATATGTAAACTTGTTTGAAACTATATATATATATATATATATATATATATATATATATACGCTTTTAAAAATGATTTTTGTAAGTAAGTGCTCGTTATTATGGAATCCCATTTAAGTAATTCCAAAGTTAGTCCCGGCGAAGTTTTGTCTAGATGAGATGGTATTTAAGTGGTGCCCCTGTGACCCTCCATCTCTATTGGGAACCGACTGATTAGGAAGAATTATAAATTGAATTCTTCAATTACGATTAATGAATATTAAAAATTGAGGAAATGGATTTTAGTAACCTTTTACAGCATGCTATTTTAGGATTAAAACATAATATTTAGAACTAGGCTTTGTTTATAATACATAATTAAACCTTTATTGTATTTATTAGATTAATGTGTGATCCAAGACTCAATATTTGTATTTTCACACCTCTATTTTAGGTGAGTACTCTATGTCATTTCTTGCGCATTTCAATTATATGATATTATGCAAAGTATATATTTTGTGAGTTGCTTTTATCCTGAAAATGCATCTGATACCGATGATTGATTCATTTGTGATATGTTTATATCTCTCCATGTAGACACACTGATTGAAATGAGTATTGAAAATGAGAATGGATATTGGAAATAAGATTGGGCCTAAAGGACCTCTATTACTGACTGACCAGCTGGGTTATCGTTGGTGTGCCCTAAATAAGGCATTGTGACGAACTAGTTCGATTGACCCTCAACTACTGGGATATAATACGGTAGAAGAACACGGTATTAGAGTGTACTTAGCCATTAAATGATATGATTGAACGAAAAATATATCATATTTGATTTGTTGCATTCATTTTATTTTGAGTTATCTAATTATGATATATATACTGTCGTAACTATTTAATGTAAGTTCCTATCCATATATGTATATAACTTCTCTTTTAACATGAATAGGTATCTATTTTCTGAAAACCTTGGAATGTTGTATAAATAATAATTTTTTAGGAAATAATTAGACTGGTGGATGGAGACAGGATATGTTGCTAGCTAGCTTGATGTCTTTGTTGTTGGTCCCGGTGATGCTGCCTTTTTCCACACTTATAGTCTGCTTCAGAATTGTAAGTCCTGATTATAATTTCCCCGGGACTGTAGCCAGGGATCGTCAATAAACCTTAGTTATTCGTTGGATTCTTGAAGCAGCTTTCAAATAATGTATAAGCTAAGGGTAGCTTAGAAAAATGTTCATTTGCTAAGATACTGGATGCTTACCGAAAGAGGGGAATTTTAGGTAAGAAAAGGGAGAATCTGCATGGACTAGCTTCCACGTGTAGAAGGACTATGTTGAAGATTTAGCTTAAGGAGATCTTTGTTATACTTTTAAATATAATGTTTGTTTTTATGAGATAGATCATGTTTGGCTCTCTAGTAATAGGTTTTTAATTTTGGCTTAATTTGTACCTCATTCATACTTTTAATATATATGAAGTTCCCTTTTAGAAAGCTCTGATGACGTAATTCATTTTTTTCAGTAGTTTACGATTCATGATCATGTGAATGTATTTCCATTGTATTTATTTTAACAAATATTTTAAGATCGGAATATTGAATGCCTTGGTGGCATGTCAAGACACTCATTTCCTACTACTATTGGATCGGTATCACGACAAAGCTAGCCAGACTATAACCCCGATAAGCCTTACTCATTGGTGAATGTCCTAAGAATATCCCCTCATCGCTTCGGGAGTCGAACTTTAGTAAGGACTCTCTATATAACAAGATGTATCATGTACTCCCAAAGACATGGAATTATGATAGGTTGGGCTTCTTCCCTGTCCACAACTCATAAGGCATGTGAAGTGTATGTGGACGAAGATATACCCTATACATTGTATGGCATGCAGTGCTCACCACCTCTGCCCAAAAATGTCTAGGCATGTTTCTCCCAAGAAGTATGGATCCATCCATTTCTTGTATCATTCGATTATTTATCTCAACAATCCCAACAGTTGAGGAGTGTGAACGTCTAAAAACTCATGTTTGTTGCCCACTCCATCTCAATAGCTATCAACTTATGCTTCTTTAAATCCAGTGTCGTTGTCAATACGCATCCGATTAATAATGACACCATGTTGGTTTTGTAAGACACGAAATTTGGTTATAAGGAACTCAACCCCATAGGACTTTTCTCTAAGGAATCCTACAATTGAGTATCTAGAATAGTCACTAACAATTACGAGAATGTATCTCTTACCACCTAAGCACTCCGAGCGAGTACTCATAAGATCCATGTGAATTAACTCCAAAACACGGGAGGTGGTAATGGTATTCAACTTTCAATGGGGACTTTGAATTTGTTTACCTTGTTGGCAAGGTCCACAAACTGAGAAAGTTAGTTTCCCAAGCAATGGTAAGCCATGAACTAGGTCTTTTTTCACTAATCTCTAAGGTTCACGTGACCTATCCATTGATGCCGAAGGTCCATAGTCAAGACCATGGCATTGTTGCACACAAAGGAGGACTTGGTCATAATCCCATAACAATTATTTTCCATCCTCACACCTTGTAGTAAAAAATTACCGGATTGATCATAAACATTGCATTCGGAGCAATGAAACTTTATCGCAAAGTTTGTGACGCACAGTTAGCTTATGCTAATTAAGTTCGCTTTCAACCCTTTCATGTACAACGCATCATCTATATTAGGAAATTCGGGTATCTCAACACTTCCACATCCTAAAATGTTATATCTACTCCTATCTTCGAAGATGACTTTAGCTTCCTTGCGATCCTCAAGGTGGGTAAAAAATAAGACGTCACCGTTCATATGCCTTGAACACCCACTATCAAAATACCATTGGGAAGTATTTTGAGACTTAAGAACAATAGAACAACAAGGTTTTTGTCTTCTCGTTTAGGCACCCAAATGGTGGTAACCTTTTGTTTGCCCTTATTGTTGGTGACTCTAGTCGGAATGTGGGAAGCATTCTCAAACGTAAAAGACATCCATTGAAATTCTTCCATCAAATTATGCGAAGTCGTGACTAGAAAATCAACTTTCTCTATAAGACTAACAACATCGCTAAAGTGGTGTACGGGAGTATTTATACGCCTAGTTTTACCTAATTTATAGCAAAACTCTCTAAGGTGACCTATTCTTTTGTAAAAAGTGCAAACATAGATAGGTTTAGGTCTACCTTTGTTTGCTTTTCTAGGTTGGACTCTCTTTTTATTATTTAGGTTGAGGGCCATAAGGATTAACCACAAATTCAAGAACCGATTCCAGTATGGTATGGGAAGTGGATGCACCGTAAAAACCTATTCCATGCCTCTCAACGAAACATAAAGGAGGCCGAGGAGTATCTTACCTACCTTCTTCGATGTTTCCTTAAGAGTTACCTTGACCTCCCGAGCACGTTCAAGATATTTCTCGAGTTTGGATATAAGGTCTTCAAGTTTCTCAAGAGTCTCCACGGATGCTTGGAGATCTCTCATAAGACTAGCCACCTTATTGGTCAAGTCCCCATTCTCGCTCTCAATTAAATAAACTATCTCTCCCAAGCATCTTTCACCGAGGATTCATTATCTCTCACCTCTCTTAACTCTTTCTCTAGCGCTAAAACTCTCATAGTTAACCCTTTGTTTTGTTTCTTAGTTTTAAAGGACTCAGCATAAATATCGTCATAGGTGCGCTAAAGGCCACTCTCACTTATAACATTCTCTCCCTCACTCTCCTTGGAATGACTAGACTCACTATCGAGGTGTTCATGTCCAGTAGCCTCCTCATTGTTGTGAGGCACTAACATGACTATCCATGAATGTGGTGAAGTTACATCCATGCGGTGACCTATCCCCTAAAATCACCGACTCGACCTCGTTATCACTAATCGTGACATTTAAGTAAGCTTTGCCTTTACCTTGATGTTTCAACCTAGTTGGACACTCGTGAGCTTTGTGTCCCTTTTCCTAACACTCATAACATCTTTCCTCATCTTTCTTTGGAAAATCTTTCTTTTCTTCTTTAAAATTTTTCTTGCCCGATTTATATTTTTTTATCTTTCTCCAAACTTTTCTCATCTTTTAAAGTATTTTTCTTTTTAAGTTTGAGAACTTTCTTGAATTTTTTAGTAAAAAGGTCGAAATCATTTAAATCGAAGTCGTACTCAGAATCGGACGACGCTTCTTCTCTCTTTTTAGACGCTTCCCCTTTATTTTTAGATTGGGCTTCAAGTATAATTCCCTTTTCCTTAGGTTTTACTATTTTAGGGAACGTATCTATCTTGTATGTTTGAATATCTCCTATAAGTTCTTCTAACCTTAGAGTGTCTAAGATCCCGAATGAATTAAGTGCGATAACCTTAGGAATAAAATGTGTGGGAAACGATCAAAATTTTCTTAACGACACACGTCTCAGGTATTCTCTCACCTAAATTGAAACTCGAGTTAACTATATCGGACGATCGCGAATAAAACTCATCAAATTATTCAAATTCAAGCATTGTGATTATTTCAAATTATGTGGTGAGATTCTGTAGCTTAGAAGCTTTAACAGCATTAGTACCCTCGTGAATGAGCTAGAAGGTATCCCAAGCTTCTTTAGACGTGGTGCACGTCATAATACGACGGAACTCATCAGGGGTGACGGTTCCCGAAATGGCACTCAAACTGCAAGAATTAAAGTTGCTCCATTTAAATTCGCCATCTGTCCATTGAGAGACAGGTTTAGGGCCAACGACATTATCAACGATAACAGTGGGTGGTGTCCACCCTCTTTTACAAAGCAACCAGGCGCGTTCATCAATTGACTTAGGAGTATACCTCATTAAAGCTTTCCAATATGCATAGTTGGTACCATCAAAGATGGGCATTCGATTATATAAATTATTCATTAAAATCCTGCCTTTTTAAGATTAACAATTTTTTTCAAGAAAAAAATGAAATAAAAGAATTTTTTTGCGTAAAAAAGGTCACATAGTATTTTTGTGTAACCGGCTCTAATATCAATATGAGAGCGTGCACAAACTTAATAAATTGATTTATTTAATTAAATTCCTCCAAACACAAATCCAATATTCTACCAAATTTTAATCTTTGATTAAATTAGGTTTGCATGTGATGATCGCCCCAAACACTAAAAATAAACTAAGCATGCAATCACAAACAGATATGAGAAAAAATCCATTTTCAGGACAAAGCCTTTATTTTTGCACTTTAGATAGTTTTACAAGATAGCTTACTTACGAAACTCTCTAAAGAATACCACTCAAATTCATAGCAGTGTAACACCCTGTATTTCTAGGTATTTATGATTTAGTTAATTCGGATATTTTTAAATTACACGTGTGCCGTAATTTAATTGAATTAATTAGTATGTGTTGATTAAAATATTAATCGGGAGAGATAATGTTTAATATTCAAGGAATAAAATCACTAAGTGAATAGTAAATAATTATTTTACGTCATAGCGAGTGATATCGATGTGACTGTATTATATCTCAATCGGGATTCGCGTGTAGACTATATGGGATGAGTTGGGGATTTTATGTAGAGTGACTCGGATGGTAATGTCGAGTGCACGGTTAGTTACGAATAGGTCGAGATAGTCAGAATAGAATATCCGTGTAAATGGATCCCGGAGCCTTTTTAGACATGATAGGACCCACAGGGGGTATTCGGGACATTTGGGCTTGGCCCGTTAGCCTAATTTCAAGATTTATAATTAAAAACCTAGGTCTAATAGTTTGAGGCATCCAAGGTACATATTATAAACCCTAAAAATTGAAAGAATAGAGAAGGAAGAAAAGATGAGAGCTTTAGGAGCCAAAATCGAAGGGGATTTGGGAGTCTTATCACCAATTCGTCTTCTATAACGTGTAATCAGACCTTACGAACATAGAAAGGCAAGTGATTAACTTGATTCAATTTAATTTGTAGAAATACATGTTCATATCATGGTAGGTGTAGACAAATCCGTTTTGGGGGACGGTTATCACACGTAAATGGGATTTTTGGGAATGAATTCATAGAAATTGGATGTGATAATTAAACCATATGAAATATGAGAATTGAACCTTATATGATGGATATAATCTTGATAAATAAATCTCTAATATTTATTCATAGAAAATATGTGATCTTGAATGGTTCTTGTGAGGATTAAAGAAACCTTGAAATTGAATTAAGAAAAATGATGAATCTGGCATGAATTTTAGTGGCCCTTAAAATGCATGGCATTTTAAGGGTAATTTGAATTAGACTATGAGATATTGATTAAAATAAAGGTATGGATCTTATATTTCTAATAAGCTTTGAATGAGGTCATTTGGACGTCTTTGTTGAGAGTTATAGTTGTTTTAGTAAAGGGTGTTTAATCTGTCAGAATACCTGAGTTTAGTAAATTTTGGCGTCATTTCAAATCCATTTCATTTTGTGTGTAAATTGAATTAGACAATGGGTTATAGATGAAATGAAAGATATGGATCTTAGCTATCTAATAAGATTTTAATGAGGTTTATTTGGACTTCTGTGGAGATAGTTATAGATATTTTAGTAAAGGGTATTTAATCTGTCAAAATACCCGAGTTACGCAAATTTTGGTGTCACTCCAAATGCATGCCATTTTCTGTGTAATTTGAATTAAAAAATGGGCCATAGATGAAAAGAAAGTATGGATCTTAGATTTTCTAAATAGATTTGAATGAGGTCATTTGGACTTTTGTGGAGAGAGTTATAGTTGTTTTAGTGAAAGGTGTTTAATCGGTTTGAATATTAAAGTTGTGCGAATTTGTGATTTTTAAGCATTCTAATGGGATAAGGACCCTTGGAGTTTGAATGGGAATTTCGGATGGAAACGGGTCGATTGGGTGAGTCCGGGTATTTTATCAAGATAATGACACGTTAATTATTTAATTATTGTAAATTTAAATAAAATAAGAGTTGGGGAAATAAGCTTAGGTATTATGGGCTAGTGCTACGGGAGTTATGCACGGGTTAGCCGAATTTAATTTGATTATATATATACAAAATATGTGATAATATATATATATATATATATATATATATGTGCTTTATAAATATCGGTGTTAGATATTTATGTGAATACATACCCCTTTAGTGCTATCGTAGGAGGTTGCGCGATGTGGGTGAATCCCCTGGCTAGTGAATGCAGAGAGAGTACAATCCCTAGGTCATATCGTTTGGTATTTTTATTGTGTGATTTATTTTTCGAGGTGGGGCACCTTGGGTATGATTCAGTCTTACTCTTGGAAAAATATGATCGCCTCTGCTACGTTGCGATTTATTTACCTATTTCAGTGTGAGTGAATCGATTTATGGTAACCGGGTTAGGGCGAGCATACTTGGGATGATAGCATTTTAGAGACAAGCATCCAGTGAGTTAGTGCTCGGAAGGATGGTTATTATACGCGACATATGTGTGATTATTGTAGTATATTCATACGTATATAATAGTGTTGATAAATTATATACAGGTTTAAACTACAAGGTGTGAATGTAGTGTTTATATAACTAGTGTGCATGTTATATAATCAATTAAAGTGGAAAAGATTAACTAAGTTAACGGTTAAAGTAACTTGGAAAATAAATTAACGAGTACTCGGGATAGAGTAAAGTGCTAGAAAAGTTATAACAGGACTAGTTAGGTGGGGTAGAATAACTAGTTAGGTTAGAAGGTAAGTGTTAGATGTGCACAATAGATGAGGCGTGAATAATATCTCAAGAGAGTGCCATACCCGCTTATATATGAAAAGTGTTAATGCATATTTAAATTGTTGCATTTTAATTGCTTGCTAAATATTTTCAAAGGGTTTTTGGGCTCTGAACCGTGTAACAATATTTTTCAAAATAATTTTAGGTGTCCAGCCACAGGGACACCAAACTTGATGATTCTTTTCAGGAATGCATAGCTGCCGCACTTGTGGGTCTTGCAGGATTTGAGTAGACGCTTCAGCCATTCATTCCTAGATTAGGAGTTTCATTCAGTATTTCATTTGGGCATGTTGCCCCTATAAACTATTCCAGTTTATTTATTAGACTTTATGTGGATTCAGTTTATTATTTAAGACTTGTAGTTGGATTTTATTTTGGGAACTGATGGTTTATTCGGTATTATTTATTTATCTATCTGTCGTGTGATTGTGTGGATAGTTTGGTTAATTTATTTTAGTTTTATTTCCGCATGTTGTTAAGTTAATAACAAGATAAATTTGGTACCGAATTAATTTAACATTGGTGGTTAGTAATTTAAATAGTTTTCGACTGTGATGCTAAGAATGAACCAAATGCGATTTCTATTCATTTTGATAAAGGACGGATCACCCGTGATTAAAGTAGGAGGGGTGTCACAAGCAATCCATAGGTGGCGGTCCACCCTCGGTGATACCGATCATTCTTTCTTCCAGCAGTGATCATTCGGGTCACAAAGTCAGTAATAGAGATCTCTCTCCACAAGTATATATCAGGTATGAAACTATTTGGGCTTCAAATGAATTCACAAGTATATCGGGGAGGTTATTTTGTGAATCAAAAGCGTGTTTTGACCTAAAATGATTGAGGACTATTGTAACAGATATGCAGTTTGCGTTTTTTTAAAAGTATATGTTAAAAACTTTTCGAAACAAGTATTTATAGGTCATGAATAAAATTTGAGGCGACGAATTTCGTTCGAACGAAAATAGGAGTTGTTCGAACAAGAATGTCATCTCATTAGAACGAAAGCAGAGTTCGTTCGAACGAGACTCCAATCTCATTAGAACAATCTTCTAACGAGCTTCAAACGAATTTAAACATAACACCCTCGATGGATGTTCATCTGAAGAAAAAAACAAACGAGCTTTCAAACGAAATCGCCGTTTATAAAAAAAAAACTATAAAAAATTTGCCTTGATTTTTATAAAAAATTTATATGAAGATCTCCCAAATGTAAATGTAAATAAATTTTAAGTTCTAAATGATTTATACCTTCATAATGTGAAGAAGTCTTGAACTTTGGAGATTCAATTCTTGATGTCGATTCGTGTCGGTCTATAACGGATGACGCCAAATGTGTTAAAGTGGCAAATAAAACAAATAACAAAGCATAAGCTAAACTATTTGCCCTTACAAGTTTTCTACCTTAGAGTCACCATATTTGTTTTTGCTAAATTATCATACAAATAGACCACTATTTGTGACATTATATGCACAGAATAGTGGGGGGGAAATTCACACCCTGGATGCTACAATTCATATATAAGACATGATGCATTTCTCTTTTTCATTGTCTTACCACTTGTCCTACATTTGTAACACAATCTATACTTAATATATAACCGATATTACTTATTGGGTTTAATCGAATTTCATTCCGAAATATTTTCTTTCTTGATACAAAATCTCCACTATTAGGTGTTTCTCTCGAGTTCGTCTTCCATTATCATAATCTCTTGCTGAATTTTCTATTTGTTCTCCCCTAAAATTTCAAGGAGTATTCTCACATCTATGACTTGGTTCATGAGTATTTTCATATCTCTGACTTGGTTCTTTTACTTCGTTTTTAATTAGTGTCGTACTACGCTCATTTCGTTAGTTACTTCTTCATTAAAATTACTCTCTTCCAACTTTTCCAGATTCTCAAGAGGAACTTATTGACCCTCCTTGCTTATATAAATCTTCTTATATTTCCAACCTAACATTATTTATTTCTAGGATTTCAATATCATCCAAATATCTAATTTTTCAGATATTTCTAATATTTTTAGTCCTAAATTCAGGATTAATTTCTTTCTCAATAATCATCTATTCTAATTGTTTAGTTGATTACTTCTAATTGGTGACTTTCAAATTTTTCTACAGTATCTTATAATAATGTTATCAAAGTATTGTCTTTTCTAGCAACCAAGAATTGTTTAACTAATCTGATCAGATTTTGTCAATGCATGGTTTACTCGTATATAATTTTGCTAGAATTTCAGTCAGAAAAGATGCAAAATTTTAAAAATAATTAAAAACAACCTAACGCTTGAGAACAAAATTGTATAGGTTACAAGTTTAGAACCTCATGGTGGGGCTGGGTAATTTCTAAAAGAACATATAAATTGAGATGAAAAATAGTTTTTGTAGTAAACCAAGATCTGGCTAATAGTTTACGGGGTATTCCTCTGACTTAATCACATAAAAAAACCTAAAATTGTCAGAAAATTCTGAAACACGTTATTACAATGAAATATTTCTAGTTATGGATTAATTTTTGTTTGGGAGTAAAAATACAAGTGCTACAAGTCCAACTTCGCTTAAAACATTTCCAATGGTGTGATCACAACAACAAAAATGTTTTTCTACCTGTCCACATAATTAATATTTAACAAATAAGCATGCGAGAGCACCCTTCCTTTAGACCTCACAAGGAAACATGCGATTCAATACTACACTCCCAACAAGTAGAGTACTTCAGAGGACCCAAGCTATACGAATCGAAAACAAAAAATTGTATGATGCCATCATAACTGAATTTTTCAGTTAACAACATAGACCAAACTTCCTCTAAAGAATTGACTGATTTGATTATAGTGGAAAATTAAGCCGGAACCATCATGGGTGCAAATAATTACAGGATGATCCCTTCTTGCAACGCCCGCTCTCATGATATTTGCAAATTCGCTGCCCTTTGGAAGAAGGCCGTGAATATCCTCCACCACCGGAACCTCCATACGACTGCCTGCTCCACGAACTCTTACCCCGACTAAATTCAGAATTACCCCCCTGCCCCTGGGAACCCCGGTCTCTCGGACTAGTAAACCTCTCTCCAATGTGGTCTCTCGGACTGGTAAATTTCTCTCCTCCCTGCTCTCTTGGACTCGTAAATCTCTCTCCTCCCTGCTCTCTCAGGCTGCTACTAAATCTCTCTCCTCCATGGTCTCTTGGACTCGTATATTTATCTGCGATGTGGTCTCTATGGCTAGTAAATCTCTCTCCTCCATGTTTCCGTTGGACCTCCCGCCCTACACTCCCAACCGAAGGACCGTGACTCATGTTTGTGGTTCCCCGTGCTATCCCCTGATTGGTTCCCCAACCCGAGTTTGAGTTTCCTTGGTCTGAAATTCCCAAACCCAAGTTTATGTTTCCCCAACCACTATCCGTAGCTTCCGACTCAGCTCTCCGAGAAATACTCAAGTCAAAATTGTACTGATTTGGGGCCATTCGTGCATCTTCCTCCTGGTTAAATGGAACATCAGAGGATTTTATTTCTCCCTCTTCCACATCGGCCGCCGTGTAGGATTGTTGCATTGCTCTCGAACCAGTATCCACAGCTTCCAAACCAGCTCTGCGAGCAACATTTAAATCAACCATGTTCCGAGTCAACCCATTCTCTGAGTAACCCTTGTGGTTGCCTAAGAAGTCGGTTGACTTCAGTTTTCCCTCCGCTTTCGTCTTTGCAGAGGGCTGTTGCATTGTTCCCCAATTGATGACCACATCTGACTCGACCCTGTTTTGACTCTGAGTGAATGTACCAGCTTCCCCAGTTGACTTTGTTTCTCTCTCCACTTGAGCCCCCATAGAGGGCTCCTGCAATGTTCCCCAACCAGTGGCCATAGCTTCTGACCCTGCTCTGCGACCAATACCCGAGTCAGCCATGTCCTGTTTCATGGCCAACAGGATGTAGGAACCCTCCAGGAGGTCACCTAGAACATCAGTTGACTTTGTTTCCCCCTCCACTTCGGCAGCCCTAATAGAGGGTTGTTGCACTGCAACATCGGTAGACTTTGTTTCTCCGTCCACATCAGGGCTGGTGGAGGATATTTGTCCACTGCACCTCGGTACAGGATCGAAAACATCAACCGGAGATGCACCAAAAAGTTCATCAGTAATACTGGATCGACAAGTCAATCGTACATCAGCAGTGGAGCTCAAGGCGTCACTTTTTACTGGATCGGGTGTGGGACTGAAGTCTTCATCAATGGAACCAAAACAATCATCTTTAGGACAGTTCATCAAATCCTTCATCACTGAAGTAGGTGAAGGTAAGCCGCCTTGGGACTCCATCGCGTCAACTTCAGCCAATAGATCTGATACCGATTCCTCGGCCAAAGTGCTAAACTCGATCCGTTCAGGAAGCTGTGCCACATCTACCACTAGACTAGAAGCACCACTCCAGCTAGGACCAGAGTCTTGAACATGAAAATTTGAAGGCAAAGATTGCTCATTTTCAGCAGCTTGTCCTTTCTGGTCTTCATCGCTAGTCTTTGGTGTGGAATCCGGCATATTTGGAATATCTGAATCTTGAACAAGAATATTTGGAGGCATGCACTGCTTGTTCTTTGGTGCAGTATGACTATGCACATTTGAGATATCCATGTCAGCGTTCTGCTCAGACGAATCAGTTGACTTGGACACAGAAGCAATACAGGAGGTAGAATCTATGTTGCTCGAAGAAAAATTTACAGGTAATGGTCTCAAATTTAACCCTTGGTTATTAGATTGGCTCTCACGAAACATTGTGGGTCCATGTGAACTCCAATTTCCATTATTTGGATCAGAGTTCCAATGCTGTGAACTACTTCCTGTCTGTATCTCCTTGCTGTAACTGATAACAGGTGTAGCCCAACTGGAAGACTGGGGGTCCCAACCATCACTCCTCACAAGTCCATTGTTATCTGAAGGATGAATCTCAGTTTGTTTACCGTCACTCCTCACAAGTTCATTGTTATCTGAAGAATGAATCTCAGTTTGTTTACCGTCACTCCTCACAAGTTCATCGTTTTCGGAAGAATGAGTCTCAGTTTGTTTACCGTCACTCCTCACAAGTTCATTGTTATCTGGAGAGTGAGTCTCAGTTTGTTTACCGTCACTCCTCACAAGTTCATTGTTATCTGGAGGATGAATCTCAGTTTGTTTACCGTCACTCCTCACAAGTTCATTGTTATCTGGAGAATGAATCTCAGTTTGTTTACCGTCACTCCTCACAAGTTCATTGTTATCTGGAGAATGAATCTCAGTTTGTTTACTCTCTCCCACAGGGGAATTTGCACTCTCGCACCATCCAACATCTGAATTACATAATTTGCTATCAGATGAAACTCCAGCTTCCTGAGACTGTAATGGCGAAGCTTTATGGAACCGCCCATTTAATGCATCCGTCAGAAGCAAAGACTTGTCTTGTATATCGCCTACCCATATCCTCATATCAGGTGGGAAATATGTACTCCACTTTTGCAGCTGCACCAAAGAAAATGGCCCCTGGATGTTTCCCTTTGGGTCTCGGTAGTGCCATAATCTGGCTGTTCCACTATTGTTAGCAGAGGAGGTGTTCTCTGTAGAGAGAGGTGGAGTTGAAGTTTCTGATGCATTTTTACCTTCATTTACTCTCTCCAGGGACTTGGCAAGCAAAATCTCTTCTTTATCTGGGTAAAATGTACTATTAATGTTAGTGAATTGCTCAAAGGTAGTTTAATGATTCCATGCCCTACTACCACTACCAAATGTAATCTTACCTCTTCGTGGAGAGATTGGCTTGCTTCCTTTCTTAATAGCTCCAGAATATCTTGATTTTACACGTTCACCTACAAAGTTTCACCAGCACCACGGGTACGTAAACTTGATAGAAGGCCTAACATGAATAAAGGATATATATTTGACTTCTCCCCCGTGAATAATGTGACATTTGAAATACCCAAAGTGAATTTTGAAATAACCCCTTTTTTATAATAATTAGACTTGTGACTCAACCCCCTTCTTGCAGGGGGTATCTCAAAATATGCATTATCAACAGGGGCAAGTCTAATATCGTATTATTAACATGGGGGTAAAAGTAAAAATAACCCATGAATAAATCACTGGAAAAACTATCTTCCATATTCCGAAAGAAATAAAATTAACCTTGTTTCTTGTCATTAGCATCTGCCAGAGAGTCAAACATTGGATCCGCATATGGATCAGGATGTACTTGTGGTATTTCACGTAGTCTGCGTTCACGTTCCTCTGGTGTCTTGAGAAGCTGTATTTCCTCTATGCATTCTCTGAGCGTGGATTCTTGTTAAGGCATCACAAATAAAATAATGCCAGTTTCTTTCGCTGCGTAAAACTTCAACTTTGCAAGTATCATAACTCAACTTGATTTTGGGGTATTACTACATCTATATCTTGTCTTCTGCCATGTTTAATTGCAAGAGAATATATATATATATATATATATATATAGAGAGAGAGAGAGAGAGAGGCTATGGAGTATCAGAGAATGCCACTTGTAGCACATTCAAATGCATCCTATTCATCCGCTGAGCTATAAAATAACTGCATATAGGAATGACCCGATTTCCGCTTGATCAGTGTTCCAAATTAATCATGTAATCATTTTTATATTTCAATATCTTTAGGCTGACAACCTGACCAACCCCTGGGGTTGGCATCTTCTTTTGATTTCGTTTAACCATATCAAATCATCTATGTAGTTTTTTTACAATTCAAGCCATGCTTGTTTCACGATGAAGGAAACAGACCCAAAAAAATGCCCTTTAATTAACAAAGGCAGATGTTAGCCCTAAAATGGTAATTGTAGTTTGGGATTTTTCAGCCCTTGGCTAGATCACAATTTAGCCAAAGGAACACAAATTTAGCATTAACCATTTCTCTAACTATTTTTAATTTACTCTTATCAATCCCATTTCCAGATAAAGCCACAAGCATAGCATTAACCATTTGCCTTTCTTTCCCTACTATGTGATGTTTCAGCTGGTAGATTTGAGGCAACTAATCCCATATATTAAAAAAATTCAAAATAAACTCTAGCAGCAAAGGATATTCATTTTTACGCCCATTTTCACTCTCTCGGTCAAGAAGATGATTGAGCCGCAAGGTCTCTGTTTCCAGCCACTACAACAAAAGGGAAAAGAAAAGGCTTTATGAGCAGCAACAAAGAGACCTCATAAATCAAAACTCGTGGAATCTAGAAGCTAGAAACATTTTCTGATAAAATAAAATAAGAACATAACTACAAAGACTGCAAGAATTACAGAAGAAAAAATAATGTATCTTAAACAAGTCGTGTTTACAATAGCAAACTAAGAAACTTACATCATTGAGCTTTACTGCCTGGAGATCCATTGCTTTCTCTTGTATCTCTCCCTACAACCAAGCATATATTTTAACCAAAAAAATACAATAGAATAAATTGGGACAGATACTTTTTTGGTTCAAAATTATAAAAAGGAATATTAACATGCACACTTACTACAGTCCACTGTTTTACAAGCCCGTTTCTCGTACTCTGCCTTAACCGTTTGCATTCTTCCTGAAAAGATATTATATCAAAACATAAAACATGTTATCGCATAACACATTGATAAAGAGAACATGCGAGTTTAAAGTCAATTAGTAATGGAATACATTACAATAACCGCATGTTCATTCAGGATGACAAGTACAATGAAATAGCTACAACAGAGAAAAAAAAAATGTATTTTACTTTGACAATTAAAATACACGCTTTGCGAGATCCTTCTATGAAAATTTCGTTAGAAAAAAGAAGCAAGAGTTTAAAAACATGTTAGAAATGAGACCTTTTTCTACCACGTATATTAAAGAAAACTTTTATTATTCAGCAACATTATTACAGAGTAAATAACACATATGGCCCTGAACTTTGCCCATTGTAACATTTTGGTCCTCATTATTTTTTTTTCTAACTGTTAAACCCCCTAAACTACGTTAAATTTGCACCGTTGGCCCTTCCGTTATCTTGTCCCTTAAATCTAACATAACTTTTTTACGTGACTTGCAGATCAGGGCAACGTCTTTTCTCACCCATGTAACCAAACCCCATACCTAAAAAAACTCCAAACCATACCCAAACTACTGATTTGGAAAGTAATTAACATGTTTATCCAAGTTTTTCTGCGCCTCCCAATAATGAATTTGGGTAAGGTTTGGAGTAATTTTGGGTAGAGTGTTTGGCTATGGGAGTGATAAAAGATGTTTTTGTCCTGATTTACAAGTCACCGAAAATTCAATTAGATTTGACGAAAAAGTCATGGGAAGATCTAAGGGGCAAACATAACATAGTTTAGGTGCTTAACTGTATAAAAAATAAGATTTTATAATGGGCAAAGTACAAGAGCCGCCAATGTAATTTACTCATTATTATATTACCGTTAAGTTATTCCTAGCATGCTATGTTATTATTAAAATCACATTAGATACCCTCCATCTGAATAGGAAACATGTGAAATTTATGGTCAAATGATATCCAATATGTTGTTACTTTATCAATTGGGATTATGCTTGGGTAGTGTTTAAATTCTATGCCTAACAGCTAAGTGTATAAGATCACGGGGTCTCTCCACCCACAGTCAATGGAATTTAAGTTTAATATTCCAATTTTATACGACAAAGTAGCACTTTCAATCACCTGTCAGTCCCATATTAGTCACAATTGTAATTTCATGCACGTTTTAGTCTCAATCACCGCACACACGAGGTCTCTACACTGATTGTCAAATGCCAATTAATTTGGAATTAGATGCTACAACTTCAATATGGTATCAGGGCGGCCAATTTATTGACATATCGTGCCTTACTGATACCATATAACAATTAGATAGAAACCATAAATTGCAAGGTCTTTCTACATAACATTTGTATGAAGATGTACGAAGAGACTTTTAATATCATATAAAAATAAGATGGAAATGAAAAAATCACGTCATTTAGTGCGAAAATGTTTTTGATGGGTAGTCAACATAAACAACTTCAGCATCACAGTGTCAGTAAAGTTAAGGACTTTTATAGGGACCTAATGATATCGAAAGGACTGACTACATGTTTTAACTAAATTGAATTCATACACCATGGCAAAATCAAAGATGTTTCATAAATGTAATTTTCTACAAATTAAACAAATGGGGACAAGAAGATAATCCTCAAATTGGCAGAGATGAGTCATCATAATTACTATTAAAAGTCGAAACAAATGTGCAATCAGGTAGGAAGGAAGATGGTGAACAAAGCTGTATATTTAATCACCTCAGAGAAATCTTGATTTGAAACTTCATCAATTGCTATAGCCTCTTTCTTGTCTAAATTTAAAACTTCAAGCATGACACTTGTTGTCCTATTGCCAATTTTATATGGTACATCCACTTTAGTTGTACCTGTATGAAGAAAAAAAAAGCACGCGTACAATTTCAGATGGTGTTTGCTTTACACAGCACAAATTAGTTCAAGTAATTGATCCTAAAGTTATTGCACATATACCTACAACTTGGACAAGTCTGTACATATCTTGCTTCTGCTCACTACTAGATATTCTTATTCGCACAAACGAGCCAACAACCGTGTTGTGAAAATTCTCATTGTCTTCAATGAGATTCTCCATCACATTACGCCGCAGGTAAATCAAGTTAATATTGTGAACATCGATTGCAGCATATTGATCTAGATTAATCTGCACTGCTCGGTCTTCCCCCTTTCTACGGGTCTTGCGTTTGTTATCTTTAGCTATCATTAGTAAGTTAGCGCTGTACCCATCAGTCTCCACCTTGTTTGCACCCGCATCAACAACCCCGGCTTGAACGAAAACATCCCTCCGGGGTTCATCTTTCGTGAAGAAGTGAGTTTCAAGAAGCTTTAGCATCTCAAAGTGACCCACATGTGGTTTGCCAAATAAGATTTGGAGCCTCGAATCACATACGATTTGACTTTTCCGACGCGGGACACGGAGATTGTTTCTCTTTATATAGTCTAGTAAAAGAGCCTGGACATCAAATTGAGACAACACAGACACATCGCCGTTCTTCATGTGTGCAACAAACTCCAACAGCTCTTTAGTTGCCCATTCCGTGGACCCCGTCAAAGATGTGTTGTTTTGACAACCCGGTTTTTCCATGCTTAGAGAGTCGTCGTTGAGGATCATTTGTTGTTCCTTGGTTGTCGTTCTTGTAGGAGTACCTGCTTCCTGATGTCCAGAAGGCCTAGGGTTTTTGACATTAATGGTGCCATAATACAAACCAGGTGACTGCTTTTTATAACTCATCGTTGTATCAATTCCTTTCCAGGGATTTTTAGCTTGAGCAAGCTCGGTTGAAGTTAAGGACAGCTTCTCTTTTAAGTAAATCCAATATACCTTGAAGAGATATTCCCAGCTAGTCTTGTCATCAAAATCTACTTGAGCCTGTGTAAGTTACGAACAAGAAGATATAAGTGACAGCACAGAACATGGTTCAAAGTATCGGCCGAGTTGACTCGGAATCGGAGGGCACCGATCCGATACCGAGAGACTTTTCCAAAAAAACACTGAATCGGCCGAGACAGCCGCGATATCGCCCGAGACAACCGATTCCGAGACGCCTCGCCGCGATATCGGCCGAGACAACCGATTCAAACAATATTGTCATATTTTGTTTTATTTTTTGATAGAACTTTTATCTTTTACCATATTTCTTCGTTATTGAAAATATATTGTAACATTTACAGAATGGTACTACTTTTTCATTAGTATTAACATTAATTTTTTAAAACATAAAACTCTTTTTTTTCTAAATGACTCTACTAAAAAAAATATATAAATCTTTTAAAAAGTAGTACTCTTTTTTTTTTTAAAAATGATTACTAAAACTCTTTTTTCAAAGAAATGTTATTTTTTTACAAAAAATATTCAAATCTTTTACAAAAAATATATAATGTACATTTATGTTTGTAAAAAATGTACATTTCTGTACAAATATTATTTTGTACGTTTTTTGTAAAAATGTAAAAAAATGTACATTTTTGTTAAAAAAAATGTACATATTTGTAAAAAAATATATATTTGTACATATTTGTAAAGAAAGTGTACATATTTGTAAAATAATATATATTTTTGTTAAAAAAAAATGTACATTTTTGTAAAAATGTCCTTTTGTACGTTTTTGTAAAAATGTACATTTTTGAAAAATTTTGTAAAAAATGTTCTTTTGTACGTTTTTTTAAAAATGTAAAAAACAATATACATATTTGTTAAAAAAATGTACATTTTTGTAAAAATGTTAAAAAATGTACATTGTTGTTAAAAAATGTACATTTTTGTAACAATGTTCTTTTGTACGTTTTTGTAAAAATGTAAAAAAATATACGTTGTTAAAACAAAATGTATATTTTTGTTTTTCAATATTATTATTGGTTTACTATGCAATATTGAATCTGACAACTCTGCCGCGCTTCAGTATAACCAATTCTACAATGCAATGCATATTGAATGATGGGTTTGAATGTATCTCATTGGTCCACATTGTTAATCTTATTTTTTTAAATTTTCTATATTTTTTCCGCAATTTTTTGCGCTCTCTAAATAGCGTATCTTTGCGTATCGCCCGATACCGCGACCGAGTTGAAAATCGAATGTCCGATACCGATACCGAGACTTTGAACCATGGCACAGAATCACCAGTAATTTACAAGTCCACGAATAAACAAAGGGCAGCAAATTGTAATTTTAATTAAACGCCAAATCAAATATCAAGTGTAATCCGATAACCCTAATTTCCTAATTAAGTGTAGATTCTTTTCCGTTTTCACTGGCACTGTCTGGCCTAACAAGTAATCCAATCACCATTATTTACTCATTTGGTTACAATAGTACCCTGATGCTGTCTGTTTCCTCATTACAAATAAACAAATAAGCATCACCAAACCGACATAATTACAATACTGTACCTGTTCCCAAATGTTGTCTGTTTCCTCATTACAAACAAACAAATATGCATACCAGGATATATCAGCTGATTAGAGTATATTTATCCCCTCCACCCACACACCCCGTGATTAGTGATGCCGGTTGTGTGCCATTTAATTAATGTATTGAGTACATGTTATGTTATTGATATATATTTTTGCATTTCTCAATGATTTTCTTAACATTTGACAAGCTACACCAACTACCCTTCGGGTTTCTGACATTGCTGCCCAAACTCATATGGTTTAAACAGAGCCAGTGTTGTTGGAAACCAACGTACATAGTGAAGAAAAAATTTCTCCATAATGTCTAAATACTTTGCATGTGAGGAAAAAAAGGACTGCTTGGAATCGTTGAATGATGGAAAGGTGCCTAGTGTACAAAAAGGCAAATGTGAAGGAAGACTGTTTAAAAAAAACACATGAAAATATTTGCAAGTGTCGGAAACTACTTGGTATTTACTACAATAATTTACTCTTTTAGTTTTGCATAAATCCTATTTTCAAATGATGAATTATTGATGAACTATGCATAACAAGTGTAGTGTAATATTCCTTATTTGACTACATTAAATCATGTGAATGTATACATATTTTCATGTTTTTTGTTATTGTTTTATAATCTATTTTTTTGTCTTTATGACGAATTTAGTGACAAATGATGCACATTGCATGTAATGTAACATAATGTATTGCAGTATATATGTAATTATGTGAGTAAATATGCAACTTTTGAAGAGCTCTGAGTTTTAATAATGATAACAATATAAGTACTTTTTTATATCGTATGTCATTTTATTAAATAATTTGTAATTATGTTCTTACTTTGTAGTGAAGACAATTATAATGCCTACTGAATTTATTAAATTGGCAAATTCTCATATAAAATTTGAGCATTCGGAAAGGAAATGGCATTATGTGATTTAAACTCCTAACATGAACTATGAGGCTTCATATGTTAATTTACCAATCCGGAAACAATATACTTGAACCAGATGGAAACTTAAGGGTATGTGAAACCTAAAGCGCAGTACTAGGGGGGAGATAGTACCTGGCAATATTAATCAATATCCTCTAAAAAATGTGGATTTGACCGCCTGAAATCGTGGACTTGTTGACAAAACAAATTTTCAAACGAGCCGCAAGATCTGCAATTTTGCATTGATTACACCAATCCATCCACTCAAACCCATTGTTTTAAAAATCACTCGAAGCTTACGCCTGCGCGCCTCGAGGTGGATCACAAAAAAATCGCCTTGAAGCTCCTCAGGGTTGAATTTAAGGCTTCCACCTCAATGCGCCTCGCCTCGCCTCGCCTCGCCTCGCGCCTTTTTGTCAAGGCGAAAAAAAAAACTCTTCTTCCATCAGTAACTCTTTTTTTTAAATTATTTTAATATATGTCGACAATTGGTGTATATATATATATATATATAATGTGATATATATATTCTGATTATTTATACATACTAATCAATTAATTATATATACATACTAATTAACTGTATTTTTTTTTCAAATTCACTGCATTTTTAAAGGTTAAAGAGCTTTTCAAAAAAATGTTCTTTTTTCCTTTTTTGTTTTAAAATTGAACTTAAGTTGTACTATTTACTATTTTAACTTAAAAGAAATTTTTAGAAAATAATCAATATGTCATATTATAAAACAACCAATATGTGAATGAAACTTACAAAAATGATTTTGTCAATTTGATTTTGCATTGATTAATTTATTATTATATTATAAAATAACCAATATGTGAATGAAACTAAAAAAAAAATGATTTTGTCAATTTGATTTTGCATTGATTAATTTATTGTCATATTATAAAATTAACAATATGTAAATGAAAAAAAAATGATTTTGCGTTGATTGATATATTGTCATATTGTAAAATAACCAATATGTTAAAATTGATTTTATCAAATTATTTAAGGAAAAAAAAAGTCATCTATGTTTTGTTAGTATTAACCAATATGTGAGAAAGTCCTCAAAGATGTTTTTTTTTTTTCAGTTTTATTCTATATTTCTTTGTAATTTATTTTTTATGGTTTTGTTAGTATTATTTTGCTCTCTTTTTTTTTTTTTGGGGGGGGGGGGGGGGGGAGGCTTACGCATCGCCACGGCAAAAAATACTTTTTAAACATTGCTCAAACTTCATGACAGCCTAGACTCATGAACTAGAGCACTAAGGTTGTAACTTGGTTTATTTATGAAAAAACTAGAGACATAATTTGAACCATAAAGAGAGAACAAGCCTTCGTAGAAACCATTCCAATTGATGGTATATGTCCTGCTTCAACAATTGATATCACAATTAAGCATTACGTCTGAGATGGAATGACGTAACACAATAATTTGCACATACTAGCAAGTACAAATTGAAAAGAATTTTCTCTAGTGATGATATCCTCAAATGGGGTTATTATAATACTATATGCATTAGGGCAACACATCAAAAGAGAAAAAAGGCACAAAAGGACAAAAGAACAATCTAAACACTAATCCTTTCTGCATAGTAACGCTTAAAAAATGGTAAAAGTAAATCTAACATTATCAAGGTGAAATAAGGCCTTATTAAGGCCTTAATCCTTTCTGCATAGAACAATCTGAGCTTGACCACAGTTTACATTGAATTAAGGCCTTATTAAGGGCTTGTGTCCTAAGACAACATAAGATCAGCTCAACTCTGCAAATTCATGCAAAAGCAGCCCAACAACACAACCAACAAAAACAACAGTGTTTTAAGACCCAAATTGGCGAGCAGATTCGAAATTGTATTACCGAAAGGTTAAACAGAAAATGCAACCAGGTAACTCAATTTTTATGTTCAACCCAAAACCAAATTATTTTTAAATTAGGTTTTTCCTTTTAGACATTCCAAAAATTATCTTTGGCTTGAATATTGATTTAGCTTTTGTTCTTGGTAGTAGTATGTGTACATACAGTAACTGTGTTTGCTTAACAACATGACAATAGCAACGTCAAACATTCAATTTGAGGACTCGACGAATGTCAACCTAAGAAGCACGGTACGGAGTGCGGCGATTTGAAAATTCTAAGAAAAATAGGATGTGGGTGCGGCAAGAAAAAACTATATAATGTATTATTCCTTAATTGATATAGATAGATATTCATCATAGATTCAATTTGTCAATCACCAACTATAACAATATTTCATTTATCAATTTTGACGAGTCAGATAATCAAACATCACAAATTTAACAATCAAATAGGGAGAAAAATCAAAGTCGCAGTTAGAAAAGGTGGTAAACTAAAAAGGCACTAACAAAGAAACAAGCTATAAAGTTTAAACCTAACAAAATAAGTATTGAAGCTTAGAATTGTTCCAGAAAACTATTAAAACATGCTAAACAAGCCAACGAAGCAAGACAAGCTTTGAATCGTTCAAGAAATATATATATATATATATATATATATATATAGAGAGAGAGAGAGAGACGACAAAGTGAAAATAGGAGGCGAGCAGCTTGTGTTGAGAGAAACTACCTCGGAGTGGCTCGGAACAACCCTAGAGGAAGCCGAAGTGGTTAGAGCGGGGTCTAGGGTTCCATCGATTCGTAAGGAGTCGATTATGGTTGAGATGATTTGGGATTGTTTGACTTTGTTGTTTTGAAAAGTTTAAAATTTATAAATTATGCATTTGATTTTTTTAATTTTTTAAAACAACCCATTTTTACATAATTTTCAAATTTCAGCAAAAAACGAATCCCAGCCGAATCGGAATTTCATATTTAATTATTTTTTCCCGTTTCTTCTTGGGGGTGAATCGGGGCCGCACCCACACCCGATTCGAATCTGATTCGGATTCGAGGCCATTTTCAAAGAATCGGTGCTTCATAGATGTCAACCAAACCCTAGTTGATGGCTGAAATCAAATGTATGAAATGGCATAAATGATAAAACTGCAGTCCTTCGCAAAGGGTGCCCATGCTGATCTCGGTGGCCTCCATCCCACGTTTATGGAAACGCTGATGCATGGGGAGGAGTTGGACAGCAAAGAACAGGGCTATGAGGTCGAGAGATGCCCAGGACAAGCCGCAAGTGGCAGCGACGGAATCAGACATGGCGGTGAGCCACGATAGGCCAAAACCGCAACCCATTGTGTGGGGGACCAACTGGCCACCTGCCGGCTCGTGGTTGAGCAACGACTGGCTATTCAAACCTCTTTTTTACTCATTTGGTTTTCAATTGTCTATATAAAGAAGCCTTCACTTTCTTCTAATATATACATGTTTATGTCAAGTGGTAGCAAAGTATGTAATGCTCTTGGTACCATGGTTCAAAGTATCAGCCGAAATGAGGTTCACTTGGTTCCGTGGCTTACAGCTCCAATCCAGTGACACGCGTTGAGTAATAGGCGTTATTGGCTCGAATCGGACCATATCGGTGAGATCTCGATCAACTTAGACAATATCAGTGCGAACTCGGTCGATCGACTGGGGTAATATCGGCGAGATCTCGATCGTCTCAGACAACTCATTAAAAATCTATTTTAATTATAAAAGTCATTTAATTTGTATCATTTCTATCAAATTTGTAATGTTTCTTATGGTGGAATTAAATCCTTACCATATGAGTGATAATGTATTGATATCAATTGATTAAAATGTATTATATAAGTATCATTATATTTAAACACTTCTTTATTTACTTAAAATATATTGTTAAATATATATCATTACTAACTTGATATATACTCAACTGCATCATTGTTTACTTGATATATATTAATATATATAGATATATCATTATTATCTCTCCTTAAAATATACCTCTATTTAATAAACTATTTTTAAAAATGTATTATGGAATATATTAATTAAGCATTATGATTTACTTAATTAATAATTAATATTTTATTACATTAATGAAAACAATATATCAAACTTCTATTTACTTTTTTAATAAAATTTTGTGTCTTAGTTTGATTTTTTTGTTTACTTATTACAAAACTATTATGAAATATTGTAGCTAACAAGTGCGATGAGTCAGCATAAGCTATCACACAATGTTGTGCATACAAAATGATGGTTTTATCTTATCTAAACAATCAATGCTATTATTCTTATTTTTATGAAATTTTATATATTTTTTTCTATTTTGGGGGGCTCTATATTGCCTACCGCCCAATACCGCAACCGATACCGAAACCGAATTGAAAATTGGGGGTCCGAGTCGTACACCGATACCACGACTTTGAACCATGCTTGGTAGTTTAGTAACAATACACGTACCGTGTGTGTATCATGCCAAAAGCAACGTCAAATATTCAAAATGAGGAGACTAATCAAACAAGAAAACTAAATACTATAAGGAAATTAAATATGAGATTATGTAATATAATTCTACTACCTCATGTGTCTCCCTAATAAAAGTAGTTAAGTAAAAGATAAAATCACAACTGAAATTCAAAACCCAAAAATTATTTTTCTCCTCTAGATGGCCTCCTTTATCCACGTTGGTGGTGGGGATATTAATACGATAGTCTTACTAGAAGAATGTTAAAAGCAAAGAAGTGAAGGAAAACAATAAATTCCTATGTCTGGCAAGATTCAAATTTTCAATTTGTTTGATCGTGTAGGTATGATGTGAAAGGATTGTTAATTTCTTAACTTTGTCCGGAGACTTGAGAAACATCCCAATTTTCTATTTTACACTACCTCCATATGATATTTCTTAACTTTGTCCTGAGACTTGAGAAACATCCCAATTTTCTATTTTACACTACATTCATATGAAAGTGTAACAAAAAGAAATTACTGTCCCTTGAAGTCATCCAATGACAATTCCAATTTTGTAGCCTGTGCAACCTTACCAAACTTTTGGACTGCAACATGTCATGCACAACCACTTTTGGGTTTTTAAACAATCCGAAACACCGCTGGATAGAGAGCTAAACTAAAGTGGCCAAATCTGGAATGTAGGGTTTAAGAAAGATCACAAATATAGAAAGGACTTGATACAAGTTCAAGTTCATCCAACTAATAAATAACTTTTCGACTCTATCTGAGAGAAGCTTGATTCATAGAAGATATAACATAAAAGAATGACAATGTTTAAAGCAATTACTATCTGTACCATTTCCTTGTTTCCTTGACCATTATTTTCAATTAGCATGACAGTTTTCATGCAGGTCATGCAAAAGCCTTTATCTCCTCTCACACACAAGTACTCAGCATCCTTGGTGCATCCTTTACACAATGAATATGTACAAGTATAGCACATATAATGAGCCGACTTCTGACATATACTGCATATATGCCAACCTGAAATCCATAACAATGCCAATGTATTAAAATATCATCTTCGGATCAGAGCTCCTGTTGATGAAGAAAATATCGATGTAAGAGAATACTGATAGATATGAGCTGAAAATGAGTACTTCTACTCAAAGAAACAAATATCCAGTAGATTAAATGTTCACGACTACAAATGAAGGAAAACACACTATAGACGAGGCGTGCTCAGGAGGTGTGATCTGAATTAAACTTTAACCTTATGAACAGATCTCTTCAAAAAAATACAAGAAGAAAGATAATGTTTTAAAGAAATTATTGTTCTTTAGTATTGAAATCTATTATTTTCCTTGTTTTTGCACATTGGACTATAGACCTAGCATCCACTTATACTTAATAGAACACGACAAATGGCAAACAAGAGCAAAGCTCTCTCACTAATAAAATATTTAAAATGGTTGGTTATTTATAAGCAAAAGTAATCTTAGCTGGAAAGATATCCTAAAAGGTAAAAAGACTAAAGAGGACAATTAAGAATATTTCAAGGGAATATTATACCACCACCACCACCATTTTTCCCTAAAATAGTAACTAAAATACAATAAAAGATAAACAAATAAAAGAGTGTACTTTCAAAATATTACAATTTAAGCCCATAGCTCTCCTTGATTCTAATCTCTTCCCGTCTACGAAAAAGCTCGAGGTTGTAAACAAGTGAAAAATCCTCAATATAGTGACCAAATACAAAAAAAAACTTTTGGGGCCCAAACTAATTTATCACCACAAAAAAGGGGGAGTCCCAAAAAAAATCATCACCAAAATTGGACCATAAAGGATTTTTATTTTAGGCATAAGAGATCCAATAAAGTCAGCCCCAAAGAAAACGGAAATGAGTCAAATTGGTCTGCATCCCATTTTGGAACAATTAAAAATAAAATAGAATCCCAAAGTATTAAATCCCAATAGACTCGATGCCTATAGCCTCTTAAGGGAACTCGGCTACTTTCTAATTATTGGCCCCATATGAAACAGCCAAGCAACAAACTTAATAAAATAAATTTAATTCATAAGTTGAATTTGTCCACCATAGGCCATTTAGGACTTAAGACGAAGGGGGTAGTGCGACGACCCCAGCATCCATCGATCTCACACTCTCGTCATTTCCGACGAAGAATCCACGTCGACTGTGATGGCCTCCTCTGGAAGTAGGCTCACCGCCTCTGTGTTCTCTTCTCCCTTCTCTCTTCTTTCTCTGTCAATCTCATTTCTCACTCTTTCTTTTCATCATTTCCAACCTCTCTCGACGTGCCATTGATGGCTTCAACCGAGGTCAAACAGAAACCACTGCAAACCCTAGGTCGAACCCTCCTTGGCCATCCCCGAGCGTTTTGGTCGCCACCGGATGACATCGCGACCTTTGGAGGGATTCCAGGTGGAACCAACTATAAATTCAGAATCGTCCTTGGCCGATTTCCTCTCATTTCCCTTGCTCATCTCGTCACAGCCCTAGGAATGGGTCTCACTCCCTTTTTTTTTGTTCTTTGCCAGAGTGAAGGTTGCAGGGCTTGACGGTTGGGCAGAGATTGGGGCCGAAGGGTAGTGTTTGGGAAGCACAGAAATGGGGCTTTTTCGAGGTTGAACGAGGGGTTTGCGTGGGTGGTCATTTGTAAGGTTCATCTTGACTGGTGTTGGCACAGCAATTACTGCACATAGGGTGGAGAGAGGCTGCAATAAGCGGTGGATGCACCGTTAGAGCCTAACTTGCCTTGATTCCTCACGCGCCATTGAAGTTGTCAATGCCAATTTGACATGACAAATGGCACACAAGAGCAAGCACAAATTAAGAAACTCTAATTACAATGGTTGGCCAAAGGGCCTTATTTATAGGCTTTGCTAGCCAAAATAACATAAAAGGTAGAACTAAATAAGGCAATTAAGAATATTCCAAAAGAATATTAACCCTTTCAAAAAATACAAACTAAAATGAAGAGAAAACAATTAAAGCTAAACAAATAAAAGAGTATTTTCAACATTAACATTAAGCCCCAACACTCCAACATTCTCATTGGTACTTCATTATTTTATGACAATAAAACCTACAGGTATCTAACCCTATGTTTTAAAAATCATTTGAGGTGAACGCCTTGAAGCGAATCACAAAGAATCACCCCGAGGTTTAAGCCTCAGGTGTTTATAATGGTGCTTAAGCCTCTCAGGGTCGAGACACACCGCCTCAAGGCGGATTGACGCGAGGCGCAAATTTTCATGGAAACCAATTAAAAAATAATAAAATCAAAGAAAAAAACATTCAGCTAGTGGAAATCGAAAAAAACAAACCCTATTTTGTAAGACTCTCTGTATTGGCAGCTACGCAACTCTCTTCTCATCTCTGCCTTGATTGTGATGGATTGTGGGTTGGTTTTTGAAGGGTTTTTTAGTCGATGGGTTGTGAAAAGGATTTAGAGGGTTTTTTTAATGGCTACAATCAATGGATTTGTGGGTTTATTTTAGTGGATATCGATTGGTTTGTGAGTTGCTATTAAAATGTTCTATTTTATGGATATGTGCAATGGTTTCTGAGTTGTTTTTAGAGTTTAGTTTCCCTTCTGTTCTTTTTTATTATGTTCTGCCTAGCAGAAAATATGCTCTGTTCTGGGCAATGTCACCTGGATCGATCGTTCTGGTGCGTGGCATGGGTACGGGGTACATCACTTTAGCCTATGGTTCAAAGTATCGGCCGAGTTGACTCGGAATCGGAGGGCACCGATCCGATACCGAGAGACGTTTCAAAAAAAACACTGAATCGGCCGAGACAGCCGCGACATCGCCCGAGACAACCGATTCCGAGAAGCCTCGCCGCGATATCGGCCGAGACAGCCGCGATATCGGCCGAGACAACCGATTCAAACATTATTGTCATATTTTGTTTTATTTTTTTATAGAACTTTTATCTTTTACCATATTTCTTCGTTGTTGAAAATATATTGTAACATTTACAGAATGGTATTACTTTTTCATTAGTATTAACATTAATTTTTTAAAACATAAAACTCTTTTTTTTTTAAATGACTACTAAAAAAAATATATAAATCTTTTAAAAAGTAGTACTCTTTTTTTAAAAAAAATGACTACTAAAACTCTTTTTTCAAAGAAATGTTATTTTTTCACAAAAAATATTCAAATCTTTTACAAAAAATATATAATGTACATTTATGTTTGTAAAAAATGTACATTTCTGTACAAATATTATTTTGTACGTTTTTTGTAAAAATGTAAAAAAATGTACATTTTTGTTAAAAAAAAATGTACATATTTGTAAAAAAATATATATTTGTACATATTTGTAAAGAAAGTGTACATATTTGTAAAATAATATATATTTTTGTTAAAAAAAATGTACATTTTTGTAAAAATGTCCTTTTGTACGTTTTTGTAAAAATGTACATTTTTGAAATTTTTTGTAAAAAATGTTCTTTTGTACGTTTTTATAAAAATGTAAAAAACAATATACATATTTGTTAAAAAAATGTACATTTTTGTAAAAATGTTCTTTTGTACGTTTTTGTAAAAATGTAAAAAAATGTACATTGTTGTTAAAAAATGTACATTTTTGTAACAATGTTCTTTTGTACGTTTTTGTAAAAATGTAAAAAAATATACATTGTTGTTAAAACAAAATGTATATTTTTGTTTTTCAATATTATTATTGGTTTACTATGCAATATTGAATCTGACAACTCTGCCGCGCTTCAGTATAACCAATTCTACAATGCAATGCATATTGAATGATGGGTTTGAATGTATCCCATTGGTCCACATTGTTAATCTTATTTTTTTTAAATTTTCTATATTTTTTCCGCAATTTTTTGCGCTCTCTAAATAGCGTATCGCCCGATACCACGACCGATACCGCGACCGAGTTGACAATCGAATGTCCGATACCGAGACTTTGAACCATGCTTTAGCCAGTTGTGGTACGGTAGGGGTATGCTTAGTTGGTTCACTACTTCAAATCATAAGGGACTTAATGGGTTCTTTTAGTATTATAATCATTGATTTTATCAAGATTCATGTCTCCACTTGCTTAGAAAGTTCCCTAAGGATATATGCAGCGGATACTTTCGATATTCTATAATATATTCATAAGATATCTAATGAATTGTGTATAATATATATATACAGAAAGGATCTCATGCATACCCAGTTTGCATACCCTCCGTGCGGACCATTTTTTTAAAATAGTAAAAAAAATAATTTCGGGCTAATTTTTTTTTTATAGTTTCTAAACATTTCAATAAGACCATAAAAAAAATTCAACTCAAAATGAATTTTTTTGCTATTTTAAAAAAATCGGTCAAACTTTGCCAGTTTTTAAGTTGTTAAAAACTGACAAAGTTTGACCGATTTTTTTCAAATAGCAAAAAAAATCATTTTGAGTTGAATTTTTTTTAATGGTCCTATTGAAATGTTTAGAAACTATAAAAAAAAAAAATTAGATCAAAAATATTTTTTTTACTATTTTATCAAAATTGGTCCGCGCCAGCGGTATGCAAACTGAGGTATGCATGAGAACCGCTCTCTCTCTCTCTCTCTCTCTCTCTCTCTCTCTATATATATATATATATATATATATATTGGTTGAGAAGTTTTTTGATTCCCAATTATTAAATTATTGAAGTTATAAATTTCCATAAAACTAATAAAAACTAAAGCATTAAATGTTAAATTTGAGAACACCATTTTTGGAGATCCGGAACCCACCATATTTCAATACGTGCAACCTCGGATCGCAGTACGTAAGGCGATGTAGTGATCCCGGTAACTATGGTTCCGTTTCTATTTATAGAAGACTTTTTTATGCATTTATGTTCGATGGGTTTAAACTCTTTTATGTAATTATTATTTTTTCTGTTTACATACTGAGAAAATTTTATTTTATTTATTCATGTATATTATTTATACATATACATATATGCACGTATTACATATCAGATATGTACTGTAACTATTTTTTTCTATTTACATACTAAAAAAATAGTTAATTTACTTATGTGAATCAAGAATATTGAGGATATTTTTGTCATTTTTATGATTTTATAGTATTTTTGTTATTTTGTTAATTGGTTGAATTTTTCTTTTTGTTTGTTTGTTTAGGATTTAGAGGTGGGAAGGACAAGTGGCAGTTAGGGGCATAATTGTAATTAGTTCAATAGCTTAGAGCCCAAGCTACTTCTCACCTATAAATACTCCATTTGTAGCCTCATTTGAGGTATTCGTTCAAGATGTGATTACAAATGAGGGTCAAGGGTCTATTTATAGGACAGGTTAGGTTGCTAATCAAGCTAAGACCCAAAAAGATTAAAAAAAGGCAACTAATAACTAAAAATAACTCAGTCCCAAACATGATTGGAGACTAATAAAAAACTAAAAGTAAAAGAAAATGACAATAATACCCTAAGCTAAAAATGAAAAAAAAAAAAGATAAGTCTTTTCCCGGGCGCACAACCACGCGCCACGTGTCGCTATATATCCCATACACATCATTTTGTCAATTTGATTTTGTTAAATTAATTATAACAAATTCAGCTTGGGGCACAAAATAATGTTAAACTATGCGAGAGAGTTCTGAAAGATGTTTTTTGTGGTTTTATTAATATTTCTTTGTTACAATATTTCTTGTGGTTTTGTTAGTATTTTATTAAATACTATTTTGCTCTGCTCCTTTTCTCAATCCGCCTCCGCCTAGCATTTATATAACCAAAGAAGAAAAAAATAATAGCCAGGCTACTAGGTCACAGCGAGCACAGCAACAACAAAAACCATTACGTTGTGGGCTGTGGGCTGTAACTATTGCTCAAAGAAAATGAAAACAAATAAAAAAAATGGGTTCGTTTAGGATGAAGGACCCATCACGACAGATTATACCACAATTTTCAATTCATCTGACTTCTTTTGTTCACCAAGCACCAATAACAGGAAAAAACAGGAGACGAACTGAAAGGGACAATCCCAAATATCTTCATATATTATCTTCTCAATCACACTTCACACAATTTATCTCCGAAACGCTCGATAACCTTTCAAAAAGGTAAAGCAGTAATGGATGCATAAAGATAAATAAATCAAAAATTTGTAATCAAAAAACTCTCATTTGAGCCCATCCATTCATTAATGGATGCAACCATTAAAAATAGGCAAATCGACCCTAATATCACCTTGCATAGTTCTTTCTAACACACGCAACATGATAGACATATTATTTCCACAAAACCCTTCACCATTCGTCTCACCCTTATCATTATCAACAAAATTATCATCCAACTCTATAGGCCCCAAGGCACAAGGTTTACAGGTCATATTAGGAACAACACGTTGCTGTCGAGAAGTACTTTTAAGAGAATAATCATCATAAAAAAGAATTACGTGTAAGTGGGACTACGTGATTGTCCCCTTCAAAGTATTTCACCTCATATGGGCTGCACTTGTTGTACTTGCTCCGTAATTCGTTGGTCACGTGATTGATTCTTTTAGGCGACATTGGAAAAATAATGTGTTTTATGTGTTTAAATAAGCGCAGAGGAAATTTTGCACCAAGAAACACCATGAGAAGAACCCCCAATTTTTTTTATTAATATGATTTTTCCCCACCCTGCTTTAAAGAGAGTCATTATCTAGCTAGATAAAAATTAAATAGGACTCTTATACTTCTTATCCAAATAAACTACACCCCCCATGGTTCAAAGTCAAGGCGATACCGCGACGATACGGCCGAGTTGACTAGGTATCGGTGCCCACCGATTCGATTTCGAGTTACGAGTTGAGTTTTCAATTATTGATGTGAATCAACCCTATATCGGTAATTTCTCGGTAGTATCGGAGATATAGCAGTATAATCGGCCCATATCGACGATATCGCAGTAGAATCGGCCCATATCGGCGATATCGCGATGGGATCGGCCCATATCTGTGATATATCAGCCGAGATGGTATAAGTTACTAAGAATCAATCTCTCTCTCTCTCTCTCTCTCTCTCTCTCTCTCTCTAATGTTGTGTTGGTAAGCGTGATTTTTTTGAGGGGTTACGAAATGCTAATTGTTTTTTTAATTTAGTGTGCTGTGTGTGTGGGTTATTTGATCATCGTGTGGGCTTAATTTAGTGCGTTGCTTATGTGCCAGTTTTTTTTTTTTAAAGAATGCAAATGATCCAAATGTTATTTGTTATTATTTTTTATAATAATGTTCCCAATGTTATATTTTAATATGTTATTATTTATAAAAAAAACGTAAATGTTATTCTTTTACAAACAAATATATATGCAACTGTAATTAATGTCAAAATAATATTTGTATCCTCTAAACATTTGTCAAAATAATATTTGCATCCTTTATGTAAAAATAACATTTGCAACACAAGTAAAAAAAATATTTGCATCCTCTTTGTAAAAAAAAAACATTTCCATCGATTTAAAAAAAAACATTTGCAACCCAACAACAAAAAAAAAATAACATTTACATTCCTTTTATAAAAAAATAACATTTGCATCATTTTTTGTAAGAAAATAACATTTGCATCCTTTTTGTAAAAAATGATTGTAAAAAAATGTAGTGTTTTGTCAAATTCACTATTTGTATCATCTTTGTAAAAAAATAACAGTACTAAAAAAGAAACATTTCTATCCTTTTTAGTAAAATATAACATACTTAAAAAACACATTTGTATCCTCTTACTATAAATAATACTAAGAATATAATAGTTGTCTCCTCTTTGTAAAAAAAAAAATTATCCTCTTACTAAAAAAGTAACATTTATTTTTCTTTGTAAAAACATAATATTTGTATCCTCCGTGAAAAAAAAACACTGATTTATTATGGAACAGTGAATCTGGCAAATTCGCAGCACGTCAATATAATCAATTGTACAATGTTAATATGTTATGCATATTAAAGGATAGTTTTAAACTTATCTGATTGGTCCATATTGTTAATCGTATTTTTTTTAATTTTCTAGATTTTTTTCGAAATTTTTTGCCGTCTCTAAATAGTGTATCTTTGCGTATCGCCTGATACCGCGACCGAGTTGAAATCGAGTGGCCGATACCGAGACTTTGAACCATGCCACCCCCTCTCCCTCCTTATTTAACTATAGATTTGGCTCTTGCAGGATTTTTTTAAGGCTGGCAGAAATCCCAGGAGAAAAAACTTTGGGATATCGAAATAAAATAAAGAGATTAAGATAAATACCTCACAAAAATCAGCCCTATTAGTTCTATTTCCATTAGTTTCAAAGGTGACAAAAGAGAAATATGTGAACTACAGAATGGGCAAGAATCAAGCAACACAGTACTGGAGCACAACATAGAGATTCTTTCACAGTGACACCACATAATAAAACCAACACGATATAACAAGCATTACCCCATTAACTGCAACTACTGCCAGAAATTATTAGAATATATTTAGCTTTTGAGGATGGAGGACCTAAAATCCGATATATAGTGCCCAAAGGATTTCAATTTTTACTTGAAATTCTTAATTCAACCAGACAAGGACCTCCACACACACGGTACCCCAAGAAACTCAAATTAATATACATTACGTCAACAGATAAGAATACTTGAGCTAAGGGCAAGAATTTAGAAACTCAATACTGAAGCACGGTATCCAAAGAAAGAAACACAACAAATGATTTGCTTTAGGGGTAGTTAGGGCCCGTTTGGTTCTCTATTCAGAAAATTCGATTTAAACACTGTTTTTAAATACAGTTTTAAAATTCAGTTTTTTGTGTTTATAATTATTGGTGTGCGTTTGGTAAAGTTGTTTTTAAATACAGGTTTTTGAAAATTTGACAAAATTGACAAATATGTATATTTATATCATACATATGCGTGTGTGTGTGTGTGGATATATATATATATATACCTCATTAAATATACCTAAAAATACATGTTATTAAATGTACATGTATATAATTTATGATGTATGTATGTATGTATGTATGTATACATTCATGTATCATGTATGTATGAAAGTTATATATATACCTCATTAAATATACCTAAAAATACATGTTATTAAATGTACATGTTATTAAATGTACATGTATATAATTTATGATGTATGTATATACATGATACATGAATGTAATACATGATACATGAATGTATACATATACATACATACATGATACATGAATGTAATACATGATACATGAATGTATACATATACATACATACATACATACATCATAAATTATATACACGTACATTTAATTTCATGTATTTTTAGGTATATTTAATGAGGTATGTTAGGGAGTTTAACTCTCTCTCTCTATATATATATATATATATACATATATATATGTATATATATACATATATATATATATATATTTATAATGATGTCGCATATATAATTCACTATAAAATTATATACATACATGAATTGATAATATTTTTTAATACATATGTACTATATGTATATTTTATATTATTCCATACATTAATAATATATGTATAAAACTATATATAAGTATCATGTATCTATTGATAATATTATTTAACTTTATATTATTCCATACGTAATTTTGTGTATATGTACATATATATTTTTTATTTATAAGAATTACACACATTAATGTATTATGTATGTATATTATATATTAAGGTATAATTGCTTTAAAATATTAAGAATGAATAATTCTGAGTTGAAAAAAAAAAAAAACAGATGTTATAAAACACCCAAAATCTGTTTTCTGAAAAACTTGATTATAACACAGGAATATTATAATTCTGTGTTTAAAAACAGGTTGCCAAACGAAGATTTTTATCAGAATTTATTTAAACACAGAAAACAGAATTATAGTTGCAAACCAAACAGGCCCTTAGCGTTTGCTACACACACAATGTTTTAAAAAATTACAGTGACCATCTAACATTTGGGTTTGATAACAGTGACCTTTTCTATGTTTGAGAAGATCGTTATTCTTCAACTGTAACAATTAAATGAATTTTTTTTATCTGTTGACATTGATCTCCATGCGAAGGGACTATCAAAATATATCAAATATATAATCAAGGCTGAATGGACAAACACATGGGAGGTCACTGTAGTTTCTCAAAACACAGAAAAGTGTAGCATGGGTGGTTTCAAATTTGATAGAGAAGTTGTGATAGAGAAATGCATAAACTCTTGTATGGAATCTTGAAATCCTTGGATAAAATGTCTAATTTTTAAGTAGTTATAGTTCCTTTTTTCCAAAAAGAGTCTTGATCATCTTGAGGGGTATGGTAGACAATGTGGTATACGAAAAGAGAAGTTTTGTCCTCGTCGAAAGTCTTTATTGAGTGGAATTGGTAAAACACTGTGTGCTAAAAGGCGCGCCTAGGCTTGAGGCTTGAGAGAAACGCATCTCCTACGCCTTATTACGTCTTATTCTTGGTATAAGGCTTAAGGCGCATTTTTTTTTTTAAACAAGATGCCTTAGTGAAATGATATCGCCATTTAAAGACTTTTTTTTACAAATCGGACCAATATCTCGTCTAGAGGTGTGCAAAAAAACCGACCGGCCCGAAAACCGAACCGAACCGAAACCGGCGGTTTTTTTTAGCCCGGTTCGGTTTACGGTTTAAGGAATTAAAAAACCGACCATGTCGGTTCGGTTGGCGGTCTAGCCATGGAAAAAACCGAACCGAACCGATATCAATATTTATATTAAAAAACTTATATTTTTATATGAAAAATCCATTAACCGGCCTTAAAAACCGGTCAAAACCGAAAACCGCCCAAAAAAAACCGACCAAAACCGAAAACTAACCAAAACCGAACCGAAACCGAACCGAACCGAAACCGACATAAACCGAAACCGACGGTTTTTTTCATTGTCGGTTCGGTTTCGGTCTAACCCTTTCCAAAACCGAACCGATCGGTTCGGTTTGGATTGCGGTCCAAAACCGAACCGAACCGACCCGTGCACAATCTCGTCCAAAACAATCAAAATAAATTTTATATATTGATTATGGGGCATGAATATGAGAAAGATGGCTATCAAACATACGGATATATTTTCTAAATTCAAGGTATGTATTATTTTATTATATTATTAGCCTTAGAATAATTAAAATAATAAAAAAAAAAAGGAAAAACGCCTTTTTACGCCTAGGCGGGCCTAGGCTCCAAAGGCTTGAAGCTTGACCTCTACGCCTTGACCACGTCTCGCGACTTTTAGAACCTTAGCAAAACATAAATCAAATATAGGTCTGAAACGAAGTCGGAGGAAATGTCAGGGAAGAGAGGTGAAGCCTTCAGGAAAAGATTTGGGGGACTAATTTGAGTTGATGGAACTATGGTGGAGCTTCCATTTTTGTTCAACGCAAGAGTCGATGTTAATTTATGAAATGAAGTGGTAGTTTGATTCCGAAACATTTATATTAAGGTTTCGTGTTGTTTGGCCCGAAGATGACGTAGATGATGAGTCGCGTGCCAGAGTTTCAGGAAGTCAAAGGAGATTTTAGGGATGAAAGGGTAACATTACAAAAAAAATTAAAGGGGAGCGGAGCAATCAGATTGTGTAGGCGAGTAAGATGAAGTTACATGGGTCCAGCATTGTAAAGAGGAAGAAGGTATCAGTGCCATTGGGAAAGGTGAAACAGGGAATCCGATGGTTGGTAAAAACATAGATCCAGTGATAGTTAACGACGGCATTAATGATCAATTACTGATAAAGAAACAGTCTCCTGTAGGAGTTATAAAAGGAAACTACACAATTATATATACAATCAAAATTATAAAAATTTAAATTATGCTCTGATTGTGACAAAGTTAACGGGATCCAGTCCAATGTTACCTGGAACGTGAATTATTCCGGCACATTGTAGGACGCATTTTAGGGTCACTCTTTCTTTCAAAATTATTATTGGGTTCATTTTGTTACAAAATAGAATCAAGTATAAGTTGCATTTTTTTTGTCCTTTCAATTATTGGAAAGTAACAACTTTGGATTCCATTAAAAATGCACAAAGATTTGGGGATTTTTTGGGATGTCAAATGAAATTAAGTTGATTGTTAATTAAATTTGTTTAATAATCTTAATTTTTTAAAGTTTAAACTGTCACATAAATATAAATTTTAAAATACAAACAAATTTTCTTAACCCTACAAAACATACAAAAATAAGTCTGCTGCTTCTTAGAAAAAGTAATCAACAATTGTCGTGAAAAGGCTATAACTCCAAACACAGTGAAATTAGTGGACCCCGACCACAATAAAAAGTATGTCACTTCAACTCTTTTTTGGTGATATCTGTCACTTTAGCATAAAAGCCAATTCAAAGTACAATACCCTAAAGACAAATCCCCATATATATGTCAATTCAACTAGTTAATCTCCAGATGTAAGCCCCTCTCACATCTAACTAGGATTTGCAAAGCCAGCTCTTCTTCTTCCATTAACTCGCGCAATGGTGAGGCACAGAAAAGAGAAACACACAACAGGTTTCGAAAACAAAGATGAAATGACAGAAAAGAGACAAAATGGTTTGTGTACGAGGCAACAAAGGTTTCAATTCTTGTTGGCAACTTTGTACGACAGTGACGAAGAATTTCCTAAATTCATCCCTTTGAAAGTACGCACTCTCGACAGTCTTTTCAAAACTTTGTTTGTGCTTCTATTTTAACGAATAAATGTCAATCCCAATGTGTTGATTTATTTTCTGACAATTTATATTTCAACCTTGTATAGATGTTCCATTGTCGCCGGAGAAAATTGGTTTGCCAGATTTAACAATCTAGGACACAAACGCACCACGTTTGGGATCGTGTGACCAAATTCATGGGACAAATGGGTTGCTAACGAATTCGGTAACATTGATTCAATCAATAGACCTAGATGTTCAGTTTCAAGTTATGACAAGTGGACTGGGTGCTGTGATTTTCTTGACAAGACCTGAGAAATGCTACCTAGTACACAGATTGCTCAGGTACGCAAAATGGGAACAGGAATGTCGAACGCCACTTGAAATAGAACAGGGTACAGTGAGGTTAGGCTTCTTCGGATTGCTTATTTTGGAACGTGGAACAATTATTAAGAATGTTTGTGTGATTATATGGGAAATTTCTAATTAGAATTTCCAACCTAAAATAAAACAGAATAAATGGGAGCCTGAAAAATAAGTCCACTTTACATTAGATATTTCCTCATTGGTCCTATCAAAATAAATTTTCCATGATAGGTCTTATTTATTCATATAGTAATTCACTACATGTTTTCTAATAGGACTTATTAGAGCAAAAATATTTTTTCATGGACCTGTTGAAGCATAAAAAGACCATAGGACCTATTGGACTATATACTTAGTAAACGAGACCAGTTGGTAAAAATCCTTAAAAAATATATATCTTAATAAAATTTATTTAGATTACAGCATAAATTTTGATTTAGTTCAACAATTGGTGACAAAGTTATCTAGAGTTCCTAGTCCCAATAATCCAAAGTATAAATTACAAGTCCACAGCTGTTTCAATAATAACCAAAAAGAATCAACAAGTTCAAAGCCTTAAATTTCATTTGGTATACTGGTCCACACCAATTTTAGAAGTATAATATTTATTAATTTGTATATTGCATCATGTGGTACAATTGGATATCAATGAATATATAAATATATCTTAAAATACATAATTCCAACAACTTATTTATGGCTTGGGTAGTTGACGTTTATTTTCCATAATAGAATTCTTTTATATGGAGTGACTGTTAGCTTTTATTTTCAAAGCTGATAATTCATTTACCAAAAAAAATATTAAACACTAATTCTTCCCTCTCAAGTGTTTTCTCTCTCTCTCTCTCTCTCTCTCCCCTCAAGCGTTTTTCCACATTTAGTTGCCAAGAAAAGAAACTCTTAGTACGAGATTTTTTTAGTGTTGGACAGGAGAACTGGGTAAGATTAACTTCCTATCACTGTCTGACAGAGTTTGATACTGCCAATGCGATATTGGTTTAAAAACATGGGGATGCACAAGGATTTTCAAGTCTTGTTTTGACAAGTTGTCAAAGAGTGTTGGGAGGAAGATGGACATGAGTACATTATGTTAAAATAAATTGAAAGGGGAGATAAGGAGATTCTTGGGGCTGTCGGAATGGAAAAGGTAAAAAATAAGGAAAAAATTAGAGACTTATATGACTTTGATTAGTGAGGGATTTGATGAGCATATAAGGAAAATAATGAATATTAAAAATAAATTAGAAGAGCTTTTTAGAGGAAGAAAAATCATGGAACTTGAAGGAACGAGTAAGGGATATTAGGCAAGTATTGGATCTCGTTCTTGTTGCTAACGGGGCCGTGAAAGAATGTGGAAGCAAAAGAAAAAGGTCTCCTCGACAAGCCGTAGGCTACCGATTATGATGATGTTGAATGGGATTTGTCTTAACCTTGTTTCAAGGAAGAACGATTTTCAGATTAGGTGGAGAAGATGAATTAGAGTGTCTTCAGTAAACTTCTCTGTTATGGTAAACAGTAAACTAAGGGGGAACTTTAAGGATTCTAGAGGTCTCAGGTGAGGGGATCTCATTTCCCCTTCCTCTCTGTTTTAGTGGCACGTGTTTAGGTAGACTTATGAAGAGGGCATGCTATAGGGATTTGATTGAGGGTTTCGAAATGTATAGGAATAGCAATAGTTTGTGGCATACATTTTTTTCTTAAGTGGGGATGAGAATAAATTTCAAATCAAGAACGTGGTTAATTTGGGGGGAGAGCCTCCATGATGCTAAAGGATATGAAGATGATAAAATTAGAAATATTATAATTTAAACATTTATTTATTTTTATTTGGGGAAATTAATTAGCAAGTGATTTTGATGAGAAATGGTGAGGATCAATGTTTAAAAAGGCGCAAAGAGGAAGCGAGGCGCAGCCTCACCTTGAAAAAAAAGAAATAGCAAAATAATATTTAATAATATAGTAACAAAATCACAAAAAAATAATGTAACAAAGAAATCCTAATAAAACCAAAAAAAATACATCTTCGGGAACTCTCTCACATAGTTTAACATTTTGGAGCCCCCAGCTGAATTTTTTTTAAATAATTTGACAAAATAAATTAACAATTTTTTTAGTATGTAAACAGGAAAAAATAATTATAGTAAATATCTGATATGTAATAGTAATACATACATATATGTATCTATATAAATAATATACCTGACAAAATAATTAATTAATTTTTTTCAGTGTGTAAACAGAAAAGGTAATAATTATATTAATGAAATACATATACATCAGATATATTAATTATATATATATAATTAATATATCTGATGTATATGTATTTCATTAAAATATTATTAACCCATCGAACGGAGATTAACAAAAAGTTATCTATAAAAATAAAAAATAAAAAAAAAAAAGAAGGAAAGAAAAAACAAAGCACATTTTTTTATTTTTCTGCTAGCTAGAAAAAAATCATATATCCATACAAAACGAAAAACAGAAAAGGGAAAATGAACTCTAAAAACAACTTAGAAACCATCGCACGTATCCATAAAATAGAACCTTCTAATAACAACCCACAAACCAATCGATATACACTAAAATAAACCTACAAACCCATCAACTGTAGCCATAAGACAAAATTAAAAAAAATATAAAAAAAATCGACTCGGGAAAAAACCTCAAAAACTAACCCACAACCCATTGCAATCAAAGCAGAGAGAGAGTCTTACAAAATAAGGTTTGTTTTGCTCGATTCCAATTAGACGAATTTTTTTTCTTTGATATCAATATTTTTCTTCTTTTTTTAATCGGTTTCCACAACAACAAAAAAAATTGCGTCTCGCCTCAATCCGCCTCGAGGTTGTGTGCCTCGTCCCTGTGAGGCGTAAGCCTCATTTTAAACCGCTGAGGCTTAAGCCTAGGGGCAAATTTTTTGTGATTCGCCGAGTACGCCTCAAGTAATAACATAGGTGAGGATATTTATTAGTATTTATCTTAAGTTAGGCATTTGTTACTGGTACAATTAGGTTTACTTTTACTACAAATAAGTGTAAACTTCATTATTGAAGAACCCCTCTTGTATGAATTGAATATAATATTGGGCTTACTTCAGTTCAGATTTAATTATTTAAATTTTAGCTTCTTTTCTTTTATCTTGTCCTTCGTCCTACACCACTCCGGCTGTAGAATCAACATGTCAAAAAGTGTTTTGGCCAGGATAAACATCGAGGACAGTAAGATAGCAAGAATGGCTAGGGGTAGTTGTGAAGTCAGCTTTTGGCCTCTTATTTGGGGCTGCCTTTGGGGTGTGGCTAAAACCCTTCAATGTGAATGAGGATTTTTCTTTTCTTTGGGGTGGGGCCCATGGGCGTGGTGGGGAGAGGGGAGGGAATGAGGAAGATAAAAAATAGCATTTCATCAAATGAGACGCTGTTTGTAGAAGTAGGCCTACAGGGGGTAAGATCTTGGTAATCATATCTTCTAAAATGGAATTTGGATCTCCGTGATATGTGGTTGTAGAGATTTCCCCTTGAAAGATATTCTCTTTAAACTTCAATTATAAGGAGTAATAATGGTCCATACAAAAATGGATGGGATTCAAATGTAATTGAGAATAGTTCGCCCATAGAAATTTATTATCAAGGGTTGAATAACTTCGTTAGTCATAGGTTCATTGTGGGTAATGAGAAAAAATCCTATACGAGGAAGATAAATGAATTGGGGACCCCACTTTGTGCTCTTGTTTTTATATATTAATTCTCGTAAAAATATTTGCTCTTTTATGTCTTCTTCTAATATTTCAGTTTCTTAAGACCCTTATTTTAAAAGGAATCTTAATGATTGAGAATCAAGAGGTTTTCTTTCATTTCTTGCGTTATTGTAAGCGTTTCATGTTTGTTTGTTTTTAAATCATTTACTCCTTATGGTGTCTTCTGGTAATGCCAAGATTGGTTGAGGAGCTGTTGGAAGAATTTTCCAGTTCAAAAGAACAAGTGTGAAGTATGGGAGCTTGCCCACTTTGCCTCATGTGGTCAGTTTGGCGGGAACGCAACAGTAGATTTTTTGAGAAAACTTCATTTTGTAAAATTCAATCCTACATGTTGTATCTACGGATTAAAGAGAGCTACCCCGGCTTTGTGTATTTGTTTATGGATATTTTGGAAGGTTTTCGGCTAACAGGACTATTACATCATAAATATGGAATGTGAAGTGGACCCAATGGTATTGTGAGACAACTGTCATTGGAAGAAGCTCAGCTCACTCACTAAATGTGGTCGACACATCATCTCCTTGGTCGGCTCATTACTCCTAGTCGACTAGGCAGCCGACCATAATAAATTAATGCTATTAGTTTAAATCACCAAGTAAGCGTGTGGTGGCCATAGGCCCGAGGCCCGCCCAACCCGCCCAATAAAAAAATAGGGCTTGGGTAAGGTAAATAGGCCCGCAAAGGGGGCTTGGCAAAATTTTATAGGCCCGATTTTTTTTCGGGCGGGCTTGGGCATGAGTTTTTAAGCCCGATGAGGCCCGGCCCGGCCCGAGGCCCGAAATATATATATATATATATATGGGAGGGGGGGGGACTTCTATAAATATAAAAACGTATACCAAGTCTTTTCATGTAAAGTGAGAACCTTTATATATGGGCTTTGTAATATATGGAATTTAAAACATATTTTTAATTAAAAAAATTAGTCTTTAAATAAAAAAATACGTATTTTAATTTTTTAAAAAAATCTTTTAATTAACATAATAGGGCCCGATTGGGCGGACCTGGGTAAAGAGCTTTCAAATCTGGGCGGGCTTGGGATTACATAATAAGGTCCGATCTAGGCCCGAGCGGGCTTGGGATAACACTTAATTTTTCAAGCCCGGCCCGAGCCCGACCGGGCCTGCCCAGGCCCGGCCCACGGCCACCCCGCGTGTGCATCACGCATAGAAATATGTATAGCCCCTATTACACGCACTTGGAGCAATCCCTTCAGCTGATTGTAATTAAATCTTCATTAATTGCCTAAGAATGTAAAAGGGTGCAACTAGGCCTGTAAATTGAGCGCCCGAGGCTCGAAGCCCGCCCGTTCGGCCCGCTATTTTCGGGCCGAGCTTTATTTGAGTTTGAGCCGAGCCGAGCCTGAGCCAAAATTTCAAGCCCGAATTAATTTCGGGCCGAGCTTGAGCCGAACTTTGCCAAGCCCGAATTGGGCCCAAAGCCCGAACTTCATATTTATAAATAAATAAATAAATAATTTATATAATATAACATATTTTTGTGAACATTGTTTAATTAGGTTTCATTCTTTTATTTCATTTAGTACTTATTTTAAAAAAAAATATTTGTTACAATACATTAGATTACATGTGATTTTTAATTTTGTGATTTTATTGTTAATCTCATCTCATTATGGGTATTTGATTTAATAATTGCTTAAGTCATAATAGGCCTTTGGGAGTGATCAAATTTTGCTAAATGTATGAAATTTAATAGGCATTTGTAGATTTTCACTCTTATTTCCCTTGTTTTAATTTAATACATTTCATAATTATATATTTTATTTCATGAAATATCAATTATAGTTTAATGTGTAATTTTGTCCATGATGGAAATACAAGAAAAAAAAAATTAATTCAAACTTTTTTAACAAAAAAAATTGAAATCGGGCCCGAAGCCCGTAATACTTGTGAGCCGAGTTCGGGCCTAGGTGGGAAAACATAATTCGGGCCGAGCTCGGGCTTGAGCATGGGCAAGTGAGTTCGGGCCGAGCCTGAGCAACCCCAAGCCCGGCTCACCTAGCCCGATTTACAGCCCTAAGTGCAACTGCCTGCTTTATAAAGGTACTCCACTTGACCATCTACTCTCTCTCTCTCTCCCCTATAAATATCACACACTCCCATCTAAGGAAGGGACAGAAAATCGATATACAGACAAAGATAATCTTAGCAGTTTGTACCCATCTTCGTTGATGATTGAATAAAAACTCCTGCACAACATATGTGGATGTAGGCATCATACTAGTCGAACCACGTTAATCCTCTCTCTTAGATCTAGTCATTTGATCTCTTTATTGTTACAGTTTATTTTTGGTATTTCTAAGCTAAGAATAGTATATCCTGATACCAATTTTAGATAACGAAGACTATTTTTTGTACACCCCTTATTTTGTTTTCTTTGTTCACTGCTTTGTTCTATTGGTATGATACCGGTACATGGGCGCCGACCCCTTGGAGTCTTTGGTTCAATGATATCTGTAATTATCAAAAAAAATGTTTCTTTGCAATAAAATGACAAAAGGGAGTGGTCTGTCAGCAATTCCGGGTTTCTCCCTTGTAAATCCTTAATTAAAAAAATTGATGGGCTCTACATATTTTCCTTCTTTTGAGCCTCATCGTGTGATTTGGGAGAATGGTGTACCTCCAAAAGTTCCCATATTTGCATGGCTGGCTGAAAGGAAAAGGGTTAACATATGTGATCTTTATAATTCAAAAAGAGCTTTCCTTGTTTTGCTAAATTTTTTGGTAAACATGGTTACAAGGACAGTGATCATATTCTGTTACATTGTCAGTTTTCTAAGTCTTTATAAGACAGTTTCAAGAGTTTCATATTCTTGGGCTAACCTTCTTGTTATGGAATGGAACTTGAGAGGAGATAAAGAGAAGGGTAAAGTGTTATGGGGATGTATTAACATGGCTTCATGTGGAATATATGGCTGGAAAAAAAAATGGGGAATTCTTCCGAGATGTGTTCAATGATAGAGAGGATGTTTGGAAGAAAGAAAAGTTGTAGCTTCATTGTAAGGTTCATCTTTCAACTTTTTGATGATGGATGTTGGGATGATCAACATTAAATAACTGCAAAGGCGTTGTGGGTTGATGTCCCTGTATCCACCCTTTTCTTTATCTAGCTGTTTTGCTTTCTTCATTTCCACCCTTTTCTTTATCTATGCTTCCATTGTATCCATGCTGTTCTGGATTGCTGGTCCACTGATTCACTGTAATGTTACTCCTATTGCTAGTGGAAGGAAAACTAATATAATGATGTGTAAGCTTTAGAGAATAAGAGGGTTGATATTTCAGAGGAGGAAGGATATAATAGAAGAGGTAGTGGATTTTTCCAAAAGCTGTATTACAAGGGAAAGGAGAGGAGCTTTGGATTGAGGGTTTGGACTAGTGTCCTATTAGGGAGAATAAGAGGGAGTGGAACGAGAGTTCTTTTGAAGAGGAAGAAATGGAATAACCTTCATTTAGTATAAAGGGGACAATGCACAAAGTCCAAATGAATTTTCAATGGCGATGCTGCAAACTGGATGGGATAGTATCAAAAATGAGATTATAGGGGTGTTAAGAGATCTTTACAAGAATGGAATGGTGAAAGAAAAAACTAATGATATTTACATTTGTCTAATTTCGAAATAGGGATCATCATTGAAATTGAAAATTGAAACATAACATGCTTATATCAATTGTTATATAAAATCGAATGAGCAGGAATGTCAAGTGAATATCAGGATACACCAGGAGCTCTTGCTAACAGAAGACAGATTCTAGATATATTTCTTTGCGCAGATGAAGCAATGGAATAGTTGAGACAACATAAGGATGAGGTAGTGTTCAAAATCAGTTTCAAGAGGCCATATGAACATGAGAGGTGGGGAGTGTTTGGATTATGTGTTGGCAAGTAAAAATTATAGGAGAGATGAGGAATTGGTGAAAGGTTGTTTGAGCTCCATGGATTTCTCCGTTATGATGAATGGAAGGCCTAAGTGGCCTTTTGTGCATCTAGGGACTTAGACAAGGGGATCCCCTTTCCCCTTTTTTGTTCATTATGGTGACTGATCATTTGGGTAGGTTGTTAGTTAAAGCTTATGAGTTTGACCTTGTTGGAGGATTTAAGATAAGAAAGGAAAAAGTACGCTTCTATCATATATAATTTTTTGATGGCACGATATTTTTGTCACCGGAGACAAGTGTGCAAATTTGATAGGTGCTCTTGCTCTTTTCAGCAATGAGTCATGATTGAATAAACTGTGGTAGTGAGAATTAATTAGAAGAGGACACGAGTTGATCAATTTAGGGCTTTTTAATATATGGAAGTGGAAAAGTGGATGAGGAGTTATAAGAAAACATAAGACTCTTCACCTCACTTTGGTCGTCTATTCCGAAGGAATATGTGGGTATTTCAGTTTCGGAAACTGTGTACATCTGGAAAGAATTAATCACTCAAGTACTGATGCGAAGCAGAGATAGTCAAATGCTTTTGGGGATATTCATTGTGAATGCATGGGCTGATTTGAAGGGATTTTATCTTTGGATGTGGTTGCCTTTGTTAGAGTGTGACCCACATGTTTGTGTTGTTTTGCTGTTATCTTGATCATTTCTTTTTCAAGTGGACTTCTCGTCCTAAAATAAAAGCACACAAGGAAAGTCATTGGAACTATCCATCTATGTTATTTATCTTTTTCTATTTTAAGCTGAATCAGATGCTATATAGATTAAGATAGTTTCCAGATCCAAAGCATAAAGTGTTCTAGATAAAAAAAAAATGTGTTTTTAATTTAAAAGACAAGGGAGATCGCTCTAGTTATCACTAAAATTATTATTTCTTATCAAATATAATAGTCGGTATCAAAGCTGACCAAGCCCTGTGTTTAATCTTCTAATTCAATTCAAATGCCCTCTAAAGGTCTCACAATGGTATTCGACTAAGCTCCGGCATAGCCAAAAAGACGCTAAAGACCAGTGAGGGCTTATTTTCCCAATTAACTTTAAAATAAATATATTAATTACCTATATAATTATAGGGAAAAGGGGATAAATTAGTTAATTTAGAAACTTGAGAAGTAAAATTTAATAACTGTTAATTCCATCACAACACTACTTGTATTAGCAAAAGCTCTTGCAGTACCAACCCTTGCGCCCACCCAATAAAAAGCAAACAATTGTGAAGATATTTATAAAAAAGGTTCTAGGGATAAGTCATTCTCCTAATTTGGTGAGGTAGTTGAGTAGCAAACAACCAAGTGGAGTGTGACTCCCTTGAATATGCGGAAATGTGCATCTCCTCTCAAAACATTTAAGCATTAAAACTTTCAGCTTATTGCAGAACCCATATCTAGCTTAGTGATCTTTCTGTACTAACTTCTTAACAATCTCATTCCTCTCTCAAGTATTGCTATATACTTCATGTGTTGGGCTGTACTAGAGTTCTGTGTACTTACACTGTATGTACTCAGAACTTGACCAGGCCGATTCGACCCGGACTTGACCCGAACCGACCCGACCATTTATTATGTCCGACCCGCTCTTGACCCGTTCAAATTTATCCGTATCCATTTTTGACCCGTTCATAACCGCCCATTTGCCACTACTAACATACACCATGCTATGTTAATTTTTCTTTTTTATGAAGTTAATTGAAAATTTTATTAGTAATGTAGTAGTAATTCCAGCTTAAACAAACGTAGCCGAATTTTATATACAAATGAATTGTTACATTGAATTGCGCTCTAATATTCACTAGCATAGACCATTGAAATTGTAATGGGTCATAAGTTAACATTATCAATTAACTGCTTCGCTGTCTAAAACCCCTTTACTAGAATTGGAAAGTAAAGAAGTAACAAAATGTAGCATGCAAACAACTAAATATATTGGAAAAGTATAAGATTTTAAAAGCAAGCTACATTTTTCAGAATTGGTAGAAAAGAGCAACGTACCACAATCCCATCTAGCTTTGGATCGGAAAAAAGCTTCGTCCCGCTTTATACAAGTTGGGTGGTAAGCTTTAGGACAGTTCCTAAACCATTTCCAAAAACAAGTTACAATTTGGTTAACCAATTCAAGCAAGTCTCATTTTTTTTTTCTAACAACTCACCGGCGATCACATAACACGAGACTACCACCATCGAAGCATATGAAACAAACATCCTCTTCGTCTTTCTTCCTTTTACAGGGAGGCGGTTTTGGTTGGCCTTTGGGAGGACGACCTCGTTTCTTCTTTATTCCGATTAAAGAATCTCCGGCGACGGCCACCGGAACTCCGACCAGCTGTGAATCGTCGATTCCGTTAATCGAAAACTGTGAGAGTTGGGTGTTGTAAAGGTTCAAGCTTGAATTCTCATCTGCCATGAGAGCATAAACATAAACCCTAGATTTTCTGAATTGTGAAGTTGTTAAGGGATTTGATCGGGGGCGTAGGCATAGAGAAATGGAGGTACGGCGTCGTTTAGACGACTGGCGGAACCATGTGTGAGTTGGGTGGGGTTTTACCTTTCGGCTACACGACGTTATTGGTAGTACATGAGAGAGAAAATCATTTATGTATGTGCATATATATATATATATATATAGAGAGAGAGAGAGAGAGAGAGAGAGAGAGAGAGAGACTTTAGTGATTCTAAGTAACACGTGATGGGGTTTTTGTGTAGTGCGACTAAAAGAGGCAGTCGGCCAGCAAGTCATTCAGGACACGTCAATCACACCCTATGTCTTACATTCCATGTTTTTGCAATTTAAAACTTCAATGTATAGCATCAATTATTTACCAAAAAGAAAGGACACATGGCTGGTTAGCCACAGAAACCGGCTGAAATGAGGATAATTCTCCCAAGGGAGGTCATGTTATCCCCCAAAATAATTTTCATAATATCTTTTAAAATATTATCAAAATCAATTATACATCTTACTAATATTAAAAAATAAGGTATATATCAAATAGTTCATTGAAATTTTTTTAATACACGTTTAATTCGAGTCTTTTTATTTTTCACCAAAAAATCCTTCACCGTATGTACTTAGAACTTTCCATTTTTTTATTTTGCACCAAAAATTATACAATTTTAAATTTCATTATATAAATTTAAATTAAAAAAATACTTTATTTTTTCATCTCTCTCTCTATTATTAACACTCCAAAATCAAACCTTAACTCCACAACTTCACAACAAAATCCTAACTTCATAATCCACAAAATACGCAGGTATGTATTTCAAATATATATACTTGTATTTTTCTATATGTTTAATCTATATACTTGTGTATTTATAGATGTCTAAATTATATACTTTGTATTTATACATGTCTAGTCTATATACCTGTCTTTTTATACATGTCTAATCCATAACTCTATAATCAAACCCTAGTTTTCGTCGAAAATGACTCCTAAGTTAATGTATAAAAATAAACCCTAGTTTCTATACATGTATCTTGAAACTGAATTCCTCACGGTCTCCCGTAACCGTAGGTGATGGGTTTCTACGGCCAAGTTCAGCTGTAACACTCATATTCATGGTTGCAATAAACCAACAAAATTTTCATATCAACGGCCTAAGTTATCCGTGATTATTTAATAAGTCACGGTTTAGATTAATCGTAATTTTCAATAACTCACGGCCTAACTAGGTAGTTGATTGCAACAACTCACGGCTTGGGGTGGTCGTGTTTTTCTACCCAGTTTAATTTGTAAGTTCATACAATTATTCTTATTTTGAAATTCTTATTCCCTTATTTTATTGCAGATCCATTAAATGGGGAGAGCTGGTAGATCATATGTGACTGCATCGGTGATTAGGTGCTAGGTATACTTGCTCAATATCTAAACGTTCATCTGTAATCCCATTTGTTTAATTTAATTTTTTTTACACTAACGTGTCAAAAACTAGTTATCTAAAAAAAATTATAGTACTAATCTGTCAAATATTAATAAATTTATTTATTAATTTTTCTTGCCCTCTGGATGATCTTGCTTACTTAGTTGCATTTCGCCCTCAATACTATTTTGAATGAGATGCTTCAAAAAATGAATCTAGTAGTGGAGGTAGGGTCACAATATAGAGCGTAATGGAGCTGCGCAATAGAGCAATAGAACATTCACCTCTGTTGGAAGTGAATGTTCTATTGCTCTATTGTGCAGCTTCATTCCTATATGTTGTGGCCTTACCCCCACTGCTAGATTCATTTTCAGAAGCATCTCACTCAGCATAGTATCAGGCATGAAATGCAGCTAAGTGAGCAAGATCATCCTGAGGACAAGCAAAATTAATAAATAAATTTATTAATATATGACAGGATAGTATTATAAATGGGAAATTTAGATTGCTAATAATTGACACGATATAGTAAGAAAAAATAAATTTAAACAAATGGGATCACATATGTAACTATAGATATGAGTGAGTACACCTAGCAAAACAAGTCACCTACAACGGAAGGAGAAGGACGAACCGGACCCTAACACAAGATGTGCCCTTACACCTTCATAGAAAATATTGTGCCCAACTTTATTACTTTTTTAAAAAATGTGATTGTTTGTATATTTTATTACTAAATATTGTGATAAATATTATGGTTGTTGGTAAATGTGATTGTTTGTACATGTGGTTGAAGAGTGTTTTATTACCAAAATTACAATTTAGTTGTTATGTATGTTTTATTACTAAACATCGTTGCATTATTTAAAAAATAAAGGATTATATGATAAACAACATGCCCAAAGGAACTTGAGGTGGGAATATCACCACCTAAATATAAAAAGAGACTTTAGATCACTGGATTGAAAACCATAGCCCACTTAAAATCTTTAAATTAATAATGAACTTGAGATCACTTCATGAAAACCACGATCCACTTAAACATCGGATGAAAACCACGACCAACTCAAACCGTGGTCAGAAGATTACGACCAACCCACACTGTGCTAAGGAGACCACAACCAACCCAAACCGTGATAAATAAACCATGACCATCCACAATCGTGCTAAATAGACAACTACCAACCCAAATCGTAGTAATCTAGGGTTTGGTTTACAACGGCCAACCCAAATCGTGGCATGCATTTTAACAACCAAGCCAAGTCGTGTTACTTTCAAAAGAATAACGACCTGAGTTAGCGGTTAAACTTGACTTACAACAGCCAAGCTAACCAGTGATATACCATATTATACGGTTATGGGAGATCGTATTATGATTGATACGACCAACTTAAACCGTATGGGACCACGTCCAAGTAAAGTCGTGGTATACGATCATCTACGGTTACGATTCATCGTAGGAAGTCTTAATGGGTTTTTTTAATCTTTCCCGGGCTTCTTCTCTATACTAAATACAATGAGTCCAATCTAGACTTTGAGCATCCTTTGGAGAATGGGCGTTTTTAAGTTTTTAGAGGGTTTGAGCCTTGAAGAAGGAGGGAACCTAGGAGCCTTGGAGAATGAGGGTTTCGAAGTTTTTTGGGGAGGGTTTGAGCCTTTGAAGAAAGAGGGTTATGTGAAAGGGTATAATAGACTTTTTAATAAAATTAAAAGGGTAAATTTGTGGTGTTTGATGGTAAAAATATTATTTTTGTGTTTTGTGGTGTTATGGAGATTATTATGGGGTGGGAATATCACCATCCTTCTCCGAAATGGGTAAATAGTTATTGTCTTTTTATTTCTTTCCAGTATTAATAGTGTTTTATAGTGGACACGGGCTGAATGCGTGTGTTTGAGTTGAAGTGGTTTGAAGCCAAACTTTCCTTGTCCACCCTAGACATTGTGTGACAGTTTTCGTTATCTCATTTGAAGTTAGATTGGGTGGGAAAACTATATGTTCTATGAACAATCATACGAGATTAAGAGGGTATTAGATTGTAAGCTCCAAAATGATATAAGTTAAGCATGTTAACTATTTAATATACCAATCGTCATTTCGAGCTCCAAGAGAAGTTTGACGTGCGTGTTTGACACATCACATCACTAACTTACTTTAGGCATGGGTTTGTCGGTTGACTATATTATTAGGTTGTCAACCAACTACCTAACATGAGAACAACGATCCTTATTTTTTTGTATATATATGGCAATCAATCAAGACAACTCCCTATTAATGCTATGACATATTACATTTAATGAATGGACATAAGCAATAAATGATTGTGCACTATAATTAGCAAATTCTAACCAAATATTCACACACATGCACAAGTTATCACTCACTAAAGAATTTTCAATGAGTTTCAGGATTCTTTATCTTCGTTATTTCTCACATTTATCGCAATCATTGAGTGTGTTTTATTACTCTTCATCGATTATTCTTTATTTAGTATCACATTCACATGTTTTATATCTTCAATTACTTCAAATATATTCACTTTGTGGCATGTGTTTATCTTTTTTCTCGCAAGTTTTGGCATGTTCGTTTTCTCTCCATCTTCCTCTGTAATTTGAGGAACTCAACAATTTACATACACGCATGTTCGTACATATTATGGAGATAATGCATACCAAAATTAGTTGAAAATATAATTTTTTACTATTTTTAAAAATCGGTATGTTCATAAATATATTGTTAAAGGTATGTTAGAGAGCCCCACTATATATGTATATATATTGTTGTAACCTAATTATAGGTGACCGCGTGGAGACCTAAGAGAGTGTAATATAAGGCATCCACGTACTCGGCTTCATCACATTTGAGGGAAACCACTTGCTCGTGAGCACTAGGGGCAACCATTAGGAGAGTTCGGCTTCAACCTTAACCAAGGCAAGTATAGTTATTTGGAGTGGACTTCATTAATAATGTAGTTAGTACAGTCAGTAGTATTAAGTGACCTGATGAAGTCAACATGCAATTGTTATAAAAATATGTAATACCCCGTATTTTTATAGCATTTGTTTAATTTGTTAAATATAATATCTAATATTGACGAGTTGTTATTTTCATGAAATGCAGTATGTCATTTTATGATTTGAGGTGTTGGACTTTGGATATGTTATTTAGTAGATTGAGATGTGACCTTTAGATGTTACATATATTGTATTACATAATTGAGTTACATGTTATTTGGATTGTTATTGCTATAGATGTTGATGAACTTGTAATAAACCATTAAGATAAATGATTGAATGGTTTAGTATTATGGACGGATATGGAATGATCAGGGGCTAAGTGTCGAGGGTTTTCTTGTTTAGATTATTCCCTCGGCATTAAGTTCCATCGATCGTGAAGTAGGTTCTTATAATACTGAGTCATGATTTAATTATTTAATAATTAAGATTTAAACTTAAGTTATGTGTTTTTGGTTAATTAATTAATTTAATAATATAATAAATTAACTTAATAAGATGATTGAATTGTAAAGTATGTTAACCTTCGAGTTGGTTCGTGAGAAGCTTAGAAAGTCCGGCTGAGCTTATTATAGTGGAATGTCGGTCTATTGAGTTAGTACATATATCGGGCCAAATTTTAGGTCATTTGGAGTGTGTTTAGGGGCTTTTTAGTTCAGGTTAACTTAGAGCCTAAGCCTAGTTTCGGGATTAGTGATTATAATATAATCTATTAGCTTAACCTAATTATCACAACACATTTAGAGTCACCCTAACTACTAAATAAGAGGTGGAGGAAAACCTATCTTAGAGAATTTAGAGAAATTGGGATTTATCCTACAATCAATCCAGTGCAAGTTTACTTTGTTTAAGAATGTAATTAGATTTGTGTTAGAATGATGGTAGTATATTGGAACCTATTAAATAAACTTATGTAATTTTATTAGTATTCATGATCAAATCTAATTGCATTATTAGATTAATCAGAGAAAGTTTCCTTCTCTGTTGAACCAAAAATAATTTTGGCATGTATGCTCAGGTTATTTTAATCTGAACGGAACTCAAAGACTGGTATGAAATTGATAATATAGTTCATTGGGAGTGGAGGTACTTTCGGTCTATGAATCTTATTTATGAGTTAAAATGACAAATGGGCCCTTCACGACCAAAGTTCATAGAACCAATAGTTAGTTCATTGCGATTTATGTGATCCTATAAGTATCAAAAAAAGAGGTGGTTATGAGTATTTATGATTACTCAATGTATGGATATGTTTACTTTATGAATCACAAGTTTAAATCATATGATTAGTTCAATGTGTACAAGGCTAGGTGAAGCATAGGCATCGTAAAGTAATCCAAACCTTACGATCTTATCGTGGGGGTAAGTACATATCAGGAGAGTTTAGTAATCATTTATCAGAGGTGGGTATTATATCCAAGTTGTTTGCACCATAAGGAAGAAGGAATATGAGTCTTTTAGATATGGTAAGGTCCATGGTGAGTTATTCGGGACTGCAGCATCTTTTATGGATTTTTCATTAGAGACGATTATATACATTCTTAACTTAAGTTCAATTCAATCGGTCTTTTTAACTCATATGGAACCGTGGAATGGTGGAAAGAACGCTATACTACATTTTTGGATCCGGGGGTATTCAACACTTATGTTATAGAAGGAGCTAAGGAAGTTGGAATTAAGGAGAAAAGTATGTCTCTTTGTTCGTTATCCCAAAGATTCTTAAGGTGATTTATTTTATAATCCAAAATATAAGAAGGTGATTAGTGGTATTAATGTCCATTCTTGCAAGAGGATTATATAATGAATCACGTGCCAATGAGTAAGCTAGACTTATAATAAGGAACGTAAGATTACTAGTGTTGCTAGACCACTTGTACAAGGATAAATATAACCAAATATTGATAAGATATTATTTAACAATGGTGGAAGTATTGTTGATGATCGGGTAACATATGTCACTTATACTTAGATCACAGGTGGATACACATTGTAGTAGGAAGGTTAGGAGACATCCAAACATGTTAATGTATTAAGGTAAACATTTTAGCGATATCCCAAGGGAAAACAAACTAGGTCCAACGAACTACAACGAGGCACTCCAATAAGAGAAATATAAACTTTAGCTTAAGAATATGGATACTGTGATGGATTCTATGTATTCAATTAGCACTAATGTCTTATTTATTCCTTAATCTCAAAATTAATTTATTTGATAATCTACTATATTAATAATCCATAGGCCTAATAGACCGATAGAATCAAAACTTACAAGTTTATCAGGGTTATCACAATCTATAATATCTTTTAAATGCATATTCCTGGGAAACATTATCTCAGACAAATTCACATAATAATTATCCTACATATAGAGAATACTGACCTAATAAATTAAATCTCATCCATAGAAAATCAAATCAATAATTATGGGAATATTCCAATCCTCATGTCCCTCGGGATTAAGAATATATGCACCCACTGGAAAATAAGAGATTTTTCAAGTCTAATCTCGTTATCACTTAGACTCGAATCGCATCATTTGTCCTATTCAATACATTCCTGATGTAATGATACAATTTTCCTTAAACTATTCGACAACGTATCAAACCATCAAATGGGTTATTTTAATCAAGATAAATTACTAATCTTGTACACAAATCTTTACCGATATGATGGCAACTCCCTATCTAGATTGTGAACTATTCGATCATACTAGAACCATAATTCTGAACTTTTGTGATCAAGCTAAATCCAACTGATCAAAATTCATATTAAGTATAATTGACTAAGATATATAATATATTTATAAATAAATATGAGTTAAACCCTCAAACGTGTTTCATATTTCCAAATAAGCTAAGACAATACTTCATTAATCAATATCATAAATTAAAGTTTTAAGAATAAAACCTCAATAAATATCTCGTATTAATGATGACCTTTTTGGCCTTTAAATAAAAAATATCACGATGTTCAATATGGCCAATATTGATGGAGGAGTTTGTTTCCATTTTTTTTTTGTGACTCCACTTCAAGTTAATGGTAGTATTGTCCACGTAATTTTGGGAACGATTTCCATTAACTAAGTTTACAGCACCAATCCTGGCATGAATGAAATCATACATTGTTACAATATTCAATCGATCATAGAATCTGATTACTTTCACTTAAAAGCCCTTTTTTTCTAATATCAAACTGGTTGAATGGATGTCGAGTTATCACATGAACACAAAATATATACTATTGTATTCAATGTATCTCTCTATGCGTATGTATTCAAATACAAGAGTTAATTTGTAATAGTTACGGATGGCTAACCTAGTAGTAACACTCTCATTTGTTTGATGAGGGTGGTGTGTTTAACATAATATGTTCAACTCAAATAAACCTAGAGGGGTTGATTAGGTTTTAATGATAATTCCTCAATTTTTTGAATTTACTCGGCTAAATTTTAGATCCGCCTAATTAACATGCATCTAGGCAATAAATCAAAATATATCTAATAAAACTATACAAATTAGGATCTAGTGAAAGTCAATTATGTGAATTAACTGTATGAAACAAAAGATCATTTGGAACCAAACTTAATCTTATATGTGTTTATGTACGAAATCAAATGTGTACAAGGATAATAAGCAATCACACAATAAGGTACGAGGCGAGATCTATAAGGAAAACCCCATACATAAGGGTAAAAAACCTTAGTGCATCTTATTCTCTCATTAGATTTGAAAGTTTGTTTACACAATGTAAGAAGGCACCTCTCTCTTATTTTCTAATAAGAAGTTATGCATGGACACTGAAACTCTCCCTCATTCTAATAACAAATCTGTTCAAAGCTCCATTGATCAGATGTGGAAATAACATTCTCCATCCTTATATCACACCATGTTAACCTATTTAATAGATCAAACACCTCATTTAGTATCTCAGAGTCTAGATACTCAAGATGTAGAATAGGTAGAATTAAACCTAGTGTATGTAGTTTTCGATTTCAAATCACTCTCAGATACCACAAATCATAAATCTAGGTTTGATTTAAGTTTTTCTCTCAATTTTATAAGATCAAATGAAGATGAAAATTAAAGTGTTTAAATATAATCACTTGCATAAAAAATACTCTCTCTATGTGTGAGAAGTACTCAGAAAAAAGATCACTTAAAATGAGAGGGAAAGATCCCATATTTATAAAATTTCTCAAAAATATAGATGCATCGTGTGCATAGTGGTGTGGTGTTATAGTCCTCGGATTGGACTCAATGGGGATGTGTGCGGGACATGTTGCATTCGTTATGTGTGAATTTTTGTTGGGTCGGTGGGGATGCAAGAGTGCTTGTCTCTCGATTTCCATTTTGTCTCTGAGGTCGAGTTTATGATTGTGCTCCTTGGAAGTTGTTTGACACCATATCCAGTTTTATTGTGCGCCCTTATTTAGCCTAAGCCATTATTTGTGTGAGAGGTTTTGGATTATTCAAAACTATTAGTTTATTTTATATAAAAGCAAACAAAATAGTTCGGGTTATCCCTTTCAAGCTTACCCTAATACACGTTGAGGCCTATGAAAGGTCCAGAGATTCTTAGTCTGGGTTTGCGAACCAGATTACCAGTGGGCAAGGTATTATTCACCCGACGTGTTCTTTATGATTCCTTATCTATATACTTATTATTGTATTTTACATTTATAATTACTTTTAGTTTATTTTATAACATGCTAAGATACATTAGTTTAAAAATCCATTTAAAACTTAGATAAATGCTTAGGTATATATATGGTATTAGTGAGAGGTATAGGAACGTCACTAAATAGATGTGGGTACACAAGATTGCTTATGTGTGAATATGTATTATAGTAATGAAAGGTCGTTGTGTTTATATGCATGTGAGAGGTCTCGACTTGTTTAATGAAAGACCATAAATGTGTATGTGTAGCGGAAGGTCGTTAGTGTGCTATATAGATATGCACGAAAAGTCGTAGTTTGAGATAGATGGATATATCGTTTACAGTGAGCGATAATGGTGAGATATGGAATCATTTCTATCAATAAAATATATTGAGATACATATTGTAAAGTCTCGTGCTTACGAGAAGGACTTAGTGTTACACTTGAGTACCCCTGTAGTCACAAGAACAAAGCCTATGTAGTTCGGTTTTACAGTGTAATGCATGGAAAGTGTTATAACGTGATGTGTGTGAAAGTGTGGGGACTTATCTTGAGAGGGTGACTGGATTCTTTGGATATCTTATCCAGAGCCTGTGGGGTACATGGCTAAAACATTGTGCCAAATATGTTATGTTTTTAGGAGGCTGACTTTAATATGTGATGGAAATGGTAGTGGATCAGAAGACACTCATAATGATATTTATGTCCCTTATTGAAGGGCTAAAACTCCATTAGTGTCGGAGGGCCTCGATTTTGTTTATAGTGGTGATAATGGTCATTTTGGAGGGTGGGTTTTTGGACTAATGATGGAAGCATCCCTAAGGATAATATGCGAAGAGACTTATTATAAAGCTTGGGCTCCCGAGTGTAGCTCCAATCGCACCTAAGTACCCAGGAAGTCTTAGGATCAAAGCTTACGTAGTTCTAATGGGGATTCTACTTACTTATATGGGATTAGGGATACTAGGTATAAACCCTAGAACATTATAGTATTTACTGAATCTAGTCCTTTTGCACAACATTTCCATTTATGAGTCGAAACATTAAATTCATATGTTAAAAATACGTACTCAAATATAGATGTTTGATAAGTATTCCAGGGAAACACAGATTCGTGGGATTGGATTTTTGACTGTACAATTAAATGTTTAACCGTGTGGTTAAATGGGAATGGTCGGTTACTGAAGGGATTTAATCACATGGCTGATTATTTGACCGTGCAGTCAACCAGCGATTCAAATATACGGTTAATAGCCTTTGAATTAGAAACTCTAAATCCCTCCCCCCAGTAGTTTCCTCTTCTTATCTTTTCTTCTTCCTCTAATTTCTACCATTTTTAAGTAATTAGGTTCTCCAGTTTGCATCATTTTTCTTTTAAGGACAATGGGCCCACATGATCAGGCTTTTGATGGGGATGATAATCAGGGCATAGACTTGAACAAGGATTTTAGGGGTCGGTGTTAATAGGGGTCGAGGACAGAGTGAAAACTGTTGGGAAATACAAGGGGATTGGCCCCAGGTTTTTGTCATGGGTCCTTACTAGTGGTCGAGGGTGTTCTCGCATGCCAATGATTGGGAGAGTGTGGTTTAGGAGAGTGAGCCTGCGATCACGGGGTCACAAGAAACATATGCTACACCCCTCCCCTTGGATGAGGTGGACGATAATGTTTTGCTAAAGGAGTGCGACCGTCACCAAGCTGTGGGGTGCCCTGCAGGGGTTCGATAGGTATGCAACCATCCTTCTTCTTTTGTCTTATACTGGAGTATATTTTATCATTTATGAATGTTTGTATATATTCCACATGCTATTTTTGGATTTTGTATGCATATGATAAATTTTTTTAGGAAATATTATGTCTTTGAAAATATGCCCCTGCCTTCATAACTCTTAACTTTGTAGTAAAAAAGTGTAAATATTGAGGGTGCACGTATTATAATATAATGAGTATCCCTGATTTTATGTTCGTTTCATTTATAGGTTATTAAGACTGTATCGCATGTATACATAGGCCTTCATAACAAGATTTTTTGGGAGAATTTCATTTATTCATTAATTATTGATATAACTCACTTTATCTAGAGGGTTATGTGGTTTATATGGTAATTAGGGTTGCGAGAAGTAGTTTTTTTCAGGGAAGAGTTAGCTTGTGACTGATTAGTTAACGACAATCAATAAAAAGATAGTTTAAAGTGTTTGACAAGCACTCAAAATTATTGATCTTATACCCAAATAGATGCATTTTAGTCACTCGTTTTTAATAAAAATGGTCTTATGTTTGTATTTATCTATATTGTAGGTCAATAGTTAGTCGCGGTATCAAATGGTATTAAATCGGAATAATTGTGACAAAATAGCGGTAAAAAGCGTTGAATAAAGAAAATCAAAGCAAACGTGAAGACTGAAGTCCCAATAAGCTTGCCCAGATTAGTCTCGTACTAAACCGTGACGCCCCGCCTAATAAAATACCGAATGATCAGTCCTATATCAAATTAAACAGAAAGTTCATCTGGTTCATTCTTAACATCACTGTCGCAAAATGATTAATTACTAACCACCTAGTCTTTAATTAAGTTGATGCCAAATCTTATCTTATGATTTAAATCAAAACCAACCAATATAATAGAAATCCAAGATAACCAACACAGTAGAAAATTTAATCATGCCACACGACTAATAAAAGTGTTAGCCGAACAACATCGACTATACAAGCAATCCACTATGTTCAAAGTATAAAAGATAATAATGATACGTGCCAATACATAATATAAAAGTACAAGTCCAAACTACAACTGAAATGTCCCTATCTAGAGAGACAATAAGGCAGGCGTCTAAGCAAATATTCCGTAGCAAGCACATATAATGGAGCTACGCACCCTGTAAGAAGATCAAGTCTGGCGCCCCTATAGTAGGATACCTAAAAGGTTTTGGAAAAGATTTTATAGCAAGGGTTAAAACCCAAAACATTTAAAAATATTTAGCAAGTGAATTTAAATGCAGGAAGTTAAAACGCAAGTATGCTCTTCATATTTAAATTAGTGTCGTACACTCTCTTGAGGACACCTCACCCCTCCACTAATGTGCACACCTAACGTTCTATACCTAGCTCACCTAACTAACCACCCCGTAACTAGTCTTGTCCCATAGATTCCACTACTTCCCCCACTACTCTATTCCGAGTGAGTTTAGCATACACGTTATAAGTTATTATTAACACTAACTTATTTAAATCAATTCTCATTTAATTCCATATAATCGTTTCACAAGTTATATTATTTATATATTTCACACCATGTATATACTCATATATAATTCTGCACTATATATACGTATCACATATCTCAACATTCACACGCATATCGAAAATAAATGCTATCACCCACGCGTAGGAGGTGGCCATAGTTCCCCCTGAAAGTACCCCTTCCATACCATAACAGCCCACCCCTATAAACAGACATTATGATCTGGGGATTATACTCACTCTGCATTCTCTAGCCAGGGGATTCACCCACATCGCGCACCCTCCTAAGATAGCATTAATATTGGTATGCTTTACTATAAATATTATTCACACAAATATTTATAAAGCATATATATATATATATATATATATATATATATATATATACACACACTACAGATCACCGTATATATAGTTACCTAGGAAGTTGTATTGGGAATTAACCAAGGAGCCTTCAAATCATATGGACGAACTATTGGCCAAAGGTAGAAAGATCATAAATGCATAAGAGGTAATAGCATAAAAAGAGTTCAGCCAAGAGAAATTAAAAAAAGGTAACAGTTCTGGGAGGAAAGAAAAGTCCAAAGAGGGCTCCGAACCAAATAGCGATAAGAGGCCATAGAAAAAGTACAACGAGTATACACCCTTGACAATGGGAGTTCACCATATCCTCGATGAGATTCTAGGAAATGGTGAATTGAAGTGGCCAAAAAAGTTGAAAACTCCAACTAGAAGAAAATATAAGAAAAAAATTGCAAGTTACACAAAAACCTGGGCATAAAACCAAAGATCGCCTAGCTTTTAAGGAAGAAATTAAGGCCCTAGTCAAAATAAGGAAGCTGAATAAATATATGGATAAAAATTGCAGGCCAATGCCAACTCGTGATGATTAAAACTCGAGAAGGAGATCACGGTCACCTTGCCGAGAAAATAAAGAGAAGAAAAGAGCTTGGGAGAATAATGATGAAGAAGATCCAGACCTCCCTTCAATGCCTAAGGAGATAGTAGAAGAAGGGTGAATGATTTCTCTAGGGTGAAGTTTCATAGTAGGAGGCGATGTTGGTGGTTGCGATGGATCAGTAGAGAGAAAGTCATACCTCAACAAGGCAAAGGCTTGCATCACTGGGAGATAAATCAATATGTCAACTGCAGTAGACATCCAACCTCATTAGGACGCCAAGAATCGAACGTTGATATAATTTTACAGAGATGATTTCTTAGGGTTATTATATCCTCATGGAGACCCACTAATAATAACCATAATGGTCCACAAAAGGAGTATGAAGAGAATCCTAGTACACAATAGGAGTTCAGTGAATGTATTTTGCTATGACTATTTCACAAAGATAAAGCTATCCGGAAGAAATTACAAACCTATCATCGTTCACTAATCATATTCTCAACCCAATTGGTTAGAAAACATGGTAATAGTACCAAATAAGAATGACAAATGGAGGATGTGTGTGGACTTCACAAACTTGAATAATGCATATCCCAGGCATTTTTATCCTTTGCCTGTAATTAATTAACTGGTGGACATAATAGCTGGTCACAAATTATTCATCTTCATAGATGACTATTCTATTATAACCAGATTAAATTGACGCCGAAGGACAGAGGGAAAACATCCTTCATCACCATTCGAGGTACCTTTTGTTATAATGTTATGCCATTCGGGTTGAAAAATCCAGCCATATATTAAAGGTTGGTGAATAAGGTGTTTAAGAAAAAGATAGGGAATAATACGGAAGTCTATATTTTTATAAGAAAAAATGGAGATTTATTAATATATATATATATATAGAGAGAGAGATGCCCTTTCTAGTTGGCTTACACAGAGAAAAAGAAATAGCAAAGCTAGAAACAATAATGATTACTACATATTAGGTAATTTGGTGCATCTAATCTTAAAGCAATCTTAATATCTCTAGGAAGATCTTCGTGATTACAAAAAGTATATAATCTTTTTTAAGAGGCCCCTTGCTTGGATAAGAGGATAACCACATTGTTTCCTTTTTTTTAGCAGATAGAGATAGAATAATAAATCCTATGAATGAGGTCATGAACCATTTTAAAAGTTGTTATATCATTCCAAGGGATCTTATAAAAATAAGAAGAGGAAATAAGATCAAAAAGAAATTTAGAGTCAGCCTCTATATCTATATTACTGAGTTTTTTTTTCCTGAGCAATAGATTAGACCATCTATAATGCCTTGAATCTGCACTTCTTGAGGAGTTCTATGGGATAAGAAATTTGATGTTGCCCAAATTAGAGTTCCTTTTAAATCTCTAATAATAACACCTACTCCTAAGACAAAGCGTTGATCTCTAATTACATAAATGTTAAGCTTAAATCTCCTTATAATTGGTTTATTCCAAAAATGATTTTTAAAGACTGGTGAAAAATTCAAAACCTTCTTAAATTTAAACAAACTCAAAGCTTCCTGATTAATATCCCTTTCTACTCCTTGAACTGTGAATTCTTGAGATAGATCTGAGATTCTAGCTATCACTTTGTGAATAATAATTTTGGGTTTCATAGGAACACCCTCATAAAGAGACTTATTCCTACACAACCATAATTCCCACAAAATTCTAACTAGAATTATTTTGTGCAGACACTTAGAAAGCTTTGAATTACCTGACTGAATCCACTACTGAATGATAGAACCATGAATTGAGTAAGGCTTGCTAATGACATTCATCTAGCTCTTGAACAAAATCCATATTCTATAAGCAATTGGACCTATAATGAAGAGGTGTTTAGATGATTCAATGTTAGAAAGACAACATTGACATTTAGAAACCAACCTAACTCCAACTTTTTGAACTAAATCATCAACTGGAATGTAGCTTGACAGGGCTCTCTAAACAAAAACTCACATAATAGGAGGGATCTTAGGGTGACAAATAAACTTAAAAGACAATAAGGAGATTTTGTGACTTCTATTTCGCTCATAATCTCAAGCAAAACTAAAATTCCCATTGGATGTTGGTTTGCACACTAGATTTCCTTCTACCCAATCTGAAATACACTCCACTGACTCCCATGATGATTGAATTCTCTTAAAGGCCATTGATACATTTAACTTATCCAAATGTCATACTCATAAAAATGGATCACAGGCTTTTACCTTCCTCAAAATTCCAAGCCATCTTAACATTAGAGGCTTTAATGACTGCAACTAAATTTCTCATATCTAAACCTCCTTCTTGTTTTAGTAGACATATGGAATCCCACTTAATCTAATCCAACAAATCAGCACCACTGTTCAGGAACCCCCACTGAAGCTCAAAGACACCACCACCCTAATCCATAGACTAGTCAACCAAAAAGACATATAGTCCTTACTATCCCATCAGAAAAAGGAGCTAAGAAACTTCTCAATGGATTTAATTATAAACTTGGGAGCATTAAGAGCAAAGGGAGTATAAAGAGGAATAGTTAAAAGAACATATTGAATTACAGTTAATCCAACTCCCATAGAAAGGAATTTAGACTTCCAGTTTTGGAGTTTAGAGGTAATATATTGAACTATAAGTTCAAAATATATGGATTTTCCCTTACTTTTAAAGAGAGGGTAGCCTAAGTACCTTAAAGGACCTTTGTCAAATTTGAAATCGATAATTTCTACAATTCTATATCTTAAGGAGACAGGGCTTTGTGGCTTACAGTGAAATTTCTCTTATTTTTATTTATCATCTCACCAGATTCAGTTTCAAAATTCTATAAGAACTCCATCAGATTACTTAGACTTCTCTTTGAAACTCTTGTGAAAATGATGATGTCATCTGCATAACTCAAGTGATCGATCATAAGGTAGCCTCTTGGATGGGAGAAAGGACTAATAACCTCTTAGTTCATAAGCTCATTTGGAACCCTACTAAAAGATTCAACCAATAATAATAAATAGGCTTGGGCATATGGGATCCTCTTGCCTTAAAACCATAGATAGTTTAAAAAAAAAAACTTAGGTTGCCCATTAATGATGACAGAATACCAAGGAGAAGAGATGCATCTCCAAATTAAATCAATAAAAGTTTATGAGAATCAAAAGCTCTTAATGATTTAATCAAGAAATGCCAAGTAGTCTTCTCATAAGCCTTAGCTATATCTAACTTGATGATGGTATTCCTTCTAAATAATTTCCTATTGATTAAGTGCATCATCTTTTGAGCCAACAAGATGTTATCTTTATTGTCTCTCCCTTGAATAAAGCCTGATTGATTCTTTGAAAAATTGAGGGAATGATTGGACTTAGTCTAAAGTTTATAATCTTAGTGATGACCTTATAACAAAATTTACAAATAGTGATCGGTCTAAAATCCTTGCAAAATGATGGTCTTGTAACTTTAGGAATAAGGCATATATGAGTTAAACTCCAAGACTTAGGTAACTTAGCCCCTAAGAAGAATTCTTGAATAGTATGAATAAGGTCCTCTTTGATAATACCCCAACAAGCCACATACAAATATCCATTAAATCCATCTGAGCTTGTTGCACTATTCTGGATCTGATCTTTAATGGCCTTCAATATTTCATCTTCTTCAAAAATTCCATCCAATCTGCTATTCATATCATCAGTGATAATTTTAGCAATCACTTTCAACACGTCTTTATCTTCTTGGATACCTGCAGAGAATAAATTTGTAAAATAAGAGATAAAAATGTTAAAGATAGCATCATTGGATTCTTGGCAGGTCCATCTTCATCATTGGTTTTATGGATCCATATTTTCTATCTAGTCTGTTGAACTTGAGCTTGGTATAACATTGTATTCCTGTTACCATCTTTTAATTACTCACTTCTAGATTTCTGAAACCAGTCTCCTCTTTAGCCAAAGCTGAATTAAGGTTTGCCTTTGCTTTTAAACATTTTTCCCTTTGAACGTCACTAAAATGTAATTTCAAGGCTAATTTTTCTTAAAGGAGCTGATCTTCTATCTGATTAATCATTTCACATAAGTATTTAAATTTCCCCTTACTCCAAGCCTTTTTTTTTTCTTTAACCTCTTTAATTTGAAAGGAAACACTTCCATATATCACCTGATCTAGGTTGTTCCTAAGATTCATTTACCACTTGTTTGAAATCATCATGATAAACCCATATATTTTGGAATTTAAAATGTTCTATCACTACTTACTCAAAGTTAGGAATAGTAATAAGCAAAGGATTATGATCTGAGTAGTTTATATTTATATTATTAATAAAGGAATTTGGGAAGAAGTGAATCCAGTTTGAATTTATCAGGCCTCTATCCAACCTTTCAAAAATCATATAACCATTAAATTCTTTTGTCCAAGTGAATTTATATCCATTAAACCCCATATCTTGAAAAGAACAACTGGTTGTGCAAGCATTAAAATCAATAGCTCATCCCACATCAATGTCTCTTGCAACTGCTATTTCATCACTTAAGGCTACAATGTTAAAATCCCCCACCGTATGCAAAGGTTTATTCGTAAAAGGGATCTACTAAGTGCTAAGGCATCCCATAAATCTCTTCTTTCTTATCTAGTGCATTTAGAATAGACAAAGTTAACTCTTATTTCCATTTGAAGTTGAGGATGGTCTAATTTAAGTAACAAGTTTTGAATCCCATTATCTAAACACCAAATTTTATTAACTCTATTATGAAAACAACACTCAAAATTTAAATCTATCCTCAAATCTTCTATTTAGAGCAATCTATCATAGGCTCAAGAATTGCAAAAAAAGAAAGATAATGAGACTTAGAAAGATTTTTAACCTTTTTTTGTTAACTTGTTTCCCACATCTCTGACATTCCAAACAAGGCCCTTGATCAATTAGACTTAGGAGAATAAATTTTTTGAATCCTTTGTTGGTTGATCTTTTTAATCTGCTTTTGGTTAGAGAACTCCTCCTATTAGGTTGCTTTAGAAGCTTTGTTGCTTTGACTGGATGTTGTGTTGGCACAATTGGGCTTTTCTTATTAACCTCTTCCTTAGATCTGCGATATGAAGTAATCTTATATGGTAGCATCTCAAAGAATAATATCCTCCCAAATAACCTCTTTATGATTATCTATTGTGTTTGTATATGATTAATAAACCCTATATCCTCTTTTTACCTTCTGTCTTATTTCTCCACTTCTGAATCTGAGCTAAAATACTTTTCTACATCTTCTGAGAACCGTTTCTTTGAATTATGAAGCTCATCAATGTCCAACTCCTCATCTGTTTCTTCACTGCATTCTCCTTTTTCAATATCATCCTCATTTATTACATGCTGCTAGACTTTGGCAGTAGGAATACACTATCCTTCCACCGCTTGCCTCTTGTTCATACTTGATCCTAATATTTTTTAGATACTTATATCTTGATTTTGAACTCTTTATTGACCATCTTTACCTTGAACCTATGAAATATATTTTCTTCAGTTTTCCTCTTTGTTTCCATTCTTGTCCTTCTTTTCTTGATAAACTTCATTTGATTTTACCTTAATTTTGAATTATTTTCTTCGTTATTGGTACACCTTTACCTGATTGCTTGTTCATTCTTCTTGCACTACTATTTCTTTGTCTTTCTTCACTTCTATCTTTCTTGCTCCAATCATGAGAATACACTGAATTTCTTGGTGTCCCAATTTACTACAAAGAGTACAATAATCTTACATTGCTTCATATTCAATTATTTGCCAAAATTCAAAGGCATCACATCGAATACAAATTCTTTGAGGCCTAGGATTGAGGAGGTTTAGTTTAACACAAACCCTAGCTATTCTTTGTTTATTGATATTAGATGTTGAATTATTTACTTTAAGTGGGGATCTAATGGATTGAGAAATTAAAAATAAATCCTCATTTAAAAATAAGTGCACTGGAGACAAGAGAAACTAATCCACACTGGAACAATGGGGCTTTCTTGGTCAGTACGAAATTTAGGTGTCCATCTAAAAGTCCTCATTGGACTTTTGCCTACAAACCATAAGTCCTTCATTCATAATCTCATAAAGTCTTTCCCACAATTAATCTAATGAAAATATGTTTATGATCCAGAAGGCCTATATAATAGGCAGCCTTTAAGCCAAAAGATTCAATGTTTTTTCTAATTAAATTCATCGTAGGCTTACCATAGGAGAATTCGCCAATTATCGCATGCTTGTATGGAGATGAAAGTTGCTCCACTTCTTCATTAGAAAAAATTATATAAGGTTCACCTTTGTATTTTGAAAGAGGTTTGGGAAGTTTTACATTAGTTGGAGTTTAAGCTTTTAATACTTGCACAAAGGATCTATACCAATAATTCGATGGGTCGGGAGGTTTAGGATCAAGGGAGTTAGAGAGAAGGGGGTGAGGTTTAGCCATGCAACCCTAATTAGGGTTAGAGACATATGGGGGAGAGAGAGAGGGAGAGTGAAAGAGAAGAGGTATAAGTTCAAAAACTTTCAAAATACGATATGCTAACAAAAAGCGTGAAGGAAGATGATCATATAAAAGATCTCATCCAAACCTTTGACGAGCTAGAGACGTATTAAATGAAGTTAAATCCATCCAAGTGTGTGTTCAGAGTTAAGTGTGGAAAGTTTTTAGTTTTTATTATTAATCAAAGGGGCATGAAGAAAAACCCTGTCAAGATTCAGGCATTGATCAATATGAAGCCCTCCAAGAGCAAGAAGGAAATTCAAAGCTTAACAAGTCTGATGACGGCCATAAATAGATTAGCATACATAGCAACTGATAAGTTCCTCCCATTCTTCAAGGTCATTAAAAACACTTTTAAATAGACTAAGGAACGCCAAGTTGCCATCCTAGAATTGAAAAAGAACCTAGGATCGACCCCATTACTTCCAAGACCAACCCTAGGGGAAAAATATACTTATATCAAGTTGCGTCAGAGTCGGCATTTAGCTCGTCTCTAATCAGAATTGATGGAGGGGTTCAAAAACCAATATATGACATGAGAAAATATTTTGCGGGTGTCAAAGTAAGATATTACAGAATGGAAAAATTACCTCTAACTCCAAATGTAGCATCCGGAAAGATGAAACTGTATTTCTAAGACCACTGTATAGTGGTCTACACTAATATCCCACTTCAGCAAACCATCCACAAACCTGAGAAGTTGGGAATATTGATGGCATGGTAGATAGGGTTGGGTGAATATGATATCCTATATGAACTAAGTATTGCAATCAAAGACCAAACCATAACATATTTCATTGCGAAATTCACCTATGAGGAAAAAAGACTAATCGAGCAAAACTATTAAAGTTCTCGCCGATAATGCTCAAAGAACAGAAGAGTCCTCGTCCAAGCAAACAAGATGGGGAGAAGGGTAATTTTTAAATTTGATGTTTAAATATGAATCCCTAGTACATGTAAATTTTGAACAAGAGCTACTTGTATAGAAGATATTCGTGGATGGATAGTTATGTTAAAGTGGTAGCGGAGCTGGATTGATAGTCAACATACCTAATGGAGCATATATAAAATATGCTCTCCGATTAAAATTTGAAGCAGGATATGAGGCTTTGATTATTGGATTGGAGTTGACTGTATCACTTAACGTTGAACAGATAATGGGCCACGGTGTTTCATGATTAGTGGTGAACCAAATTTTGGGAGAATATGAATCAAAAAAGGAGAACATGTTAAAATTCCTGGCAATAAAATTACTACGGCCAAAGCTAAAAGTGCTTCAAGTGATCAGAATCCCCAAAATTAGGAATACCACAGCAGACGCATTAGCTCATCTTGCATTATCCACCAGAGTTGATCAAATGAGAACTATGCTTGTAGATATTCAAATGTAGAGGAGAATTAATGTGGTGAAAGTTAAGTTTCTAGAGATAACCACGGGCCTATCCTAGATGAACCCGATTAGAAAATACTTGGAAGAAGGTTTTTTCTAATCCGATCAGTAGGAAATGAGAAGACTTCGTTACAGGGTTACCAAATTCGTTATGGAAAATAGATTGATATACAAAAGAGTTTTACTATCTCAATGATGAGATGTATTCAACCCATGGGTGTGCCAAACCTGGCTAAAAAAATACACGAAGAATCGTGTGGTGCCCACGCAGTAGGTTAGACATTAGTAGTATGAATATTAATCCAAGGATTATATGGGCCCAAAATGAGAAAAGACAATGAATTATATACACATAAGTGCAACAAGTCCATACATTTGGTGTTGAACAAGGTCACGCAGAAATCCAACAAGTTATAAGCTAATTGGCATGGTCCCTACCATGTGGCTGAATGTGTATGACCTGGTACTTATCTGATTGAAACTATAGAAGGAGAGATATTAAAAAACCCTTATAACTCTGATCACCTCAAGAGGTATTATCACTAAAGAAGTTCTTTAGTTATTAATAAAGGTGAATGCAGTGGGAAGTTATAAAAATTATACGAACAAAAGTCATTAAATGGGAATACATATTACCCCATTTTCAATTTCATGATTATTAAATTCTTATTGGCTTCATTTAAGGTTCGTTCAAAGATATGGGAAATACCCTCCAGCCAAAGACATATCAATTTCAGAAATCATTGCATTACAAACTAAACTTAGATGTTTTGAAAAAATATTTGAAGGTCACGGTGGCTAAGGACAATCCAATTTTCCAAAGCACGTCTTTGAATACGCAAAAATATTTTAAGGTCAGGTCGACTAAGGCCAACCCAGTTAACCAAACCATGTCTTTAATTGCACAAAAATCTTTTAAGGTCATGTTGGATAAGTCAACTCAATTGACCAAAGCATGTCTTTTGATTGTACAAAATCTCTCAAGGTTAGTTCGGTTAAGGCCAACCCAATTTCTCAAAGCACGTCTTTAACTGTACAAAAACCTTTAAAGGTTAGGTTGACTAAGGTTAAACCAATTGACCAAACAACGTCTTTAACTGCACAAAAATCTTTTAAGGTCAATTCGGTGAAGGCCTGCCCAATTGACCAAAGCACATCTTTGACTGCACAAAACCTTTGGAAGAAAGTGTTCGGGAGTAATAAAAACTTGCAAACATACCTTTTCTAACTTGATAACTAAACAGTTCATTCTTAGGGATCTAGTAAGCCTAGGCTATGACGACAAGAATTGATAACACAGAAAAAAGGCTAAGAAATACTGGCAAGAACCAAAAAATGGATTAAACTAGAAAATTGACTAGATCCAATAAGGCGAATCCATGATTAAAAAAAACACTTGAAAAATAAAATATATAAAGTACACGATGAACAATATAAACTATTTTCACTAATATTAATTGATGGAAATTTTCCCATTCATATATAGTTCATACATAGGAGCAAGAACGGTTTTTACAAAAAAATTAAAAAAATATGAAATGACAGATAAGTTAAGAAACAACATCCTTGGGGGCTGACTCAATATTTCTAGCAGCAGGAAGCTTCTTAACTTCAACATGGCCATGCTCGCCTATGACCTGTTTGTCCTCATCAACTAGGAGTTTGTTCTCAGACGATGACCCTTTCGCATCTCTTTTTGCGGGCCTATTACTTTTATTCTATGGCCTTGGCCTCATTATCATATACTTTCCAAGACATGCTAGTCTCAGTAATATCAGGGTAGTATTTATCTACCCTCTTTTTGAGTTCACCATAGCCCTTGATAAAGGCCATGGTGGAGTCGATGATGTATTCTTCAAAAGTCTATAATTTTTTCATAACCTCTTCTCTATCCATTGAAGTAGTGACCAAAGCGATATCACATTGTACCTTAAAGTCATCAAACTTATTTTTGTAGTCTTAAGGTCTTGTTACAATTGTCTGGATTATTTTTCAGCTTTATTAAGGCATTCAAATTTGGTCACCATCGGATCATCAGCTCTTGAAGTTTGGTATAGGCCTTAGATAGGTCGGCCTCAAGAAGTTTGATTTTGTCTTCAAGCCCTTCTTCATCATTCCTCGGCTCATCATAAGAGTTCATGGAAGATTGAGCTTTCTCCCTCACAATTGTTGTGGCCATATTACCCAGTATAAAGAAGATATGGAATAAATTATATAATGCAGAATAAATTGGATTATAAGGTAACAGTGGAAATTAACAAGCTCAACTTACCATAAATGCCTTATAAGAAGAAAAATTCCAAAGGTTATCCATATCTAAAGTCCTCACGAACTGAAAGTCATGGGTATAGACCATATAGCCTAAGCCTTCAGATGTATTAGAAAAACTTAGGAGGATATAGTTATTTTCTCTATAAAGTCTCCTGGATCATCAGAGGATTAAGCTCATAAGTATTAACATTATCATGAGGGGATGATGAATCTGCCCCCTGTACAATCTCTAGGTAGGTCAGTCATCAACGATAATCTTTTCTTTAATATTAAAATTTACCAATTTGGGATCCTTAATAGACGGATCCTCTAAAGCCCTCTTCTTACTGGTTGGCCCCTCCTTAGACACTTTAGTTTTTCCTTTGTCGGTAACCTTCTTCTTATTGTCCTCTTCAGTAGCTGATTTCTCTGCCTCAATATTTTTTAATCGAGTTCTGTCATCATTTCTTTGTTTGATACGTGCTTCCTCCTTTGCTTTCTTAGTAGCTGACTGCTGGGCTAATTCTTCAAGCCATTTATTTAGAATTTCCTTTGTTTTATCCAAAGAAATATTAGCCGGAGCCATGATAAAAAAAATATGAATAAATCCAGTTAATAAGAAAGTTGATATGAAGTACATAAACACATAAAAAGAAGAACGACCGAAGACTTGAAAAAAAATTCTCACCTTCTTCAACCTCTTGATCGGACTCTTCATAATTCCTTTCAAACTGGACGACCTCCACCCCGTCTTCATCCTCTTCCTTAAAACTTTTCCCATCATCATCAGCTGGTATTGATGGCTTATAAGTCTCAAGATTAATAGCATTGATGCTCAATTAGTTTGTCATGGACCCAAACTCTTGGGGGAGTATACATACTCAAAGTACTAAGGGTCTAAGGTGAAAATTTTCCTAATTATCTTTACCAGCCTTTTGTCTAATGATATGGCCTTCTTGTCAATCAAATTTTATAGCACTAGTGCCTCAGAATGATGATCCCTCTTTCTGCATCATTGGTAAATAACTCCCATGCCCCAAAGATATAAAAGAATTTGGTTTTACAATTATGGTTGCTACTTTGGATGGCTTGAACTATTTTAGTATTGGACTTCTAGTGAGAAAAATAATATTACTCAAGTTTTTTATATTATCTTTTAAACCATATACAAACTTGAATATATCCCCATTAACATTAAACCCCCATAGTTTTTTCAATAGATGATGGACCCTACTATATAACAATAGGCATTTAGAGGAAACTAGGTAAGATCCATTCCATACCCATTTAAGATGGATCTTATTGAGGGATAGAGGGGAATACTAAATCCAACTTAGAATGCCCAAAGGGGAAAGCAATGCTAGTTGGCATTTTTCCTATCCTAAACCCTCTATTCTGGGTCATGTATTCTAATGGTCACATCATTAGGCATAAAATATAGAATTCTAAGTTCAACTATATTATCTACTCTGATATCACTTATGTACTATATGGCAATAGTGATAGAAGGATCGTAAAAGGTCATAAGAACCTCTTCGAGTTCCACCATCTCAGCAGTTAAAGGAACCTCAACGTGCGAGGTGGAAGGTGAATGGTTAGCCATCAAAGTCCTCTCTTCAAAGTTACCAAATGACTTTGTGTTGCTAGTGTCAACATAATTTCTCCCCCAATTTTATGGTTTATGTGATAAAAACTCTTTGAGGTATGATATTTTGATGTGCTATACTCAACACTTGGGGGCTTAGGGGCTGACAAAGAAGAATAATTAAATATTGGAATGAATTATGGGTTCACTAGATCGTCCTCGGGTCTAAGGATTTAGAGTGGAATAGGAAACCTCTCAGCAAAAACTGCGGGTAAAATCTTATTCTGAACAGTAATGTGTTTCTATATTCTTAAAGCTTCACTCATACAGGACACCCTCACTTAACCCTATAAATGGAAAACCCTAGAAACAAAAAAACTAAGCAGAAGTCCCTCAAATCAATACAAACCCAAAAATGAAAGAATAGTAAATGATATAAGACTTGAGAAAGAAAGTATAAAGAGTACCATATCTTATAAACAAACCAGAAGTTGATTGCAGAATCTCCAAATAACTTGGCAATGGCACACGATTTCTCTTTCTCTCTAGAAAGCTAGAACACACAAAATTTGAAAAAATTAAAAAATGGTTCCCTCCGCTTTTATAAAGGCAATAATGTGTGTGTCAAGTGTGCCTGTCAAAAATCCATTGGATTGATGACAAGTGGCACACTTAAGTCAGTTGAAAAATTCATCAAGGAAACGTACAAATCATTCTTCTTGGTCGGCGAGTAGAATAAATGCTGACCTCTTAACTAATAGATGCCAACCAGGACCATTTATAAAAACTTTACACGCTTTTTTACTCTATAATTATCCTCAATATTAAGATCTGCAATCATTAGCAAAGTCTTGGGGTATTTTGTTATACCAAAATTGTGCAACATCTCGTGACCTGAAGAAAAATGAGTACAACTATTCAATAGAGTAAAAGCCAGTCCCTGGTTAAGAAAATGTACCAAGGAATGACCTCGGCTCAACATAGCATATCGGCCATAGGCAATGTGGTCAGCCTATTTTCTATCTGAATTGATGATATCAATGATAACAAGGGTAACTAATGAAGTATAAGTTTAATAATATTGTTAAAGTTTGACGAGTACCATGTGAGTTGCATCATCATCAACAAACATGTAAATGAACATTCCTTCAATGGTCAAACCTTTAAACCATCCTACATCTTGTTTGTAATACACGTGTAAAGCCCATACACTGGTCTTGACATACATTATCTCATACTCATTCACTGTAAAAGGAGAGATGCCCCATTGGGATCTAGATCGATAGGGAGATACTGATACATTCTGACTGTCAAATCATTGAATGAGTAGATATTGAGTGAATTTTATTGTTCTTATACATTTGGTAAATCGAAACATAATACAAAGAGCTACCTCGTGGAAGTATTCCCCTCTTTAAGGATTGAACCATATAACCCTTGTTGTAATTCTTCTTATTCTCACCTTTGACTTTTCACATTTGCATTTCACTACTTATTTATTATTTGTTATCTCAGATTGGATGTCAACTTGAAAAGATGAAACCTTGAAACTAATTTTAAACGATAACACTAATATTTCTTTGTGTACAATTTATTCTTATAAGATATCCCATTGCTTATTTTCTCCTGAGAAAATTATGCATAACAAAATTATTGGTGATATGGACACAAACTCATAGTTGGATTGTGTAATTTTATTTTAACTGAGTTCAATTGTAATGTATATTTATGTCTTAAAAAATAAAAGTTGAATATAGTCCCCTCTTTTATGTGTATGTTTTTGGGGTTGATTATTGTTTGGTAAGCGTAATTGAATTTGCATAAATTCAGGACATATATTTTAATCACTTAAAGAAGGTTCTTAAATCTTGAAAAATAAATATTTTTTTAAACATGTCTTAATATTACTAACGAACCTTTATCGATATAAAACGTTGAAAAAGTTGTTACTTAAATCGTTTAATTCAGGATTAAACTATCTAAGTAACTCCGAACTCTTTTTTGGAGAACTCTTTTATATAAATCAAAACAGATTAATCACAAGGTGTGTTTAATAAAAAATGTACGAGATATGTTCAAGATTATGTAACTATTTTTGAAAAACAAAATTAAAACAGTTAAATCAATTAAATCAGTACACCAACAAGAATGAGATGAGGAGATATAAAAAGATTCAGTACACACAGTTTTTAACGTGGTAAAACCTCACCCAAGTGAGAAAACATCCACGGTGACTTCTAAGTCACAAACCAAAAATCCACTAAAACAAAATATACAAGTTATAAACTATTTAACACACATGCAAACAAAACAGATCTATACAAGTTTAGAATATGTACCCACAAGTTTGATTCTAACTTCTCTACAGTTCTGATGTTGATGTGGCTTTCTCAGCTTGCTAACTTTTCCACACTTTATTCCAGCTTTACGTCGACTCTTGACGTTTTAAGATCTTATAGCCAACACTTCTTATGTTGTAGTGTGATAAGTGTTTGTGACAGTGTTCTAACACATGCATGCACACACACACACACACACTTATTTATACAAACAAGTCTTATCAAATTACAGAACAGATCTAAATGATAAGGTTTTCAATTTCTCTCTTCTTTAGAAACTACAGACTTTCTTAAGATTTAAAATTAATCCAGAATCCAAGGTTACCTTGCTCGGAAGACTGCCAAGGTCTTAAACAAATTCAGAGGGTTTTGAAAATGTTTTTGAAATTGTAAACCACCAATTGCGATTCCAACTAGATCAGAAGTCTTGTTTCATAAGAAATAGAAACAGAAAAAGAATTTGTTGATTCTTGAGTTGTGAAAAACATTTACAAAAAATAAATAATCAACAAATACGATTTCTCAAGGTGATAAACTAAATAATGCAGATCTAAGTGTAATATGACATGAAATAGTAAGATCTTATGTTTCTATGAAAAAAAATAGAGATCAAATCGAGATATCTAAGTTGGTTACAAGACCTCAAACTCAGAGGATTCAAACCATGAATAACCTTCAAACCACTACCAAAATACCTCTCAAAGACTCAGGTTTGGTGTTTGGTGGAAACTGATTTTGGAAAGGGAATTAAGGGTTTGAAATAAGATTAGGGTTTCAATGATTTAGGGTTTTCTCTCTATGGTATCTCTCTCTCTCTTCTCTCTCTCTCAGTTAAACAAACCAGAAAAAAAATTTCAAACGCAAAGGCTCAACCTCCTTTTATACTAAGCAAGGAAGGTTCGAGAATAATAGCTCAAGTCAAAGGCTGAGATTTGGTCTTGGCCGTTTGACTTTCATCCAACGGTTTATCATTAGCGGTGGTTTAAACGTTTTCTGATTAGTCTAAAGGGGGTTCACAGGGATTCGGATAGATCGCATGCAGAACGTCGATTAACTAGAACCAAGGGATGAGATTGCGAACGGGTTTTGAGTCTATCAACAAACACAAATCAGGTCGTTGTAACGATGACAGGTGTAAAGCTCAAATGAAGTAAAAAACGCGTGTTTCAAACTTAATTACACAAACACCCTGAAGTCTCAAGCGCTTTCGGATCCTACCCAACCAAACATTCATGTATGAAATGATAAAACCAATAATCACAAAATGACCCCAAATGTTTTAAAACCCAACTTTTATTTTCTTAAAAATATATTTAAAAATTCCCAAAATTAATAAAAACTTATTTAAAAGGGAATTAACTCACACAACTCACACACAAGCAAATAATGCAATATATAATATGTATGAAATCCTAGTGTGTGTGATGGTTGAGAATTTACCTTCAAATGAATCAATTGAGGCATTATGAGAAGTGTCTGAGGTTCTTTGGTATCTAGGGAATGGGACTCAATTTTGTCACAATTTCTAAACTAGATGAGCACTTATACAATGTAGACTCAAGTAAGTCAAGAGTATAAGGTGCTTCAAATGTGACAAAAATGTTACAAAACTTTTGAAAAATAATTTGTTACAAAATATTTAGTTACAGTAAAAATCGGTTAGTAAGGCAGAAATAGTAACATAAAAGTATATTAGCCATTAAGAATTAATAACTATAAAACTCTGTTGGTAAAATAATTAGTCATAACGGTAAATATCACACCTTTTTTCTAACGAAATTTTACCGTTACAATTTTTTGTAGGACTAAAATATTGTTACTATCTTTGCAATCTCTTGTAGTGTCAAATGGATTTTTCACACATACCGATGAGTGATTTCCCTATTAGGAAAGAGGTATATATTGGAAGTCACACCAAAGAGGGGAACACTTAGACTAACCTCTCATGTATAACCCTCATATAGATTGTCGCATCCATGAATTCTATGTTTTTAATGGTAAGTAAGGCGTAAGATAAATATAACAAATAAAGTAACGACAACAAAAATTAAAAGATTTTTATTATGGGAATTCCAAGCATCTTATTACCTAGTTGAGTGTGAAATAAACATAAATACATAATTATTCGTACTTGCCATATAAAAGGTAAAACTAGTAAAAAAACATTCGGGAATTATAAGAGCTGATGGGTTGCGATGTAGATATTTCAGCGAGGACTACCATCCTTATCTACTACCACCCATATGTACATAACCGAAAAGATTTTTCAAGGGAATATAGAATAAAAGTCCAATGTGTGGGAGGTATCTCGTCTTTCTCGGGTTCGTCATCCATCTAGAAGGAAAACAATTAAGCAAACATTCCAAGTTTATAATTTTTATATCTATACAAGGTACGAGTGACTGGATTAAATATTGATATCATAACAATCTGGAGTCTAATGATATGTATATGAATAATATGGTGAAGTGTAAGTAGATAAGTTGTGTATCAAGTTACCAAGATAAAGGTTCAGGCTATAACAAGTTAACTCATAAATTATCAGTTATATGGGCTTCCATTTCATAGACATAGAGTTAAAATATCGTCCAAAGAATATCATACACTCGGACAGAAAATCACAAAAGTGTTAGGGAATAATAATAATAATAATAATAATAATAATAATAATAATAATAATAATAATAATAATAATAATAATAATAATAATAATAATAATAATAATAATAATAATAAAGGCTTGGCACACTTAGCTAGAGTGGGACTCGTACGTATGTAGAAAATAAAAACCAGGCACTCAACATCCAAGTCCTACAGGCCAATTAAAACAACCGTGGTATACCGGGGTCTAATCTCTGAAACGTAAGGAATGCTACTAGGGGTTTCATTCACTAACAAAGATCATAAATTGCAGAGCAATATGGAATTATTATAGTAGGTTGCAGGGTAATACCAAAATTAAGGGTGAAAAGAGTTCAGTGGCTATTAATAAAGTCATAGGTTGTAACGGTTTATTGGGTTTACGGATAGCTGAAATATCGAGAGAATCAATATACGGAATAAAATAAACTACACAAATGAGTTTGTAATTGAAACATGAGTTCAAAATTACTACGGATTGATATAGAAATCAATAATTGTGAAAGATAAAATCACCATTTGTTTAATACTAAAATTAAAATCACCTACTTTGAATTTTCCAATTTTGGGTTTGTGCATCTAATTCACTTGAAACTCCGCCTTTGTAGTGCTTAACTTCTTATTTTTTTGACACTGTCGGTCCCAAGCCCGAAAAAAGGAGGAGGGTTGCGTTAGGTAGCTGACAGCCAGCGTAAAACTTTGTCAAATCCTTATGAACATGAATCCTATGAATATATGTGCTAATACTAGGGCAATCCCCTTAAGCGATGCGTTGCGCCTTCCACCGGGTGTCTCGAAAAATAGGCAAGGGGCGTTGCGCCTGCCACCGGGTTTCTCGAAAAATAGGCAAGGGGCATCGCATCAGCGCCCGGATACGATGATAAATACGCAAGGGTTCCTGCAACAAGCTGGACGTGTGCGGGTAAAGAAGCTAGTCCAGGATACTAGACTTAGTTTAGCGACTTGGAACATAAGGACTATGACAGGAAAAGGGATGGAGTTAATAGATACCATGATAAGAAGAAAAGTTAACATAGCTTGTTTACAAGAAACTAAATGGGTCGGTGAGAAAGCTAGAGAAATAGAAAATACAGGATTTAAATTATATTATACAGGAAAACATAGAAATAAGAACGGAGTTGGAATAATAGTAGATAAAAACTTTAAGGACAATATCGTAACCGTTATTAGGAAAGGTGATAGACTTATACTTGTAAAATTGGTATTAGGTGAAAACTTATTTAATATTGTTAGTGATTATGCACCTCAAGTAGGATTAGATGAGCACACTAAAGTACAATTTTGGGAACAAATGGATAAACTAATTCAAGAAATACCCCTAGGTGAGAAAATCTATATAGGTGGAGATTTTAATGGCCATGTAGGAGAAGATCGTGTAGGATATGAGATAGTGCATGGAGGACATGGTTTTGAAGATAGTAATGACGGGGGAGAGTCTATCTTAGATTTTGCGATGGCTTATGATTTTGTACTAGTAAATACATATTTTAAAAAGAGGCTTCAACACTTAATAACTTATAAAAGTGGAACACATAAGAGCCAAATAGATTTTTTCATTACTAGGAAAGGAGACCGATTAACGTGTAATGATTGTAAGGTTATCCCGGGAGAGAGCTTAACCTCACAACATAGGATAATGGTGTTGGATATAAATATTAAAAATCAATCACGACGAAAAGTGAATATTAACCCACGAACTAGGTGGTGGAATTTAAAAGGAGAGAAATTAGAACTATTTAAAGATAAAGTATTAAATGAAGCAACATGGAATTGTGAAGAAGAAACTAACATAATGTGGAATAAGATGGCCACATGCATTAGGAGAATATCAAAAGAAATTCTTGGAGAATCAAAAGGCGAAGGGCCAAAGTCTAAAGAAACTTGGTGGTGGAATGAAGAAGTACAGAATATAGTAAAAATTAAAAGGGAGTGCTTTAAAACATGGCAAACAAATTGAAATGAAGAGAATTTTGAGAAATATAAATGGGTTAAAAAAGAAGTTAAGAAAGTGGTAAGAGATGCTAAGTTAAAAGCGTATGATGATCTTTATACAAAATTAGGAACACAAGAAGGGAAAAAAGTATTTATAAGCTTGCTAAACTTAGGGATAGGAAAACAAAAGATTTTAATAACGTTACGTGCATCAAAAGTGATGATTAGAGAGTCCTAGTCAAAGATGATGAAATTATGGAAAGATGGAAAAACTACTTTGAGAGGTTATTAAATGGAGATAATGGGAGTAAATTAGATATAGAGGAACTTAGGGAGACTCGAGAAGATATATTTTTTCGTAGAATTAGGACAACAGAGGTCAGGATTGCTCTAAAAAAGATGAAAACAAGGAAGGCTTTAGGACCAGATGGTATCCCTATTGAGGTTTGGAAGTGCTTAGGGGAGGATGGAGTATCATGGATTACAAAATTATTTAATAGAATTTTAATGACTAATAGGATGCCCGATGAATGGAGAAAAAGTATTTTAGTACCTATTTATAAAAATAAAGGGGACATACAAAGTTGTTCAAATTATCGTGGTATTAAGTTAATGAGTCATACAATGAAACTTTGGGAGATAGTGATTGAATATAGATTGAGATTGAAGACAACAGTATCTGAGAATCAATTTGGGTTTATGCCTGGGAGGTCAACAATGGAAGCAATCTATTTATTGAGGAGATTAATGGAGAGGTATAGAGAGAAAAAGAAGGATCTTCATATCATTTTCATAGATTTGGATAAGGCGTATGATAGGATACCCAGAGATATAATATGGTGGGTTCTACATAAAAGAGGAGTGATTCGCAGATATATTGACGTGATCAAGGATATGTATGATGGTGAGATGACTACAGTAAGAACATCAGCTGGAGAAAGTAGTGAATTTTCAATTACGGTAGGGCTACACCAAGGTTCAGCATTAAGTCCTTATCTCTTTGCTCTTGTTATGGATGAGTTGACTGGACAAATACAAGATGAGGTGCCATGGTGTATGCTATTTGCAGATGATATTATTTTAGTCTATGAGACTAAGATGGGGATAAATGCTAGGTTGGAATTGTGGAGAGAAACTTTAGAAACAAGAGGATTTAAAATAAGCAGATTTAAAACAGAATATGTGGAGTGTAATTTTAGTAGTAATAGAAGGACAAATGGAGATGTGGTGAAATTGGAGGGTCAAGAAATACCTAAAAATGATTATTTTCGTTATTTAGGATCGATTTCACAAAAAGATAGAGATATTAGTGATGATGTTACGCATAGGATTAGAGCAGGCTGGGTTAAGTGGAGAAGTGTGATCGGCTTTCTGTGTGATAGGCGTATACATTTGAAGTTAAAAGGAAAATTTTATAGGACGACCATTAGACCCGCCATGTTATATGGGACAGAGTGTTGGGCAACCAAGAAACAAAATGTGCAGAAAATGAGTGGCGGAGATGCGAATGCTAAGATGAATTTGTGGTAAAACTCGAAAGGATAAAATTAAAAAATGAACAAATTCGTGAAACGGTAAAAGTAGCTCCTATAGAAGATAAATTGAGAGAAAATCGACTTAGATGGTTTGGACACGTCAAGCGTAGACCAATGGATGCTCCTGTAAGGAAGAGTGATTTAGTTAGTATTGATGGTAACCCAAGGGGTAGAGGTAGGCCTAAATTAACTTGGTGGGATATTATAAAAAAGGACATGATATCATGTGGTTTAACTGAAGATATTTCACTGGACATAATGGAATGGAAAAATAGGATTCATGTAGCCGACCCCAAATAATTGGAAAAAGGCTTTGTTGAGTTGAGTTGAGTTGAGCATCTAATTCACTGGAGTTGACTGGATAGCCTAAAATCATGGAGAGTGTAAAAAGGTTATATATACCTGAAAGAATGCTTATATAATGCAATAGGATACTAAATTTTAAGAAGTTAAAAGGGTATAATATATTAAAAAAATGAAAAAATTATAATTATATTTCTTTTTATTTCTAGTTGAATTTGGATTGACAACAGACAAAATAACTTTACTTGAAAAAAAAGAATTTATAGAAAAAGTTTAGGGCACTTTTGAAATACTTGGAAAATTAGTCATGAGGTTATATGTAAAATTAAAACTCGAGTCTAAACTTTAAAAGTGGTTTTCTCAAGAAAATGCTTTCTTGGGATCCAAACAGGGTGATGTAATATACTATTTTGTTCAGAATTACAAAATAAAAATTTTGTCAAAAAAATATGATTTTTCTGATTGGAGACACGCCCTCGCGTGATAAGTCAAATAATTCATGCGTCTGGTTTGACTCTCACTGGTGCACGTATAACCCACTCATCTTCAACCTTCGACTATTTGACTTTAGGGTTTTGAAACTTTTACCTTAAATTTGAGACGTTTTAGGAATCTATTTGAGTTGGTTCCTGATTGAAAATTGTTTAATTTTTTAAGAGGAATCCAACTTGTTGATTTCAAGAATTTTTGTGGGCTAAATTAAGCTATTGAGTTTATGTAAAAATGGTAAAAAAATTGACTAAACATAAGTGACTGAAATCTATGATTCTCAATCCGACATTATAAGAGTTTTGTTCTATGTTGAAAAGTAACAAAACAAGCCTGGTTTGAGGTATTGTGGCAGAGTAAAATTCTTGAATTTGTTTTTTGAAAATTCCAGGCCCGAAAATTTTAAGCTTCGATTTGAGGTATTAAAACATGTTCTTAGTTCAATTAAACCTTGCACCTAGGTTCCTGAGAACCTAAGCTCAACTTAGATTACTTTGAAATTGGTTCAAAGTCAAGGAAGAAGAATCCACCAAGAAGCTCAAGCTTAGGGTTATTTCAGTGCATACATACGTTAGCTAACACATGTAAATGCATAATTTTATTCTATATACATGCATAAACATAAATCAAATTGGAGAAACAAACATTCATACATAAAATCACATAAATGCAAAAACTCTCAAAATTTTACATTGGAAGATTTCTCAGTTGGGACGAGTTTTTACTGAGATGAATGAGGGCATTTATAGGGTTCATGGAGAGGATATTATTGGTGGTTTAGAGGTGAAAATGGGACTGAATTTGCACAAGTTTCATTATAGTTTATGTGGAGGGTAAATGGGTAACCATGGTACTCCACATGGCACGTGCCATATTGGCAGTCCAGCTGGGCCCATGTTAGAAGAGGAGTAAGTTTAAATAAGTTTGGATTTTGCTTTAGGTCCTTGGATAATTTTTGTATAGAATTAAGGGCTTTTAAGTTACTTTATAAAAGTTTAGGGACTTATGTGCAATTATTCAAATTTAATGGGGTTGGTTATGATATTCCTACACAATATAAGTCATTTGGCCAAACTTTGAGTGAAAGTTGGGTTTTAATTAGTATATAAAAGTTTAAGTTATCTTAATTCTTTTTCTAAGGGGATTTTGATATTTGGTAAAAACCTAGGGTTTATTTGAAATAATTACCTTTTCAAAGGAACTAAAGGTATATCTAGAGTATATTTAGATTGAGTTATTACATAGATGTTTGCCCTAACATAAATTGTCGGTTTTAATGCGAAACTTTGCCGAAACTTTGGATCGTCTTACCACCCAAATTTTACACTCTTTTGCCCCTCATGAGTCCGGAAACAAGTTAAACCGTGTCTTATATTGCGTATCACATTTCTCTCCCAGGCTCGGCTCCTATTTGGAAATTCACCTGTACCCTATGCAGAACATATTACAAGTGGAACCTAATAATAATAACAATACCGAGAGACTTTTCAACCATTGTTCTCCCTTTTTACAAAAATACCGAAAAAAATATTTTTCTAAAGATAAATAAAATAAAATTTCCCTCTCACGTGCGACTATATTCCCCTAACCTGTCCTAGATCCTTATTGGTTAAGATCCTCTTTTAAACCACCTCTAAGTTCTATTTCATCAACACCCATTTTAGCAGAAACAGAATAGTACTACCAGTGATTCCTCATGGAGAACCCTAATCAGATGCATAGAAACAAGGCCCAAATCCGAGGGATATCTGAACTTGAGATCGTATCGAATCCTAATGCTTTGTTTCCCCACATCATGGGACTATAGATTCCTGAGCCCATATGGTCTCTCGAAGAATACCAACATGCTCCACATATTGGAATGCCTCCACGTGTTCCGCCCATTCACCTCCTGCTTATTTACCCATGACTAATTTTGCTCAAGTTTGGGCTATGTTGTCCATCCTTCTCTTACTAGTCCGAAAGAAGAAAAGCTCAAATGATTGAAGGAAGATCTCAAGTTGTTTTCTTGTAAATTCGACCAGCTTAAGATTTTAGGAAACTATGTGAACTGCACCCACATATCTTTCTACCCGGAGGCTCGATTACCCGAGAAGTTAAAATTTTATGACATTCAAATTTGCACGGAGCGAACCTCCCATCTTACATCTTTAGAATTATCATCGCTCTATAAGTATGCTTGGGAATATGTAAGAGATCTTGGCACAAATGTTTTAGCAAACCCTCAGGGAGAATGCTTTGTGTTAGTTTCCGTCGTTGGAATAATTCTGCATCTGTAACTGGAAGGACATTATAGAGAGTTTATGGCTCACTATAATTACAATGAGGAGTTGGAGGTATACACCTAGACCTCTAGCTACTTAAGTAAAGAATTAGGGAGTTTGTTAACCACTCCATAACAAGGTGGATGGAGAAGGTCACCATCATGACAAAATATATATCTGAAGAGGAATAAGTCATCATAGTGAATAATAAATTGCTTCCACATATTCGAAATACTGTGGGTAGTCAGTATTACCCCCACTTTAGAGCTCTCCGGGAAGATGGGTTTGAAATTGAAGAAAATAAAATCATATTGGAATAAGACAGTTAGACAATTCACCCCTCGAATATATGATAAGCCTGCCACTGTTACAGTACATAACATCTCCTATCGTCCTGCTACCATGTGGGCGCCAGAAGCTCGCCCTGATGTCACTTAAAAGGAGTATAATAAACTTTATGCCTCTCTCTCCAAAGTATACCAAGTCTTCTTTTCCCGTAATCTCATCAAACCCTTGAACCCTCGTCCACTTCCTAATTATCTTCCCAAATACTTTAAACATGATGCATGTTACGACTTTGACTAAGTTTTGGGGCAAACCACTGATCAGTGTCACCTCCTGAAGAATGTTGTTCAAGGTTTTATCAACAAAGACATCATTGCTCCTTCAGTAGGAACTAAACCAAACACTATTCATAATCATTTACTTATGGATCAAGCCGGCGCGAACACCATATTTATAGATGAAGATACTTATTTTAACCCTTTAACCAGAATTGAACCGATAAAAAATCCCACCTTAATCATCATTTCAGAAAAATCCTCGGTTACTCTACAAATTTATTTATCCTTCCGACTAAGTACTGAAAATGCTCATGATCGATCTTTTTCCTTGATAAAAGGATCCTCCATTACCATCTGAACCTGATTAGAAACAAAAATTATGTATCTACCTACTTTTCTTGAACAATTGAGAAGCTTTGGAATGAGACTCCTATCTAAACTGACGCTTGTAGAATGAGACTTTCCAAGTATTAATGATCTCTACATGGAAGCTCGAAAGTAGGCCCGTCAATCCTTGATTGGTTTGTACCAATAGAATAATTTAGCCTGGAAAAAATTGTTCTAACTATAATAGATGAAAGTATCAAGAGAAGAAAAAACATATGTGAATCTCCTGAACTATTGACCGCCCTGAAGTTGAAAGGATAATTAACCCTTTCCCCAAATTGTTTCTCTTCAACTTGGTTGGATTTATACTTTTAAGTGCTCGAGGTTATTGAGTGCATTAATTTCTCTTGGAAGAGTCAGATAGTTACTACGGGATGGGGAGAAGAATATGATTCTTTAGATGACTTAGACGATGAACATGACATTGAAACTCCCAGCGAAATTTCCTCCTTTTGTGGGGTGATCTCTTTTACGGATGAGGAGATCCCTAAGTTTGGCCATGACTATACCTATGCTCTCAACATCTCTGTTGATGTCCTAGATAAAGTAGTTTTTCCACTTCGAATGCTCCAATGTCTAGGGATGCAAGTCAAAGATTTTAACCAAGCATCTGATGTTATACATGGTTTTGATAATACCCAATGAAAAGTCATAGTGTCGATAAAACTCACACTATGGCCTGGCCCGATATACCATCAAATAAAATTACAAGTCATTAACAGTCTTGCATGTTCTAACTCGTTTCTTGGTCGCCCGTGGCTCCATAACATCAGAGGGGTTTTTTCCTCCATTCATAAAAATGAAATTCTTCACAGATAATTGGGTCATTACCATCATCGGGGATGATGATAATACAGATGCATCGATGTCAATCATCCAGTCTTGGAAATATAACATAGTGAAAATGGCATGTTCATTTATGGCTTAAAGATGGATTTGCTCCAACTCCTAGCTGGAGATAACTTCAAAGTCAAAATAACTCTTGAACACAACCCCCACACGAATGTCAATGAAATTCAGATGTTCAATAATATACATTTTATGCGCGGAATGGGGCTTCGTAGAAGATAACAAGAAATCCTTAAATCCATTTTTTAAGACAGCTTGCCCACCCTGTGATTTGGGGTATCAGCAATCTTTAGCTGAACTTATTACTATTCACTCATTGTACAAAAAGCGTAGTGAAGAGGAAAAAAGTCATTTCTAGAGATTATCTAAATGGTTTACCAAAGAGGGTGGAGATTTCCCATATTGTGGATTTTCGAAGCCATGGTACGATGTGTTTAAAAAGAAACTCAAGATAGGATTTGATAGTTTCTTCGAACTTCGGTTCGACAGATGGATCTAAGCATGAAGCGAATCCACTAACCATTAAATTATCTGATTTAACCTCTTCTGATGTGGAGAAAGCACTGAAATTGATGTGTCCTTCGGTCTTGGTGAATTAGGAATAGAACTTTAATGATTCATGCCGAATCTAACTAACCTGACCCTAATCAGAATATTTTCCCTATTGTCAAGCTACTCCTCAATTGGTGGATCGTTCGGTCCAATCCAACCCTATTAGCCCAAAACCCTGTTGTTTATCACCTTAGTAATGAACATGTCTCCACTTTTTTTGTTTCTAATTCAAATGTAAACGAAGCCTACATTGATAAGGCCCTTAATGTTATTTTTCTTGAAAATATTGTAAATAAATGAATGAAGATTTTGAGTATCTTGCTGTACCTTATATCAAATGCAATGATTATAATAATTAAACAATTGATGAAGATGACTTAATTAATGATCAATTCTTATCTTATATTAACAAGGAAAAATAAAATAACATAATCGCATTCAAACCAATGATGAGGAGACTATTGTCATTAATCTTGGTTCTAATATCACTTCGCTTGAGATTAGGATAGGATAAACTCTCATCAAACATGAGCGTTCACAATTCAAATATCTTTTAAACGAGTTAGCAGACATGTTTGCATGGTCTTATAGTAACATGTATAGCATTTACCCAGAAATCTTGCAATACGATATCCCAACTTATCCTGAGTGCGAACATGTCAAACAAAAGAGAAGGAAGCTTCGGCCTAAATGGTCCCCCTGTTAAAGATGAAGTAGTAAAAAAATTGAATATTGGTTTTATCCTCATAGTCGAATAACAAAATTATCTTGCAAATAGATTTCTAAGGCAAAAATCGGGAGGAAAGGCCTGCATGTGCGTTGACTGTTGGGATTTGAACAAAGCTTCACCAAAAGACGATTACCCTCCACCCAATATCGACATGATCATCGACAATACTTCCAATCATGTACTAAGATTATTCGTAGATGGATTTGCAGGACATAATCAAATCAAAATGCATCCCGACCACCAAGAGAATAGTTCTTTTACAACCTCAAGGGGAACTTTCTGTTATATCGTTATGTCGTTCGGTCTAAAAAATGTTGGGGCTACATATCAAAGGGAAAATACTACCATCATGCATGATCTTATCCAAAAAGAGGTCGAGGTTTATATTGACGATATGATCATCAAATTAAAAAGTCACGAAGGTCGCATCCCTACCTTGAGGAAGTTCTTTGAAAGAATGAAACAATATCAAATGCACTTAGGTAAGCCCCTACGCTTTATGGTCAGTGAAAATGGAATTAAAGCAGACCATAATAAACTCAAGGTGATCCTTAAAATGTCACCGCCTTGAATTGATAAAGATATACACATTTTTATAGGAAAGCTTCAATACCTCAACAGGTTCATCCGCCAGCTCACTTCCATCTATGGAATTACTAAAGACGATTATTGGCCTTGGGTACACAGATTGGAGGAGGGTGCCTATGAGCTAAAGATGGAAATTTTGGGGCATTACAGGTACTTGCTTACTTTTGTTTTGTTTAGTATTTAAATTTAAATTTATATTTTATTTTATTTTATATTTTAAATACTGCTAAATCACTTTCTTTTTGTTTTGAATTTGTTTGACGGGAACAATTCGGCTTGCCCCCGCAAGTAAGCGACTCCACATTGGAATAATTAAGAGATTAATATAAAATGTGGAAGAAAAATATATGTACACGGTACTTTGGCCAGGATTGGGAGTCTATCTTATGACATAGGGACACGGTACCCGAGAAGGAGCCTATCTCATTAGCAAGCTTGAAACAGTTTGTCGACAACGAGATCTCGGAGAGGCAATTGTCCTCTCATGAATCGGGGAGATTAAATCTGGCCAAAAATATCGACGTTCACTACTCTGGGCGTACGTTTTACGCTGACATGGAGCATAAGATGGTAAGTTTTGAATGTTCTCTTATTTTAGTTTTATTTTATTCTATTTAGTGATAATTATATACTAATTCACTAATTTTTCATCATTTCATTTCAAGAGACAGGGAGTGGTTCTGGGGGTAAGCCATATAGGCTCGATGCCTATGTGGCAGTTCGAACGAAGATAGGTAAGGATAAGGAAGTGGATCCAAACGTGGTTATAATTTTGATTACGTTTTAAAAATAAAAATTCATAATCACATACTTTTTTATTAATTTATCTAATAATTTACTTTTTTGTTGTTTTAGAAAAAACTTAAAGAAGTGCACAACTTGTAGAGTGATGCCAACAGGACATATGGGGCTACGGACGCACTGAGACAAGTGCTCGAGTGGGATCACAAGGGCTGCACTCGAGGGGTGAGCTCTCGGGTGGGGAAGTCGAGGCTCATAGGGATTGTGTCGAGCAACACCGGGATAGCACGCAATGTGGACGAGTTGACGACTAACAACGTCTAGAAGTTTGACAACTTAGAGATAACAGTGCAAAAAAATACCCATTTGTCAAGCGTTCTCTTAAAGGCCAGATCAATTCCAGCTTAGGGAAGGGCAAGGAGAAAATGGTGGATGAGGAGACCACTGCTCCGTCTTTCACACCCTCAACCTCATCGATACCCCTCATCTCCACATGACATATTCACCACCCTCATTCATACCCCCTTGTCCCAAGGCCATTTTCAAAAATTGGTTGGCCTAGTGTGTATATAGTAAACACACGGGGTGGCGATAGAATAGCTAAGAGGTTAAGGGACCCGAATACACGTCTAGGTACCTGGATGCATAACCATCCATTGCAACCACATGAGGCACGGGACCGCATCATGAAAGTGATTATGAGAAAAAGAGGATGCACCCGTGTGGTTGAACGAATAGTGCGGCATTCAGACTATTGAGGGTTGTCTCAATTTTTATGTAGTATGGCCTATCTCTCTCCTTCAAAATGATGAATTGACAATTTGTAATAATTTGATTATTCTTTGTTTAGTTTTTTATTATTATGAATATAAATATTGAATGTAGTTTATTGTTTATTATTTGAAAATGAATTAATAAATTTTGTGTAACCTCAAAGTTTCTTTTGAACATAACTTTATCATAGATGATAAACTAGGCAACAAGTTTTCGACGGGTCATACGATCTTTCTTAAACCCCTTAAGAGTAACGATCATGATTGAGGAGACACCTAATGTCATAATACCACAACCTAACTTTTTATGAAGTTTCTTTAGTAGCTAGCTCGATGTATTGGGCTATTGTATCCCAAAATGCGGTGCAGTGACAATTAAGTACAAGAGAAGGGATAAACTAGGCTGTGGTGGCATGAGCACCGATGGTTGGGTTTGTACTGCTTGATTTTATTGAAGGCTTCATTACACGTCTCATTCCAAACTTTGATCGAATATTTTCTAAGGAGTTTGAAAATGGGTTCAAAAGCTCAATTAAACCCTACAAAGCATATATATATATATATATATATATATATATATATCCAAAACCGAGGTTGCCTGGTCAACAAGCATAAATATAGGCATAAGGAACACAAAAACTGCTAGAATGCATAAAATAACGGGAGCGGATATGTAATATTCGTGACTACCAATATGCCACACCAAATGTGTAAAACTAAAATACACAAATAACTAGAAATCTTTTTGATTTTTTCCAAAATATTTTTCAAAAATAAATCTTTTCGTATTTTTAAAAAATATATAAAACCAAAAATCTTTTTGTATTTTTCAATATGACTTAATCAAAGAAAAATATATTACAAAAAGTACACATGTCATAACACTAGTAAACATACATCAGTAAGCACAACTAGCGTATGACAAATAAAATCATGCAAGCAATCAACGATATGAAATAGCATGTGACACATCATGTGCAAGAATGTTAGAATAAACCAATCTTGCATTTAACATCTCCAAAGAAGATTTCCTAACCCAAACAGGTGTATACCTAACTAGAGGGGTTATGAGAACAGACGGGACATTATCTTAAACTTCCTAGGACCTTTTCCAAGATCAAAATAAAAGCGCCTAAGGTGACCTTTCCTACCACAATATGAACATGTGTAAATGGTAGGAATGTTACATATGGGTTGACCTTTTCTAATGTCCTTGATTTTGGTTGACCCTATAAAACAAATAATATTTTTGGCTTTAACATTCGAAGCATTAGAACAAGACGAGCCATGACCATCAATACTCAAACTACTCAAGTCTTTTAAATCAACTTTTAACTTTAAAATTTTATACTCAAGCAAATAATTTGACTCTTCCAATTTTAGGGATTCTTTTTTCAAATTTTCAATAATTCCTAAAAGGTTATCACTTTCTCCCTCAACTAAAACAAATTTTTCCCTAAGAGTCTTCTCACGTACCATAAAATCAATAATTAAATTATTTTCCTCAACGGAAGAAACATTGACCCTGGAATTTTTAAAGTCCTCTAATTATTTATCTAAAAATAGGACTCTATCATCACTCTACTATTTGCACAATTCTAATTTTCTAAATTTACGGTTCATGTCTACCACTCTCTTGCAAATTAAATCTTGTTGATCTTGAACAGTTTACAAAAGCTCCAAAACAGTTTTAAAATGTGAATTCTCTTTTTCAAGAATTTCAATTATTTTAGCAAACTTCAAGTTCAAACGACTTTAGTCGTCAAAACTATGAGACTCCATCTCGATGGAGAAACAAAACAAAAACACCCCAAATGCACACCTTTTAAAAAATCAGGATCACACGATAAATTAGCATACCATGCTCTGATACCAATTCGAGAAAGCAAAATAATTGCAACTGGTTATTTATATTCAAACAAAGATTTTAATACCAATTTTAAATGCAGAAGCGAATTTTAAATTGATTTTATCTTTTTATCCTACGTATGCATATGTGGTGAAAAAACAGATAAATCAAACCACGCAAATACGACAAGGCCAAGTTTTAGGGAAAAAAAACTTTCGGGTAAAATATTTTATTCAGTTAGAAATTTGCAAGAGAGTCGACTTACAAACTACATGGGTTCCCTTACAAGCATAACGTGATATTCTTCAAAAATCTCTAATGAAAAACTATGACCCTCACAAGAATCACATGACCGCAGTCGTCCGTCAGCCTCAGCCTTCGTCTTCAGTAGTGAATCACCGCAGGTATCACAAGTCATCAATGGAGTGCCTCTCCACCAAGGTTTAAGGATGATTTTTGTGAATTAAATCAGTGTTTTGGAAACACAAAACTTGAAGAAATTTTGCTACTGATATGCATAAACATGTTGGAATTTTTTTTAAACAAACTGATTCACGAAAACAGGTTTATATAAAAAACTTGAGTCGGCGGGATCATTCGAACGACTTCGGCATATCGTTTGAATGACTTTCTATATCGTTTGAACGAAAATGTAATGTCATTTTAATGACTGGGTAATGTCGTTTGAAAGACATAAACTAAACTTTGAGATTTTAAAAACTCCGCCTATAGGTCTTCCAAAAACATATTTTTGCAAAGTAAAAGCTGTGTTCTTCTTTTTGATAAAAATTAAACATCCCGACTATGATTCCATGTATTAATCAAACTCTAAATCATTTTATACCATTTGGGATGACGGGAAGTCTTCAAACTTGGAGATTCTTGGGTTCGGTTCATCTTGAGGGTGCGTAACGATTTGTAACGGGATACGCCAAACTATACTAAAGCTATGCTATGAACAATGACACAAAATTTTTTCTTACAAGAACGTTGATCTCAGTGAGATATAGCTTCATCATGACATGTGTAAGAAGGACAAGCCAGTTGCTATCTTGGATCGTAGGGAGCAGATCTTTCGTTCCAAGGTGATTCGTTTGGAGTGTGTTATGTGGGGGCATCACAATAAGGATGAGTTTACATGGGAGAGGGAGGATGACATGTGAGAAAAGTATCTATGACTCTTATAGTAAAGTGTATATGGAATTCCATTATTACGGGGAAATTGTAATACACCGTATTTTCTAGTATTCATTAATATTTGGAAATAAATTAGGAATTAATTGTTACTTTGAGTGAATTGCTAATAATAAAAATGCATATTCAAATGATGATTACATTTTCATGTTATGTGATTTATTTGTCCCGCGTGTTATAACTAATTATTCGGTGTAATTAATCAAGTCAGGTAAGACTATATGCGGTTACGCGTAAAATAAGTAAGTGTACATTTTATTTTATGTTGTGAGGTATTACCATGATTTATGAGGTACTACCATTTGGTAGGACTCTAGAATAATATGAAGACCCGAATATATGTTTTTATCATTTTAAATTGGGTTTAGGGGTAGGTAAACCTTTGGGCTAGATTTTGGACTAGTTTGGGTAGTATTTTGTGTTGATTAGTGTGATACCTCAAAAAATAGATAAATACATTGACCAGGCCTACCATAAAACACGAGAACCAAAACTTTTGGTAACATTCTTAGCATAAGAAATAAACAGGAATCGAAAGAATAAGGACAAAATAATAAAATATTGAATCCACACAAACCCAACTCTAATACCAATCACCAATTAAATAACATAAATCATCTTTATATGTAAATAGACATATACTACCAAACTGAAAATAGAGTAAAATAAAAGGGTGGATTACACTCTCTCGACTGCGACAATCCTTGGAGTAAGAAATAGGATGTCGCTAAAGATGTTCCTCCCATGATCACACATCTACGGGAGCTACCACAATATGGACCTCTAAAAATATTTTTTTTTTTAAATGTAAACAACAAGCCTATGTAGAATCAGATTATAATTGAATCTAGGACATATCATAACTACACATCTTCCTCTCGTATTTTAACATATTTTAAATTATTAGTTACCCAACCCAACAACATAAAATATCACGTGACTCTAAATCCCAACCCTATATTTAATCCATGTGATTAAAGATTTACATCTTCATTTTTTAATCTTTGGTTTCTCCTCTTTTGGTTTATCTCTTTATTTTTAAAACATAAGTTGTGTTGTAGTCTCAAACCTATAGTTCATCTCACCAAAATAACCAATATATCAATAACATGCTTATATCTCAATTATATGCACATTTGACTATCCCATGCTAATAATACAATTTACACATCTTTAGTATATGTAATACACAAGTGTGACACATAAGTATATAGGTGGGCATCCTTCCTATAAATCGCATACATCATCAGTATAACACATAAACTGGAACAGCATACATCATCACTTAAGGGATGTGAATTTCAACTCAAGGATTGAAGATCAATTAAGCTTCAAGAGATTGGGGTTTGATTGTTCTTTTCTCTTCTCATTTATTTTATGCCTTTGATTATTAATTTGTCATATTTCATATCATGTTAGGCTAAATCCCCTTTCAAGGGGTGGGGTAAAACCCTTATTTGATGTTATTTTATTTTAATTAGTTTAATTACTTGAAAAGTCCCTTTGAATGTTAATTTGGATCCCTCACCCTTAAATTTACGCCTCGAGAGAGGGTAAATGATTTTCGAAAGAAAATCAAAATTCTAGTGATAATACCCATTTTAGATTCGAACTAGAGATATGGGTTTCTTAAGTGGGGTATTATAACTTTAATTTCAACTCTAAATTTATTTTCTACGATTGACATAAATTTTTATTGATCGATCCTAGTGGGTGATTAATTAAAAGGAGTCTAGATCTAATTTTCTAGAGTTGTGGGATGTTAAACTTAATACTCTAAAAGGTTACTATTAAAATTACATTTGCAACGAGAGTTGATTTGTAATTTTGATATTAATTTGCGAGAATTCAACTAATTAAATTAATTAATTAAAATAGCTAAAATTTGTGGTGTAATCCCAATCCTTGATTGTTCTCACAATTATTTACCTCACTTTATCTCTTATTTTAGTGTTAGACTTTATTTTTTTATTTTAGTAATTTTCTAGTTAGTTATTATCATATCACATTTAGTTTAGTTTAGTTTAAATCATCACCTCACCCTATTGTTTTAATATTGAAAAAGCTAAAAAAAATTAGAAAAGTGAAAAAGCACAAAAAGAAAATAAAAAGTGAATTACAATTGAATTTGTCTCTAGCTTACTCCCTAGGAAGTGGATTTATACCCTTACTTACCTCTACACTTGAGATTGTTATATTTTGTAAGTATTTGAGATTTTGACTAACTTGGCTTTCAACAAAGACATATACAAAAAGTCACGCTATCAAATGGCGCCGTTGTCAGGGATGTAGAAAAGTCTTTTTATCAAATGGCGCCGTTGCCATTCTTGGGATCGTGATGCTCGGTTCGAATTTCATATTGTAGTTCATTTATTTATTTATTTATTTGTACTTTATTATTTTTTTTGTACCATTTTTATATGTTTAGAAGGCTTGTATTTAGGTTTATTTTATCATTACTTGTATTGCGGTGCATAAGGCACCTTTATTTTATTTTTAATTTTGAAATTGTAATAATCGAAGCAAGCGTGATAGGGAAACCGGACAAGGTAGAGAGAGGGCGTCCAAAGGCGAGGATTTAGAAGCCTCTCTACCTTGGATAGATAGGACTCCTGGGGAAGACTGAGATTAGCGTAATCTCCCTCCGGTCGACTCAAATTTTTCGTCACCCCACGGCCTAAAAACCTTGGGAGGTACATTTCTACACACTCGCGCCTCTCGTGTTAGCGAGTCAATTTTATGTGCTCTTGTGTGAAAGGAAAGAAACGCGGTGAAAGGAAAGAAATCTAAAGGGTTCATGGTCATCTCCCTTATTGGGAAGGGGTTGGCGGTATCCCACTAATGCTCCCCTAGAACAACCATGTCTCCATACACTGTCGGAATCCCTCGCCTGGTAAGCTATCCAACAACATTCTAAAACCCACCACATATACAAAGTCTCTCACAAATGAAGATGCCCACTCCCAAGCTCTCGTTACCAATCCCATGAAACAAGTGGCCGAGCCAAAAATTTATTTGGGGTGGGCACAAACTGTTGACGGGGGCTCGGAGGTCATAGTCCCGAAAAAAATATGATTATTTTTACGTTTTACAAATATTTAATTGATAATTTGTATTTTAGGGTTATTTTTACGTTTTGAAAAATTTTAGGATTATTTTTAAGTTTTACACCTAACGTGTCATCCACAAATTATTTCTTAAATATATGTTGAGAGTGACTAATAAATTCTCCACAAAATATATGAGAACTTTAGTCGATTATTGAAAATTTATCTGGGCACTCTACCTATTTTCTAATATATTTAGGGGTAAAATTTTAATTTTCAAAATTTGGAGTGGGGAACTTTCCCACTCCAGCTTCCATATAACTCCACCCCTGCATGAAACCCCTGGCCCTAGCATGATCAGAAGCCTATAAAAGATGCAATACATAGATACCAATTAATAACAGAAAGAGATCATACCCTCTTAATGTTTTAATTATCATATGTTCACATTTAAGGTATATTTCTTTAGTTCCCAATAACTAAAAAGATTAACTCATCATGAGATAAATATAAACTCTCTAGATCTTACTCCCTCTTAGTTTTTGATTATCATACGTACACGCATAAGTTATCTTTTGTTAGCCACGGATAACTAAAAGATTAACTAGTCGTGAGATAATTTTAAACTCTGCGTAGCTTACTCCGTCTTAGTGTTTTAATTAGTACACGTTCACACTTAAGCTATCTTTCATTAGTTCTCAATAACTAAAGAGATTAACCAGACGTGAGATAATTCCAAACTCTTTAGAGCTTACTCCCGCTTAGTGTTTTGATTTTCATACATTCACACTTAAGCTATATTTCGTTAGTTATCGATAACTGAAAAGATTAAACCAACCGTGAGAAAATTCTAACTCTCTAAAGCTTACTCCTTCGTAGTGTTTTCATTATCATACATTCACATTTAATCTCTCTTTTATCTTTTGTTAGTTCTCGATAACTAAAAAGATTGAACCAGCTGTGAGAAAATTCTAAACTCTTCGGAGCTTGCTCCCTCTTAGTATTTTAATTATCATACATTCACACGTAAGCTATCTTTTATTAGTTTTCGATAACTAAAAAGATTAACCAGTCGTGAGATAATTTTAAACTCTTCGTATCTTACTCCCTCTTAGTGTTTTAATTATTATACATTCACACATAATATATCTTTTATTAGTTTCTAATAACTAAAAAGATTAACCAACTGTGAGATGATTCTAAACTCTCTGGAGCTTACTCCCTCTTAGTGTATTAATTATCATACGTTCACACGTAAGCTATATTTCGTTAGTTCTCGATAACTGAAACGATTAAACCAGTCGTGAGAAATTCTAACTCTCCGTAGCTTAATCCCTCTTAGTGTTTTAATGATAATACATTCACACTTAGGTTATCTTTTATTAGTTCGCAATAATTAATAAGATTAAAACAGTCGTGAGAAAATTGTAAACTCGAAGCTTACTCCCTCTTAGTGTTTTAATTATCATATATTCACGCTTAAGATATCTTTTGTCAGTTCCCAGTAACTAAAAAGATTAACCAGTCCTGAGATAATTCTAAACGCTTTGTAGCTCACTCCGTCTTAGCATTTTAATAACCATACGTTCGTTTACACTTAAGCTGTCTTTTATTAGTTCTCAATAATCAAAAGTATTAATAAGCAATGAGATACCTTTGAACTCTTCGGAGCTTGCTCCCTCTTAAAAATTTTAAGTGACTATACGCCCATACTTAAACTATCCCCTATTGAATTTTTAAGACTAGGGGAGATAATTAGTTATGAAAGTTTATATATTCTAGAAAAATTAACAAACACTGATATCTGGCTTTTTGCGTATATGTCGTTGTCTTCAAAAGTCGAGTCTCAAAATTCCCTTAAATACCTGTAAAACTTGTTAAATAACTTGTATCGTGGTAAGTACGGGTATCAATCCAACTTTCAAGTGAATAACAAATAAAGTGAATACTTGCAATTTCAAATTTTTTTATAAAAACTTTTCTATATATTTTATTTTTATTTTCAAAAAAACTTAAAGGGATAATGAATTAATTAATGCTAAAATCAAATGTGATAAAGTAAACTAAAAATAATGCGTAACCAGATATGATAAATGTGAGAAGATTCAAGAGATGGGATTACGCTGTGTGATCAATTATTTTTAATTTCTTAATTTATTGATTTGAAATATTTCGAGATAATAGTAAATTCATAATCTAACTTTCGTTACAATTATAAATTGAATAATATTTTTCTCAAAAAAGTAATTTAAAAAAATCACAGCTTAAAAAACTAAGATTTATACTTTTTTAATAAATTACCCGCTAAGATCAATTTAGTAAAAATTATATGAATCCTCGAATTTTAACATCGAATTAAAATTCATAATTTAGGGAAAAACTATATTTAGTTCAATTTCCAAAATCAAATATTAAAACTAAATTAATTTACTATCTCATGATACATAAATTAATTTGTGATAATTAAAAATTAATTCTCCTAGAAATATGATAATCAATTTGATTAATTAATTAAATTAACATCTTATGCGTTTCATCCCACCCCTTGAACGGGGTGTTTAGCCCAACATTCTCATGTTAAAAAATAAGCAATAATCAAGAAAAATAGAGACATTAAATTTAATTAAGAGAACGGACACAATACACAAATCTCCTTTTCGAATTGTAGTCGTTCAATGTGTCCCAGTTCTTCATAATGCCCTCACTTGATTACAAAAATAAAAATAAAAAACAAACCTAAAAACTATTCTAAAGTTAAACAAATTGTTTTGTATTCTTTTTTTCCTGATTTTTTTCCCTAAATTGTACAAAAAATGGTACTGAACTCTCTCTTTATTCTCGTCTCTATGAGAGTCTTATTTTTCATGAGCTACCTTATTCTCCTTTCAATAACCCACAAATTGTTTTGTAGAGGAGATTTTGTAGGGATTGGGTATGGCTAAGTCAAAAGATAATTTGGAAGGCACACGTGTTATTTAGATTTATTAGATTGGTTGCTCCTATTTTTATTGAGTGGCAAGTGAGGTTCAAATCTTTTGATTTTCGGGTTTGGATTTCAGGTATGCTACTAGTTAGGTTAAGGAAAACAAGTCGAAGGTCGGTAAGGCTGTCGAGTTTGAGCTCTGAGTATGTGTAACACCCCGCTAAATTCTAGCATCGGCCGCCACCAAAATAAAGCCGAGCGTTAATAAATTAAATATCATCCTTAGCATGTGACAGATGTGAGACATATAAATTTCAATCCACAAGATAAATATTTTAAATCAATCCCAAATATTAACGATATCCAACTGATTTCATCAAAGTGCGATAAATAGTCCGTTACATGCAATCTCTGAATATCTTAATTATTACAATAAATCAAGTCCAACTGAAATCTCTTAAGACAACTTTGGAACCGAAAGGCCAATAAAACTCAAATATAGTCTCACAATAAATACGACTGAATAGGAGAAGAAATAAATGACTAAAACGATAATATAATTCCAACTGCACTTCCAAAGGATCTCCAAAAATATCTATGCAACTACTCCAATTTTGTTCCTGAAAATATTAGTCATCGCATTTGTCAGAGCCAAAGCCCTGAGCATAAATACCGGCTACTCATTTCAATTAGGGTTCTTGATCCCAGACAGTAGTGCTATACATATCGACCATAGCAATAAAATATTTTAATTAAAATAAAGACTATAATCCTTAACAATTAAATTTTCTAAGTACCCCCAAGGTTTAAATACGCCACACCAATATCATTTTAAATTTAATCCAAACCCCACGATGTTAATGTTTCTGAATTAACCAGGATGATTTGTTCTCACTTTATTATTAGGTATGGCGGTCCTCCCGGCGTGGGTGATTTACACCAAAATAGATTAATATTACCACACATCCCCTTGTCAAGTCCGTCGTCTTATCCGTTTTTATACGCGACTCTCGCGATATGACAAGGTTCCACACACGCACACATCCCCTTGTCAATTCCGCCGTCTGATCCGTTTTTATCCTGCGATCCTCGCGATATGACAAGGTTCCACACACGACACGACATAAACGTCCTCTGACCCGATTAAACTATCGGCCCTCGACAACATGATGTCGCCATCAATTTCTATACCAATTTTAGTCCTGCGGTATTAATTTCCCAAAATTTCTCACACTAGTTATTCACAATGAATTTTCCCACCCTTAATAGCGATGTGAATTCCTCAAAATATTCCTTAGTCCCAATTAAAAGTTCCCAAAACACAATTTCATCCCATCAGTAATAAATGATGATTATAACAATTTTACTTCACCTAGATATCAATTCTAGGTTAATCACAACAACGGTAAATATAGAGAATTTACCCCGATCCCAATTTATATAACCCGCATAGATTTATATTAACTAGTCCCATACCTAATTAGTATAAATCCAACTAAGGCTCACTTTATTAGTCCCATACCTAACAAGTGTACTATAATGATGGGTGAAAACTAATTATCTAAAATACCCATGTTCCTGAAATATTCAGTATTTTAATATTTTATATTTGACATAATCAACAATTTATGATAATATTCCCAACAATATTAATTTTCGAATAAATAATTTCTAATCAAAATATGGGGAGATTAAGAACGTGTAATTATTATGATTTTTTCGAATCATCATTAATTGCAAGTTCCATAATAGTTATTTATTTATTAGCACAATTAATTTAATTATTTTAGGAATTTACATCAACATCCAATATAAATTACTAAGGGGTCCTCTACATGTATGTGTCCACAGTATCACCAACTAAGTAAATACAATCTAAATAACAACAAAATTATATTTATTTGGTATAATTAATTATTTTTACAAAACAGCCCCATAATTATTTTCTTTAATATATTAAGTTCTTAATTTCTTTTAGAACACATGAGTTTTAATGGAGGCTATAATCAAGACATATATCACTAAAGGAAAAGAATAGGGTAAACATGCCTGATTTTCGGATGTTGAAATTGACGAGAGATTCGGGTTCTCCTCGAAAAACTCTCTTGCACCACTTTGAAATAATTATGTTTTGACCCCCAAAAATAAGCTTGAAAAAATATTTTAATGGTGTTTTGGGTTTTGGAGGTGGAATATGAAGAGAGAAGGGTGTGTTGGCTGCTAAGGTTTTGCAAAAATTATGTGTTGAAATTCCTAACCCGAGTTTCCTTTTTATAGTAAAGTTTGAGGGTTAAAAATATAATTAAAATTCTTTATTTCGTCAAAATGACGAACTGCTGCGCACAGATTCTGGGACGGTCGATCGATCGATGAAAATGGTCGATCGATCGATCATGCCAAAATATTAAAAATTTCAATTAAAAATTCGTTTTAAATCCGATTTCAATTCTGCTTGAAGTTCTATTCTTCTAAAATCATAACCAACATATTTAACCAATAAAATTTATAAAATTCAGATTTTTTTTCGAATATTCCAATTTTTATTTAAAAATACTCACTTAAAAATCCGGGTTGTTAAAGTATGGTGGCTTATATATGGGTCGACCGATTTTTATGGTCCCGGTTTTAATGGTTACCGGATTGGAGGGATAAGGGTCGACAGTTAGGAGATGGGAATGGACGCCAGGTTTGAGGTCTCCGGCAGGCCATGGTCGGGTTTTGCAGGTTGGGTTATGGGTTTAGGAGTAGGGTTGGTTTGGTGGGGTTAGAGGAGATATATATATATATATATAACTGGGGGAAGGATTTCGCGTGTGGTAGTGTATGATAGGTAGGTGTGTATGTATGTGTGTTTTAATTATCCTAAAAAAATTCAAATAAACTAAGACTCAACTAATAAAAATAAAATCTAATAAAAAATAAAAATCCTAACCTAAAAGATTCAGAATAAAATAGAATAAAATAAATAAAATAATAAAACTAACCTAATAAAATTAAAAATAAAATAAAGAAAAACTTACTAAAATAAACACGTCTACAATATTTACATAAAAATGTAAAAACACTCAACTCTATTTACAACTATATGCAAGCAAATAAAATATAAAAATCCTAAAGATTATATACAACTCAAATAAAAATCTACAAAAATACAAAAATGCAAATTAAACACGCACGAGGCTCGGGTAATGGCTTGGCCTCTGTATAGGCTTAGGTTTAGTACGGGACTAATCTGGACATGCTCAACAGGACTTCAATCTTCACAGCCGCTTTGATTTTTTTCATTCAACGCTTTTGATCGCTATTTTTTCACAATTATGTTGATTGAACACCATTTGATACCGTGACTGACTATTGACCTGCAATATAGATAAATACAAACATAAGTCCATTTTTATATAAAAAAAAATAAGTGATTAATGCATCTATTTGGGGTATAAAATCAACACTTTTGGGTGCTTATCACACAACCCCCAAACAAAACATTGCTAATTCTCGAGCAAAAATAGAGAGAAATATATAATAGTGACCAAATGTGTGCCACTTTCGTAGGCACTTGCGATTACCCTTATCATGTGCGACAAGCCGTTAAACCTATAGGTTGCTCTACAGGACGAGTTTTATCTCGTGATTCGTGAGAGTTTGCAGTGAATGTACCCACATAATTTAAAAGTTTTATCGAAACGTTGTTTCTTATTTGACGATGAAAAGCTATGCAACACAACTAAAAAGATATCAAAGAATACGTTGTTTAACTGGCAAAATATGGAATAAAATTACTTAATACCAAAAGCGTAATCCTACCTAAAACTCAACGTGTGTTGGTGTAAAACAATCTTAAGTATCTTTAGAGTAATTCCTAGATCGCCTTTATAGAATCAACACTTTGACTTTAATTCTCACTAGATATATCTCTCTGAATTGAACTCTCTGATAATTGGGCAGGTGTATCTCTCTAGTGTCTGAGGATGTGAGTAAATGTAAATAAGATCAAACGTCTCACACATTTTTAAGAAATGACGGATACATAAATGAAATTTTTGATCTCATGAAGGAATGCTAACCACTATGTCGAGAATGTCGAGTTATTCACCATACCAAGAGTGGATATGGGGTTTATGTAAGGAATGATGGGAAAAGTGAGATAAAGCATATGGGTGATATAACGATAGGGTTTTTGATAATAGTGGAACACAATTTGAATAACTAATGCCTTCATTTTATAAATTTATGACCGCTTGCTTTCTTTTTCTTTTCAATTTTTTTTCTTTCTTTATTTATTTCTTTTTCTCTTCTTATTTTTTCAATTTTCTTTTTCTGTTTTTTCTCTTTTTTATTGCGATGCATTTTTCTTTCCATAACACAAATGAAGACAATTTACATAAACAATTTCAAACGCTCCTTTTTCTTAAAAAATGGTGGTTGTGATGGAAAATGATATTTGGATCGTGTCTGGAATATATATGGACAAGGGAAATGTGGAGTGATAATGGGTGAAGTGAAGGGTAAAAACGATAATTGTATGGTCAAATATAGTTTAGTGCCCGGGCAAACTACAAGACATATGTTTTTTACAACTCGAAAGTGATGTCATTCTTAGTGATTATGCCAAAATTAAAAAAATAAGAGAGATCTGCAACGACTAAGTGTGGTACCCAAAGAAAGTTGACTTAATTTTCGCTCAGAGATTATGTAAAAACCTGAATAGCTCAAATCTTACGGGTTTTCAGTCTCCACTAGTGATCTTTTAAGACTCTCTTAAAAATATTGTTACTCTTTAACTTTTTATCGTAAACGTGAAAGTGCAAATTGTCGAGTTTAGAAATTCATAGTGCAAGTACGCTTTAAGAGTATTTAATTTTATAGTAAAAAGCGTAATTTTAGGTCCAAACAAGGATATTCCGAGATTTCTAAAATGGGACGATAGATAATTCATGTGATAAAAAAATGAGTTAAACTGCTCAAAAAAGTTTAAATGATTTTTTTTCTAATTTTTTTTCAAAAGAGGTATGATTTTGATAAATTTTTCACCCCCGAACAAAAAAGAACATTATCCTCGACGTTTAAAACTATATATTAAAATGGAAAGTACAAGGTAGGAAAGAGATTACCATAATCAATCGCTAATGAAATGTGGACAGCATAATGGAGCTGAGGTAGAACATGAGAATAAAGGTAACATAAAAATATATACAAGTCTATAAAGCATGTGAAAATCATTGGGGGAGGATAGAACACCACCCCCAAATAGGATAAGACTCATACTCAGAAACAAGATACGACGAATTGCCTCCCGGTAACGTTAAGTTTAACTTCTTCAGTTAGACCAAATGGAACTCAACCAAAAAAAAGATAGAATCTAGGATAGATCAGGGTGGCAGAAATGAAGTGGGAGATGGGAATCACCCCCAAACAAGGCTGAAAATTCAGTCTTGTTAGATAAAGTCTACAATGTCAACGCACTTGTATCGTAAAATACTTCACGCAATGCAAAGCATCGGTGGACCAACGGTGGGTAGGGGGAAAGGTAAAGGTAAGGGTGAAGAGGCACTGATATCGAGCGTAAATATGAGGGAACAATGGCCCTATAAGTATGGTGTGCCAATTGGATGGGGAGGAAAAAGGTTGGGGCAAGTGGGATGTGGTGGGGCTCATAGAAGTCACACGACCGTTCTATAAATGGGCGATGAGAGTGATCATGTAGTGATACATTAATGAGTTGGCGAAAATAAAAATCACTAAGACAGGAGAATAGCGGGCATATAGGAACAAGCTCTGTGTCATGTAAGTGGAAAGTAGCACAAATACTCTCATGGAAGGCAAGGTAGATAAAAATATAAGAGTGGGCTCGTGGAGCACTAGGGTGAAGGGGGGATTCAGGTGAAGACCTAAATGTATAGATGGGAATATGGGAGGTATAATAACAAGGTCCGAATTAGGTGGTGGGTCGGGTGGGACAAAGGGTAAGGGAAGATGATTCAACTCGAGAGTAGGGAACACACATTCATCATAAGTCCCAGAGTCATCATCAAGAGTACTCTTAAGAGGAAGTGTGGAAGAAAAGGATGGAAACATTAACTTATCCATACATAAGTCACCATCCGAGGTGGTGGGAAAATCGAACGAGGTACTAATATCCAAGATATAGGAATCAACATCAAAATCATACTCAAAGTGAGCAAGCATGTGTGGACATGATCCATATTCAGAGAGGTAGGAACTAACTCAGATTAAATCTTATGACAATGGTAATCACTCATAGTTGTAACTAACTGATAATGAAGTGGTGCCTCAGGTACGCTCATGGTGGGCTCAATAAGTATAGATTCAGGCATATTATTGGATTCGTTAGGAGGAGGAATAGGAACCTCAGTAGTGGGTTTTATAGGACAGGGAAGGGTTTGATCAGTCTCACAATCATTGGTTAAGTCAACACAATTGTCAACTTGGGTCCCGAACCACGAGGTGGTCTCAACTTCAAGATTCTCAGAATGATAGGGTTGGTCACACTCAAAAGTAATATCACAAGATGACTCGTCATCATTCCACATGGGTGTAACAATGGGTTGACTTGGGGTAAAATCCGACTCTCTCGCACATTCAAATTCATTTAATCTTTGTCCAAGCCGTTGAAGGGCGTCAGTTTGAGATTGAAGAGTGTGCTCTTGTTCAAGGAGGAACTTTTGTAAGAGACTTTCGAGAGCGAATGTGGATGGTGGTGGTGAAGTGATTGGGTGTGATGGCTGAGGTGGACACAACTCACTATAGACAGTAGGAGTCAGAGAATTCTCATAAGAAGTGTGGGGAATGGGGTAAAGTGCATCATACACGAGAGAAGCGTCTCCATGAGAAACAAAAGGTTAATAAGCATGAGGAGCATTGTGAAGGGAGTGATCGAGATGAGATGCACTAGGTGGCCATGATAACTACCGAAAATTGTGAGGATCCACAACAGGGTGTTGGGATTCATATTACATGGGAGGGTGATCAGGCCTCCATGAATATCTTGGGTGCTCATAGCCCTCGGCATGAGATACGTCATGAGATAAGCGCCCAAAAGTGTATAATTTATACCCCGATTATGTGCATTTTAGTCCCTCGTTTTAATTAAATTTAGCCTTATATTCGTATTTATCTATATTGCAGGTCAATCAGCAGTCGCATCGTTAAATAATGTTAAATCCAGTCAATTGCGACTAAGAAGCGGTTAAATGCTTGCATCAAAGAAATCACAGGAGCCCGCGCAGTCTGAGTCCATATTTGAGCATGTCGAGATGTGTTTCTATGCCCCAAACTAGTCCCGTAACCTTAACCTAGCCCAGTCCATGCCCTGTGCCGATGTGTGTTAGTTTGTGCCTTTTTATTATTTTTTAGATTTTTAGTTTGAGTCATTTTTATTTTTAGGATTTATTTTAGATTTATTAATAAATTTCTAGGATTTATGTCCTATTTTTCCATTTCTTTATTTTGATTTTAATTTTTATTAGTTTTTAATTTGTAATCTTTATTTTATTTTATTTTATTTTAGGATTAGTTTTTAGAATTTTTTGTTTGTTTGTTTTATTAGATTTTAATCTCTTTTACTTTAGTTTTATTAGGGTTATATTTTTTTTAGTTTTAATAGAGTTTTATTTTTATTTTATTTTCATTTTCATACTTTTTTAGTGTCTTTTAATTTTTATTTTGAGATGTTAGTTTTTTTTTAGTTTATTAGATTTTATGTTTTTATTTTATTTTAGTTTTAGTTTTATTTTTTAGGTTGTGTTGATTTTTAGGGGTACAAATTAAACACACACAACCCATTCACACCTTAAACCCAACACTCACACACTACCCTACCCTACACCCTACAACACACAACCACACCCCATTTACTATTCATCATCATCCTCCCACCAAACACGATTCTCTCTCCTACCTCCATTACAACAAACCCCCCATTACCATTTTCAAAACCCAATACCCATACCACACCATCCTCAACCTGTATCCCTTGTCGGCAACAGTCCAACACCTTCTACAACGCAGCAGTCACCCTACCACCGCCGGAGATACCCGCCGGTGCATCTCCAAAAATCACCTCTGTCGCACCCCTCCATCTCCGGCACCTTGTCCCCTTCTTCAAACCCGAGACCAAGCCAACAACCCACGAATCAAGCCCCTTGCTCGATCCAACGAAGCCCCCAAACTCGAAACCAAACCCAGGGCGGCCTTGTTAGCCACAACCCAAGAACCCGCGATCGACCAAACCCAAAACCCACTTCCAAAATTCCAACATCCGGCCTTATCTATCCCAAAAAAATTTGAATAAAAAGAAAGAAAATCTCTTCCAAACAACTTTGTGGCTTATTGAAAAGAAGAAGGAAAACTCATAAAAAGAGAGACTCATATCAGAAAAGAAAGAAGGAGACGCAGAGAGAGAAAAAAAGAGACTGTATATTATGTATAGTTAGGGTCATAAAAAAATTCCAGAAAAAAAAAAAATAGTTTAGCTTTAGAATAATTTTTAGGTTTAGTTTCTACTCTTCTTTTTGTAATCAAGTGTTGAAAATTTGTTAAGAAGTTGGACGCATGTCAATGCGCATTTCAAGACAAATTTGTGGAAAAAATTACGTATTGTATTTCTACATTCTCTTTTCAATTTATTTCCTATTTGACATATTATTTATTGTTGTTTATGCACACATGAGAATGTTTGGCTAAATACCTTGTTCAAGGGGTGGGATGCATTTCGTATGATATTAATTTAATTAATTGATTTCATTAATTCAATACTTCTAGGTAAATTATTTTAACTGTCGCCAATTAATTTATGTAACGAGAGTCAGTAAATTAATTTACATAAATTAATTGAACGAATTAATGTTTGAATTTAGGAATCGAACTAGAGATAGGTTTTTCCGAAATTTGAATATTAACTCGGTGTTGAAGTATGAAAATTACTATTGTTTTCGTTAAATTGATCCTAGCGGATAATTTTCTGAAAATAGTATAAGGCCTAATTTTTCATCGTGTGACATTTTTAAATTAATTTTTTGAAAAAGATTTTATAAAATTTATAATTTTAATGAGAGTTAGATTATCGATTTAATATTATCTCGAAATATTTCAAATTAATATATTGAGAAATTAAAATAATTGAAAATGCAGTGTAATCCCATCTCTTGACCTTCTCACATTAATTCACACTCGGTTGCACATTCTTTTTCATTATTTATTCATTTAAAATTTTTAGCATTTGTTAGATAATTTTTCCCTTGAAATTGTTTAAAAAAAAGATTTTAATAAAAAAAATTGAATTGCACGTTTTCACATTAATTGTTTCACCTTGAAAGTAGGATTGATACCCGTACTTACCGCAATACGAGTTATTTTTAGACAAGTTTTGTAGGTACTCAAGGGAATTTTGAGAGTGTCTTTTGCACTACAACGATACATACGCAAAAAGCTTTTTATCAAATGGCGTCGTTGCTGCTTTCTTGGCCTGTAAGCAATTGAAGACTTGTAATTTTTATTTTTTAGTTGAAATTATTATTCCTCCTCCCTCCTCATTAGACTGGTTGTATAGGATTTTTGAAGGTTTGTATTTATTTGGTGCATTTTGACACCTATTTTTGTAATAATTATTCATATAAAAAAAAGTGAAAAGGGAAACCGGATAAGATAGAGAGAGGGCGTCCATGGCGTGGATTTTTGAAGCCTCTCTCTACTTTGGGTCGGTAGGACTCCCGGGGACGACTGAGATAGGCGAAATCTCCCCGCGGTCGACTCAGCTCGGTCTTCACCCCACGTGTGTAAAAGCCGTGGGAGGTCAATTTTTTTATCCCTCACGACTCTGCTGCCAGCGAGTTCATTTTTGTGTGATTAATTGCTCCTATGTGCTTTTAATTTCTGCATCGCACTTAAATTGAATGGTTTGATGAATTAATTTACCTAAGACCTGGACCCGATCATTGCAACGAGAAGGGATTTCATCACCCGACTCACTCGCCTATCCATTGTGTGATACCCTAACTGTCATTAAATTTAAAATCAATCAACTAGCTAGCCCCGTAGGAATACATTTTTGCACGAGGCGATCACAAAGATAAATTCCGTGATTTTCGTCGCCCGCGAACTTAATTAACATCTGCCTACCCCTCTCACTAATTTTGAGGATAATAATTGGCTACGTGCTCGTTCGGATTTTTTCTGGGCTCGTGTGTGTGCTATTCCATTGTTTAGATAGTCGATTTTAGTTAGTTCAACCAAATCAATAGTCCATTTTCTCCCCTTTTTCAAAAAATACCAAAAATATTTTCCTTCTTTCATATTCAAAATGCCAAAAAGATTTTCCTTTTATTATTTCCAAAAATCACAAAAAGATTTTCTTTTCTTTTGAAAAATATTTAAAAACCCAAAAATATTTCTCTCCTCATGGCCGAAGAACGTCCTTTACGGGAGTAGTTTGGCCATTTTCCATTGTTTGATGTTAAGCCAGATTTGAACCTCTATTCATTAATTCAGGGCTTTAACTCTCAAATGCACACCGTTGATACTCCTATGTCGTCCATGCACACATCTCATCTTCCACCGCCTCCGGTGACGAGTGTCAACCCATCACATGCTTGGCCGTGCACACACTGCTTTCTTAGCGATCACTTGTCCCATGAGTGTCCATTTATATTCTCTCAATCTGAATCCACCTTGGAACATGTGTATCCCTATGACACTGTTTTGGACCCACCCTCGACGTATTGTCACGACATATCTAATGTCTAGGGGTATGAGTACCCGAGTTATTTATGGAGGCCTGATCATCCTTCCATGCAATATGAATCCCAACGCCATGTTGTGGATCCTTACGATTTCCAATAGTCGTCATCGCCACCTTGTTCACCCATTCACGATCAGTTCTCTCACTACGCACCCCATGAGCCTCAACCATTTGTCCATCACAAAGATTCTTCTCCCGTGAATGCTACACTTGACCCTGTTCCACACACTTCATATGAGTATTCTCCACATCCTAGTGTTTCTAGAGAGTTATGTCCACCATCGCCACCCACCGCCATATCCCCACTACCTGCACATCCGCTCTCGAGAGCCTCTTACACAAGTTCGCGCACACTCTTCAATCTCAAAATGAATCCCTTCAATGGCTTGAACACAGGTTTACTGCATTTGAGTGTGCAAACGAGTCAGATTTCACCCCAAGTCAAAACATTGTTGCTCCCGCGTGGGATGATGATGTGTCATCTTGTGCCACTGATTTTGAGTGTGACCAACCCTGTTATCCTGAGAATCTCGACGTTGAGACCACTCTGTGGTCCCGGACCCAAGTTGAAAATTGTGTTAACATATCCATTGACAGTGAGACTGATCCCACACCTCATTACCCTCTCGAACCCACCATTGCGGTTTGTCTTTCCCCTTCCATAGAATCCTTACTTATGCCCGAGCCTACATCTACTGAGCCCACTACGTGTGTTCCCAAGGAACCACTTCATCCTAGGTTAGCTCCGGCTACGAGTGCTCGCCATTTTGTTGATATTGAATCCGAGATGGTTTCTTTCGCTCGGGATATGGATCCTGACCCACCACGCTTGGCTCCCCTTGAGCTGAATATTGATGTAGATTCATCTATCTCAGATCTTACAGCCTCGTTAGACCCTTTCACCACCTTGGATGGTGATGTAATTGTGGCTAAGTTGCTCACTCCCTCGTTTATTTCCACACTTACTCCAGCGAGTGACCTTGAGGATCACTCCCCCACCTCCTGAGGCATGCGTGTCCCCTACTCATGAGTTGGATCATCTTCCCCCACCCTTTGTCCCACCCGACCCATCCACTGTCTCTTCCACCCCACCACTTGGTTTGGACCTTGTTATTTCACCTCACCTGTTCACATCTAAGCATTTAGGTCCTCACCTACACCCACCCTCTGCCCTAGTGCTCCACGCTCCCATTTTTGCACTTTTCCTCGACCCCACTATCCATGTGAGTATTCATGCTACTCTCCTCATCCGTGACACCGAGCGTGTTACTCTATGTACACCACTTCCTTGTGGTGTTGAAATTTTCCATCTACCGCTCCCTGTTGTGACACGGTGTGACCATTATCATCGTCCATTTGTAGAATGGTCGTGCACTTTATCTGAGGTCCGCCCCATCCTTATTGTCAAACCCTTTCGCCTCCCTCACCAACTTGAGCAACATTCTTATAGGGCCCGTGTTGCCCTCACATTTACGCTCAATAAGTCCCGTGATCGGTGCCTGTTCGCCCTTACCCTTCTTCCATGTACCCTCCTACCCACCCACACCTGGTCCACCGATGATTTGCATCGAGTGATGCACTTTGCTATATAAGTGCATTGACCTCTTTTTGCCTTTATCCAGCAAGACTGACGATTCAGTCTTGTTTGGGGGTGATTATCATCACCCAATTTTTCTGCCGCCCCGCACTTTCACAGCTCTTATCTTTAGGGTGAGATTGGTTTGGTATGACTGAAGACAATAAACTTAGCGCTACCGGGAGGCAGTCCGTCGTTCATTGTTTCTGAGTACGAGTCTTATCCTGTTTGGGGGTGGTGTTTCACACCACCCAATACTTTTCATATGCTTTATAGACTTGTAAGTAGTTTTGTATCACATATGTTCTTCATGTTTCATCTATCCTCCAGAATGCGGTACATTTCTCTAGTGGTTCATTATGGTACTATCTTTCCTCCATTGTTCTTTTAATTTTTATATATGGTTTTAAACATCGAGGATGATGTTCTCTTTTGTTTGGGGGTGGGAAATTTATCAAAATCGTACCTCTTTTGAAAATTTTCAGAAACAAGTGATTTTAAAAATTTTGTGCAGTTAAAAATAAATTTTTATGACATGATTTGTCTATCATCCCTCTTTTAGAAATCTCGGAATACCCATGTTCGAACCTAAACCTATGCTTTTAAACCTTAAATTAACTAATACCTCTGAAAAGCGTACTTGTACCATGAATTCCTAAACTCGACAATTTTACACTATCACGTCTATAATCAAAAGTTGAAGAGTAAATATATTCTCAAGAAAGCCTTAAACAATCACTAGTGGCGACTTAAACCCGTAAGATTTGAGCTTTTCACCTTTTGGAGGGTTTTTACGTATCTCCGAGTCACTAGTTGACTCAACTCTCTTTGGGTACCATATTTAGTCGTTGTATGATCTCATCATTTTTTCAAATTTGGCTTAATAACTGAGGATGACATTACTTTCGAGTTGTAAGAAACATGTGTCTTGTGGTTGTCCCGAGCACTAAACCGATTTTTCCATACACGTACCATTTTCCCTATCACATTATCATTCACCCATTATCATTTTTCATATTACCCTTATCCATATGTCCCAAATACCATCCATCATTGTCATCTTTTTTGAGAAAAAGAGTGTTTGAAATTTTCCAAGTAAATTGTCTTCATTTGTGCTATGAAAAGAAAAATGTATCGCAATAAAAAAAAATAATAAAAAAAAGAGAGAAAAAAGCAAAGCAAGAAAATAAAAATAGAGAAGAAGAAAAAGAAAGCATACGATCATAAATTCAAAAGATGGAGACATTGGTTATTCAAAGTGTATCACACTCCTCTCAAAAACCCTATGATTCATCTTCTTCATTTCATTAGCCCCTCATACCTTTCATAAATGACATTTTTCACCCTTGGTAAAGTGTTCGGACAAACGAAAAGATTATATGGTGAATAACTCGACATTCTTGACATAGTGGTTAGCATTCCTTCATGAGATCAAATTTTTTTCACGTATCCTTCCTTTTTTATAAAGTGTGTGAGACATTTGAACTTGTTTACATTTACTCATCTCCTCACACACTAGAGAGATATACTTACCCAATTCTTAGAGAGTTCGATTCAGAGAGATATATCCACTGAGAATCGAAGTCAAAGCTTTGATTCTATATAGGCGATCTTAGAATTACTCTAATGATACTTAAGATTACTTCACACTACACATGTTGAGTTTTAGGAAGGATTACACTTTTGGTATTAAGTAATTTCATATCTTATTTTTGAATACGGTGTTCCTTGATGTCCTTTTAAAGTTGGGTTGTATAGAATTTCATCTTCAAATAAAAAACTGCATTAAAAAAGTTTTCGAATTTTGTGGGTACATTCACTGCAAACCCTCATGAGACACCACTCGTCCTGTAGGGCAACCTATAAGTTTAACGGCTTGTTGCACACGCTAAGTGCAATCGCCAGTGCCTGCAAAAGTGGCACACTTTTTGATACTTATCTGTGTTTTCTCTCTAATTTTGCTCGAGGACTAGCAATATTCTGGTTGGGGGTGGTGTGATAAGCACCCAAAAGTGTATAATTTATACCCCGGTTATGTGCATTTTAGTCCATCGTTTTAATTAAAATTGACCTTATATTCGTATTTATCTATATTGCAGGTCAATCAGCAGTCGCATCGTTAAATAATTTTAAATCCAGTCAATTGCGACTAAGAAGCGATTAAAAGCTTGCATTGAAGAAATCAAAGGAGCCCGCGTAGTCTGAGTCCATATTTGAGTGTGCCGAGATGTATTCCGATGCTTTGAACTTGTCCCGTAACCTTAACCTAGCCCAGACCGATCCCAGTCCATACCCCGAGCCGGTGTGTGTTAGTTTGTGCCTTTTTATTATTTTTTAGATTTTTAGTTTGAGTCATTTTTATTTTTAGGATTTATTTAGAAATTTCTAGGATTTATTTCCTATTTTTCTATTTCTTTATTTTTATTAGTTTTTAATTTTTAATATTTATTATTTGCTTTTTAGGATTAGTTTTTAGAATTTTTTTTTTGTTTTATTAGATTTTAATTTCTTTTACTTTAGTTTTATTAGGATTATTTTTTTTAGTTTTAATAGAGTTTTATTTTTATTTTATTTTCATTTTCATATTTTTTTAGTGTCTTTTAATTTTTATTTTGAGATGTTAGTTTTTTTTAGTTTCTTAGATTTTATGTTTTTATTTTATTTTATTTTAGTATTAGTTTTAGTTTTATTTTTATTTTTTAGGTTGTGTTGATTTTTAGGAATACAAATTAAACACACACAACCCATTCACACCTTAAACCCTACACTCACACACTAACCTAACCTACACCCTACAACACATAACCACACCCCATCTACTATTCATCATCATCCTCCCACCAAACACGATTCTCTCTCCTACCTCCATTACAACAAAACCCCATTACCATTTTCAAAATCCAATACCCATAGCACACCATCCTCAACCCGTGTCCCTCGTCGGCAACAGCCCAACACCTGCTACAACGCAGCAGTCACCCTACCACCACCGGAGATACCAGCCGGCGCATCTCCGAAAACCACCTCCGTCGCACCCCTCCATCTCCGGCGCCCTATCCCCTTCTTCAAACCCGAGACCAAGCCAAAACCCCACGAATCAAGCCCCTTGCCCCATCCGACGAAGCCCCCAAACCCGAAACCAAGCCCGGGGCGGCCTTGTTAGCCACAACCCAAGAACCCGCGATCGACCAAACCCAAAACCCACTTCCAAAATTCCAACCTCCAGCCTTATCTATCCCAAAAAAATCGGAATAAAAAGAAAAAAAATATCTTCCAAACAACTTTGTGGCTTATTAAAAAGAAGAAGGAATGCTCAAAAAAAGAGAAACTCATATCAGAAAAGAAAGAAGGAGACGCAGAGAGAGAAAAAAAGAGACTGTATATTATGTATAGTTAGGGTCATAAAAAATTTCCAGAAAAATAATAAAAAAATTAGTTTACCTTTAGAATAACTTTTAGGTTTAGTATCTACTCTTCTTTTTGTAATCAAGTGCTGAAAATTGTGAAGAAGTTGGACGCATGTCAAGGGGCATTTCAAGACAAATTTGAGAAAAAAATTGCGTATTGTATTTCTACACTCTCTTTTCAATTTATTTCCTTTTTGACATATTATTTATTGTTGTTTATACACATATGAGAATATTTGGCTAAACACCCTGTTCAAGGGGTGGGATGCACTGCGTATGATATTAATTTAATTAATTGGTTTCAATAATTCTATACTTCTAGGTAAATTAATTTTAACTGTCGCCAATTAATTTATGTAGCGAGAGTCAGTAAATTAATTGAACGAATTAATGTTTGAATTTAGGAATCAAACTAGAGATAGGTTTTTTCGAAATTTGAATATTAATTCGGTGTTGAAATTTGAAGATTGCTATTGTTTTCGTTAAATTGATCCTAGCGGATAATTTTCTGAAAATAGTATAAATCTTAATTTTTCATCATGTAACATTTTAAAATTAATTTTCTGAAAAAGATTTTATAAAATTTATAATTTTAACGAGAGTTAGATTATCAATTTATTATTATCTCGAAATATTTCAAATTAATAAATTGAGAAATTAAAATAATTGAAAATGCAGTGTAATCCCATTTCTTGACCTTCTCACATTAATTCACACTCGGTTGCACATTCTTTTTCATTATTTAGTCATTTTATAATTTTCGGCATTTGTTAGTTAATTTTTCCCTTGAAATTGTTTTAAAAAAATAAAAAAAATTAAAAAATAAGATTTTAATAAAAAAAAATGAATTGCACGTTTTCACATTAGTTGTTTCACTTTGAAAGTAGGATTGATACCCGTACTTACCGCAATACGAATTATTTTTAGACAAGTTTTGTAGGTACTCAAGAAAATTTTGAGGGTGGCTTTTGCACTACAACGATACATACGCAAAAAGCTTCTTATCATCGTGATAATACGCAGAGGGTGGTTCCAAAATAGTGTTAAATGGATACACTTGGGCCATAGCCGGTTCAGATGGATAGGGAAGATATGGATACTCATGGGACACGTGATCAACTGGAAAGCAGTAGGTGCAGGGTGAAGCATTGGACACATTGACACTCATCATCGAAGGTGGGGGAATATGAGATGTGTGCATGGACGATGCATGAGTATCAACAGTAAGTGAGAGAGATTTACATCCATGAAGTAAAGTATGGAGGTTTGACTTGGGCTCAAATTCAAATGTGCTTTGAGATGATGGGAAACGACCACGACGAGAGTAATTTTTTTGGATTTTTAAATATTTTTTAAAAGAAAAGAAAATCTTTTTATGATTTTTGAATATAAGAAAAGGAAAATATTTTTGGCATTTTGAATATTGAAAAAGAAATAAAATATTTTTGTGATTTTTTTGAAAAATATTTTGAAAAAGAAGGAAAATATTTTTGGGATTTTTCGAAAAAAGTGGAGATAATGGACTCAGTTTGAAACTAAAAAAGGGCGGAGAATAAAAAATGACTACCAAAAGAGTTGGATTAAATACGTACAAGCAAAAAAAAATCATAATGAGCACGTAGCGAATTTTTATCTTTGATTAAGTGATGGGGTAGTCAAATTTTTAATTAATCCGCGAGCAAGAAAAATACGGAGCCTTACATCGCCTTTAAAAAAATTGTGCTCCTACTTTATTCCCAAGAGAACTAGAGGCTTATTAGTTAAGGCTCACCATGCTAACTACCACAATGATTGACCGTCCGGTACGACGCTGGGAAAGGCACAAACCTGTTTTACTGGACGACCTCACTTAAAACCCAATTTCCCTAGACAATTATCTTATGAGAGTCGATTGAAGATTAGCAAGGGTGAAAACGACTCACTAGAGTATCCTTCGAGTGTCTCATTCCAAAAGGTTTCTAATGAAAACCGATCCTACTTGGCTAACTAGTTGATTAATTTTAATTAAGTGATGGCACGGGTAACAAGCAAATGGGATAAAGTTATTTAGTGGGTGATGAAATACCAACTCGTTTCAATGGCCGGATCTAGCACTTTGGTTCATTCATTCATAAAACCATTCAAATGAAGTGTGATGCGATAATAAAAAGCACGGAGGAACAAATAATCACACAAAAAATTAACTTGCTTGCTGGAGATTCGTGAGTGTTAAAGAAATTTACCTCCTATGATTTTTATACACATGGGGAGAAGAACGAGTTGAGTCGACCGGGAAAAAGTTCGCCTAACTTCAGTCGTCCCAGGGATTCCTACGAACCCAAAATAGATAGACTTCAAAATCCATGGACGCTCTCTCTCTATTTTGTTTTGTTTCCCTTTTTGCTTTTTATTTTTTTACGAATAATTATTACAAATAAATTGGTGTTAAAATGCGCCCAAATAAATACAATGCCTCGTTAATCCTAATACAACCAATCTAATTAAAAAAATAAAAAATAACAACTACACTAAAAATGAATTACAGTAATTTGTCTCCTCGTCAAGAAAGCGACAACAACGTCATTTGATATCTGACTTTTTGTATATATGTCGTTGTCTTCAAAACTCGAATTGCAAAATCCCCTTGAATACCTACAAAACTTGTTGAATAACCAGTATCGGGCTAAGTACATGTATCAATCCAACGTTCAAGTGAAAAATAAATAACGTGAATGTTTGCAATTTCAAATCTTTTTATTAAAACTTTTTTTAATATTTTTATTTTTAAAACAACTTAAAGGGAGAATGAATTAATTAATGCTAAAATCAAATGTGTTTAAGTAAACTAAAAATAATACGTAACCAGGTATAATAAATGTGAGAAGATTCAAGAGATGAGATTACGCAGCGTAATCAATTATTTTTAATTTCTTAATTTATTGAATTGAAATATTTTGAGATAATATTAAATTCATAATCTAACTCTCGTTACAATTATAAATTGAATAATATATTTTTCAGAAAACTAATTCACAAAAATCACAGTTTTGAAAACTAAGATTTATATTATTTTTAATAAATTACCCGCGAAGATCAATTTAATAAAAAGTGTATGAATCCTTGAATTTTAACACCGAATTAATGTTCAAAACATAGGAAAAAACTATCTTTAGTTCGATTCCCAAAATCACATATTAAAACTAAATTAATTTACTAACTCTCTATACGTAAATTAATTTATGATAATTAAAAATTAGTTCTCCTAGAAATATGATAATCAATTCGATTAATTTATTATATTAACATCCTATGAGTTTCATCCCGCCCCTTGAACGGGGTATTTAGCCTAACATTCCATATAAGAACATAAACAGCAATCAAGAAAAATAGAGACATAAAATTTAATCAAGAGACAGAACACAATATGCAAGTCTCCTTGTTAAATTACAGTCTTTCAATGCGTTCAATGCGTCCCAGTTCTTCACAATATCCTCACTTGATTACAAAAATAAAAACAAAACTTAAACCAAAAAACTATTTTAAAGCTAAACTAATTTTTCATATTGTTTCTGAATTTTTTATTTTCCTAAGTTATACAAAAAAATGGTACTAAACTCTCTCTTTATGTAAGGACATAATTTTATAAATGTCCGGGGTAGAATCTAGGATTTTCTGTTTGTCCTAGATCATAGTATGTATGTCTGATACCGCTACATTCGGTACATCAACACGATCATCCACGATGGCCTTTATTCGAATCCATGCATCCATCATCTTCACACGTGCATCATGCAACGTTCTGCTCACCGTTCCCACTACTCCACTACGCAATATTGGTAAAATGATTTATTAGAGTTGTTTATATTTGCATAAATATTTAGGAATTTTTTAGAAAATATTTTTTGAAGTTTGAAATATTTTTTATCGAAAGCAAAAGCTTTTCTAAGTGTAAGCGTAGTGCCTCGGTCGACAAGCTCATTCAAACGAGCTACCACTATCGTTCGAGCGAGATAAGCATCTCGCGCGAAGTCGTTCAAACAACACGTGTCCTTCGTTCGAGCGAGATGCCTATCTCGTTCGAGTGCCGTCGCCGCCTTGATTTTTGTATAAATACCAGTGTGCATTCTACACGTTTTTCCAAGTCTTTTACGCTCCTGTTTCTGCATTTTCACAGCCCAGAAAACAGACTTAACTTTTTTAAGGTTTTATACCTTGTTTGATTCACAAATTCATTACCATATATTTGTGTGAATCCTTAAACCTTCAAGAGGATTGTTTACTCATCTGGAGTAACTTGTGGGAAGAACTCTACAACCGGAGAGCTGCGTGCTATTGTCGAGGGACTCCTTATGAAGTAATTTGTGGAGAAGCAGTTTCTCTTCTTCATTGCTGCCCACCTAGAGTTCTTGCGGGAGATTCCCGTCGAGACATCGGAGCCGACGCCTGAGGGTATTTCGTATATCGCTCTTGTTTTCATTGTAATCCGTGTAAACCGTTCTTTACAAATTATAGCGAAAATAAAAATGTTTTGCCCATTTAGGGGATTTTTTCTGAAATTGTTTGTTTTATCCTGCATGCTTTATTTTATTGGATAAATCATCTAGATGCATGTTTTAGGGTTTAACTAAAATTTGGGAATAATTAAAATTGGATTTTTTTATAAGTCGTAATAGTTCCGCTGTAGCGATTCTACATATTGGTATTAGAGCTTATTTAAGCGATCACCACTTTTATAAATTGGTATGAGAGCATGTGGCACTAAGTTATTGTGTTTTGATCCTATTTTCCACAAAAATGGCTTTTGATGATTTTGATGATTTTCGATGTCAACTTTTTGAAAAGGTTAATTGGAAAATTAACACGAACTCTTGTTTTAAATTTCCATTGAAAACGACTCTGAGAGGGGTCCTTATTGTGAGGGTGTTGGTCACATGTTAGATGAGTGTACCACAAATTTTTAAAAAAATTGAATAAATCGATGTCTCGTGTTTCTACCCTTAGTGATAGTGATTCGAGAGAAGAAGTTTTTTATTCTTCTAGGCGAGAGCTTCCCACCCATGTTATTAATGATGATAGTGAGGGTGATGGGAGTGAGGATGAAAGTATAGATGAGTGTGACTTGCAAACTGCTTTCAATGAACTTTATGCTGAATCTTTGAAAACGAAGAAAGAAAATTTGAAATTGAAAGTTCAATTGAAAGAGTGTGCCTTAAAAATAATGATTTTTTAGTTGAAGAACTTAGGGCACGTGAGAAAATTTTGAGAGAAAAGCTTGAGTATGTCGAGGGTGATAGATAGTCTTAGAGGGTTGATGGAGATTATGAAAAAGGAGATTTTAGAGTTTGAGGAGTCTAGACGTGTACTTGAATCTAGGATAGGTTAACTTGAGGTGAAATTGAAAGATTCAAGTAAAGTGAAATTTGATTTGGAGTCTAGGTCTGAAAAACTTGATAAGATTTTAGGCACCGTCGAGATAAAAAAGGATAGGGTTGGGATTGGTCTTGAAAAATATGTTGCACCCATTCCCACATGTGTGAGAGAGCCTCCTAGGATTGTTAAGAAAGAGGCACCTAAGTTTGTTAGGAAAGATCCCCCTAGGAACATCGTGAGAGAGCCACTTAGGATCATTAGGAGAGAGCCACCTAGGCAAATTCAGAGAGAGAAATTGAGAAATTTCAGGAGAGGGCCACCTTTAGGTAGCACACACTGCCTGATTTACACTTGCACGCATTACGGTAAGCAAGGTCATCGTAGGCATTTTTGTTACAAGCTTTTAAATGCACCTAGGATGGTTAATAAAAGAATAAATCCGGTTCCCAAAACCCCCACACTCCGTTACACATCAATTTGGGCTAGAAAATCGGATTTAGAGGCTTATGGTTAATTTGTCCACGATTCCTGTTTGCTTGCACGTGATTCACCCCATGTGAAATCTTTTGGTTGATTGTGTTGAATGTTTGTCATATACTAGTTGTGGTTCATAATACATATTTGCTAGTGTAATGACATAAACTTTTGAAAAAATTTGAAAAATGCAAAAAGATTTTCTTTTTATAAAAATTTTAGAAAAGCACAAAAAGATTTTTGTATTTTGTTTGCACCTTTCATGGATGAACAATTAGGATGACCAAGTCACAATTTCATTCTATTTATTCATGTGACTATTTGATAGTGTTTTGAGATAATAGGTCAATTCATTCATGTGCTTTACAATGTTTGGAGTCATTAAGATGTAATTAAGTGTTACTTTCTACATGTTTGATTCACGATTTCCTTTATTGCACAAATGTACAGATTTGTTTGATTATTGTGCTTGTATTATCACACGTTAGTTGGGTATTTTTACTTTAATCATGTCCTTAAAACGAACCAAGCGCGATAGAACTTGATAAGAAAGTTGTGCATGTAAGAGCCGTTTGTAAGTTTGTGTGCTTTATTTTGAAATGGTAAAGGGCTACGAAAGGTTCTTATTTATCCTGTGCGATTAAGTCGCCGTTTAAATTGGACCTAAAAAATGAGGAATTTTATTATCCGGGGTCCAAAGAGGTTTAAAAGAGCCCGAAAAAATTTAAAGGCAATAAAAAGAAATTCATGCCAATTATGGGCCATTTAGGTTTTTGCACCAATTCTCCAAAGTTTGAGAATTTAGTTTATACACCTCTAAAGGAAAATATATATGAGGGAGTTTGGTTGGAGATTTTAAAATGGGTTTGCACGTACTTAAAAGTCTTGAAAAAGCGCTACATAGTTTTGGATGTTATTGGTGTGGAAATCATTTAGTCTTTGATTTGTTGATTTGCATAAGACGATGTCATCAAAATTCAATAATTTTTATACCTAAGGATAATTTTGATGTTCATTCGTTAGGGGTACATGTATGCATCATGCACATATGATTGATTGAGTTGATTTACCTATTGAATATGTTCACACCCATTCATTCCATTTCCTTGACTTGGTTGTTTTAGTTTAAATCCATGGTGTGATTTTGGGTATCTTATTTTTGTATGAAAATTTTGAAAAATCAAAAATAGTTTGTGAATGTTTTTGGGACATACCTTCGCATGCGCGTTGATTGATTCATATTTGTTATGCATTTTTATCGTGTAACTCCATGTTTTGATTGGTTCTTCTTATCTGTCTATTTGGGGACATCATAAAAAGGGGGAGAAAGAATTATCATGTTATGGGGGAGTTTTCCATTATGGGGGAGATTTTATTTATTAATAATTTACTCTTATATCATTTCAAACTCGATGTGTCACGAAGGTTTTAGCTTTATCTCATGTGTGTAGGTACAAAGATTGATGATCATTATGTTGCACACTGTGATGAGAAAAGCTTTGAGAGTTTCTGAAGAGCTGAAGTTTTGAAGATGTTGAAGTTTGATTGACGACAAGTCATTTAGTATTCTCAGTTTTAGGCTTTAATGGAGATATTATATGTATGTCATTTGTTTTTATAGAGATTGCATAATTCGTATTTTTTATGTATGTACCGGCATATACATAGGGGGAGATTTGTAAGGACATAATTTTATAAATATCCGGGGTAGAATCTAGGAATTTTCTATTTGTCCTAGATCATAGTATGTATGTCTGATATTGCTACATTTGACACGTCAACACGATCATCCATGATTGCCTTTATCCTAATTCATGCATCCATCATCTTCACACGTGCATCATGCTTCATGCAACGTTCTGCTCAACCATTCCCACTACTCCACTACGCAATATTGGTAAAGTGATTTATTGGAGTTGTTTATATTTGCATAAATATTTGGGAATTCTTAGAAAATATTTTTTGAAGTCTGAAATATTTTTTTATCAAAAGCAGAAAATTTTCTAAGTGTATAAGCGGAGTGCCTCGTTCAAATGAGCTGCTACTATCGTTCGAGCGAGATAAACATCTCGCACGAAGTCATTCGAACAACACGTGTCCTTCGTTCGAGCGAGATGCCTATCTTGTTAGAGTGCCGCCACCGCCTCGATTTTTGTATAAATATCAGTGTGCATTCTACACGTTTTCCCAAGTCTTTTACGCTCCAGTTTCTGTGTTTTCACAACCCAGTAAACAGACTTCGCTCTTTTAAGGTTTTATACCTTGTTTGATTCATAAATCCATTCCTATATATTTGTGTGAATCCTTAAACCTTGAAGTTCTTGCGGGAGATTCCAGCCGAGACATCGGAGCCGACGCCTGAGGGTATTTCGTATGTCGCTTTTGTTTTCATTGTAATCCTTGTAAACCGTTCTTTACAAATTATAGTGAAAATAAAAAGGTTTTGCCCCTTTGGGGGATTTTTCCTGAGATTGTTTGTTTTATCCTGCATGCTTTATTTTATTGGATAAATCATTTAGATGCATGTTTTAGGGTTTAACTAAAATTTGGGAATAAGTAAAATTGGATTTTATTTGAAAAGTCATAATATTTCCGTTGTAGTGATTCTACAAATTGGTATAAGAGCTTATTTAAGCGATCACCACTTTTACACTTTATTCTCGTCTCTGTGAGAGTCTTCCTTTTTGTGAGCCATCTTCTTTTCCTTTTAATAACCCAAGAATTGTTTTGTAGAGCAGATTTTGTAGGGACTGGGTATGGCTAAGTCAAAAGATAATTTTGAACGCATGTGTTTTTTTGGGGATTTAATAGATTGGTTGTTCCTATTTTTATGGAGTGGGAGGTGAGGTTCGTATCTTTTGGTTTTCGGGTTTGGAGGTCAGGTATGCTGCTGATTGGGTTAAGGACAAGAGGTCAAAAGTTGGTATGGCCATCGGGTTTGAGCTCTGGGAACGGTAGCTTATGGGAAGACTGGTTTTTATGGTTTCGAGTTTAATGGTTGTCGGATTGGAGGGATAAGGCTCGGCAATTAGGAGATGGGTATTACCATCGGGTTTGAGGTCTCTGACAGGCCGTGGTCGGGTTTTGCAAGCTGGATTATGGGTTTAGGAGTAAGGTCGGGTTGGGGGTTTAGAGGAGAGAAAGAGGTGTGTAAGGGGGGGGGGGATTTTGTGTGTGGTAGTGTATGATAGGTAGGGGGTATTTTAATTGTCCTAAAAAAATCAAATAAACTAATAATCAACTAATAAAAATAAAAATCCTAACCTAAAAGATTCAAAATAAAATAGAATAAAATAAATAAAATTATAAAATTAACCTAATAATAAAAAAACTTACTAAAATATACACGTCTACAATATTTACAAAAAAATATAAAAACACTCGACGCACAGTAAAAGACCATAATATTTACAACTATACGCAAACAAATAAAATATAAAAATCCTAAAAATTATATGCGACTCAAATTAAAATCTAAAAAATTATAAAAATACAAACTAAACACACACGAGGCTCGGGTGATGGCTTGTGCCCTATTTTGGCTTAGGTTTGTGTAACACTCCGTAAATTCAAAGACCATTAATTAAATAAAATATTAGGAAAAAAATAATTTATTTTATTTGGAGGAATTAAATTCATGATTTGAGAATTTTTAAATTTGAGGAATTTATTAATTTGACGAATTGAGGATTAATTATTTTGGAATATTTTATGTCACCTTTTGAGGTCTTAAATTTGAAAGATGTTATAAATTAATTCGGATGTCGATTTTGAGCCCACGTGTGAGTCCGGTAGGGTCAAAATAGTCCGAAATGAGTGGCCATATGTATATATTGGATTTCGGGACTTAATTAGACATAATTGAGCTCCAAATAAAGAGTTCGGGCCCTTTTTAAGAGGTCCATAAACCCCAAAACGGGATTTGAGTTTTTAACCCTAATGGTGAAAGGGTAAGGCAGCTTAAAGTCATTTAAGAAGACTAAAAATTGGGGAGAGCTTAAGAGGAGAACCCTTAGAATAGAATTTAGGGATTTTGGGAGATTGCTTCAAGAACAAGAGGTGATCCTTGATTTCAACCCAACATCTTCATCCAAAGACTTTGATTCTACAAATTAAGGCAAGTGGTTTAATTTGAAATTGTTAATTTGCATTTACCTATTCATATTAAAGGAGGTCGGAATAAATTAATATTTTAGGGTTTGTGTTCATGAGAAATTGGGGATTTCTTTGATTGGGAATTATAAATCTGTAGAGGTGTTAAGATTTAACTAAATTGATGCCCTAAGTGATGTAATTGTTAGGGTTAGATTGAATATGATAGAAGTGTGGAATTAGGATGAATCTTGGAAAGTTTTGATGAAGAAATCTGTACATAATGGAGGTTTTAAATGTTTTAATGGCAGACTAGGTTTTCTGGGAAGAATAGATAAGAAGATGATACCAGGGTCGTTTGAACGACCTGGTATCTCATTCAAGCGAGAGTCGTTGTCGTTAGAACGACATGGTTGGTCATTTGAACGACCTGTTAAGCATGTCAGATTTTCCCCTTCCCCTGATTCAGACCTGTTATGTGTTTGAGATACACAGTTTCTGCATTAGTTGATTCTGCAATTTTGGTTGTGATATAAGTTTTAAATTTGTGAATACTTACCCTTGAATTAATTAGAGGATTAATTAATTGAACAATTAAGGTTCATGATTGACCGATTTGAGCCCTTGTTAATTAAGTGGGTAGGCTTAATTGAATGAAATTAAACGATGAATTATAAATATTGAATTTCGGGACGAGAGAGAGAGTCCGGGTATAATTGGTGGGGTGACACCAAGATAATAAAAATTAATTAGTGTATAATTAATTGAAATTAAGTCTGACCATAAACTTGCATGTTTTAGGTTTGTGTAGGGGCATAGTACACTGGTAGCCTGGATTTATAACAACCCACTTATAATGGTTGTGATGACAATTTTCTCGTCATTATCCACTACTTCTAGATTTTTAGTATTTAATTTGGTAACACGAATGCTTAGCAAGTGAGCTACCCACTCATCAGATTTTGCTCTGCAATAAAAATTATTAATAAAAAAGATCGGCCAATTATTTAAAATTAGAGATCTTCCCTCTCGATAACCCATTATACCAAATCTTAGTAGGACATGTGAGCGTTCTTGAAAAGGCTCTGTAACACACCTCATCAGCTATTGAAAATATATCGCATGTTGCCCGGTATTGGTCGACGTGTAAGTTTAGATCTGATTTTCCCTTACACTTGGGAGTGATCATATGTGGATTGAATTTTGAAAGGGTGGGATAACTAATCACAGAGGTCATAAATGGATATCCTTACACAAATCCTCTTTGGAGTGTTTTTTTTGTCTTGATGGTGTCACTCAAAAGGTCTTCTATCATTTGGATCGATCCGCTCCATGGTTGGGATTCTTCTTCCACTATGACATTATCAACTCATTCTCAACTCTTGGTCAAGTTCTCTTCTCTTTGGCCAACTTTCTCGGACTTTTAATGCCCTAGCATTGTATCTTGAGCCATTCTCCCTCCTTGGATCCTGTCTCCTAAACTTTTCTCTTCTTGTAATTTATTTGGGGCGCGGATGGCCTTGTGCCTATATCCTTCATAATCTATCAAAGAATGGTACCTTATCGAGCCTCTCGAAGGAACTTGTGTGTTCGTCCAAATACGTCTGGTCATCTTTATATCCAGTTGACCTCATGGTTAAGGTTTTACTTAGTTGGTAGGAGGATCCTTCGTATTATAATCCACTTATCTGAGCAGATATTCTCATATCATACCCCAAATTTAATTTTCTAGGGTTCTTTACAGCTTTATCATTGTTCTCTTGCGTCCACTCCCTGTTTGCGGTATAATGGGGCATTTCCCTGTGCTTATCTAGGTTTTTCTCCCAGGATGGGGTATCTGGATCTAGTTCTGGATGAACTAAGAAGTTCTGTGAGTCCAGAACACTTTGATTGAACTACGTCATATATTTTTGCATAACCTCTTAGCTCTTAACCAGGATGTACAAAAATCTAGCTAGATTTCTGTAAGAACCGAGATTTTTTCGACCCTAAATACCAACTACTATTGCTTAAACCCTTATAATCTGCTCAAAATTAAAAGTCCTCTAAGAAGAAAGAAACTACACTTAGAAACCTACACTTTTCCTGATTAACTTAGGCCCCTTGAAGTTTAATAAATTACAAAATAGCACCTAAAAATTTCAAAGTAAAATAACTTGATGTATATTTTACATCTAAACCCCAACTTTATATAAAATTAATCCTTTAGACCCTAATTAACATAAATCACAATTTTATCCCGTGAAACTTTCTAAAACTATAAAAGTATCCTTATAGTTTACAAAAAGTATACTTATAAGGCTATTGTTGATGCAAAAAACTAGAATAGACCTAATTGATTGATCACAAATAAAAACAAATAAGACACATAAGTTTTTAAAGTGGTTCGGCTCAATGAAAAAGCCTACGCCCACTATTATGTATTGATTGCCTTGATTTGTTTTTCAATCCTCCGCAATGAGTGTGATATAATGTATTTATAGCCTAAGAGGGGTACCGATAGTTGTCGTGTGAAAGGATGTAATGCCTTTATTTGTTAGGCATTTTTATCAATACATAATAAGAATTAAATATACTATTGTTATCGCTTTACTGGTTATACAGGTTGTATGACTATTGTCGCTTCATTGGCTGTACAGGCTGAATTTCTGATAGTTGGTCGATCTTCCCATTTAGTCGGGCTTCCTTATTGGTCGGGCTGCCCTATTGGTCAGGCTTCCTTATTGGTCGAGCTTTTGCTTCATGCTGACTTGGATTTGAGCCACATTGGATGACACGTGTTGGTTTATTTCCCATGTAAGGTGGTAAATTTTGGTATCAACAAAAACCCCCAATGTCTTATACTTAGAGCTGATACGAAAGTATGGAATATTATGCTTTAACAGTAGTTCGGGCTGCTTGGTCAGCTGCAGAGCTTCCAGACTTGTGAAATTTATCCACTTGATTGACAATTTTTTAGCGCGAATGGTAATTTTGTAAATTTTAGTGAACTTTTATGGGGTATCTTCCTATTTTTCCTTGTTAGCCATCATAAACTCAACCGTCGTTCACTTTAATAATTACTTTTCCTAGTTTTCATTGCGACTTATAAAAAGAGCGGTAATACTTCGATCATTTACTACCTCTTATTTTTTATTCTGCTGCTGTGCTATTTGATCTTTCGTGTGATCTTTTTCTTTTCTGTATTCAGTTCTTTCTGAATCCTTAAACCTTTGTAAGAATTTTTCTTATCTTCTTCTTTGTTTTCTTCATCATGGTTTATTCTATCGAGTCGCTTGATAAGTTCAGAATGGACTTTAACATTCCATCTTGGGTTGTACTGGAACATACCACGTTTCCTTCTAGTTTTTTCTCTCTTGCTCAAGGCCATTGGTTCCCTTCCATATTTATTACTGAATGTGGATTCATATTCCTCCTAATCCCTTGTGTCTAGAGTTTTATCAATATTTTAACGTTTTACCTGTAAGAGTGGCTCCTAACATATAGAGAGTAGATCAAATCTATGGAACCCATCTAGGGATTCTAGAAATAATATTTTGTTATAAGCGGGTAACTAGTGATACCACTTTTTATTTGAAAACTAGGGAAGTTAGTAAAGCTTTAATAGTTAACCTCCCCGATTCTAATAGGTATTATTTTGATCATGGGGTAGATGTAAAAAATTACCAACATGTCCCTTTAGTTGGAGGTGCTAAATATCAAGGACCTAGATGTCCGCTCTTTGGCAACGGAATAGGTTGTTTTGTGTTTTAGTAATTTTGCCTTGTTATGTGTTTGATAAAATGTCATACTGACGGTTGCTTTGTAAATTGAATTGCAGTTGACCATAAAAGAAAATCCCCCAAAGAGAGCGAAGTAAATCTGAAAGAATTGAAGTTTATCTGGGGGCTTCATAAGACAGTTGCTGAGGAGCATGTTAGGTCTGCTTTCAATCTGCATTAATATAGATATAACATTTCTTCCTTTATTTCCAGACTTGTTGCTTCTCCTATTTTGGTGATTGATCTTGATCAAGAAATTGCTGTTGTTTCAGACACTCCTCTTTTTAAAATCATGAAGAAGAGAAAGTTTCTTGATCTTCTCAGTGGTAGCACTTCTGGCTCCCAAGTACCTGCTGAAGGAGCCAAGAAGAAAACATGGGATGTTATGAAGTACCCAGTCCCCAAAGACCCAGCTCCTAAGGGAGCAACTCCAAAGGATGTTGAAGTTCCTTTGAGGAGACTTAGAAGAGGGCTTGCAGAGAAGCAGGTTGACCAGGTGACTGATTAGTTGTCCTTGGTTGAATTACCTTCTTCTGATGCTATTCCTTCGGCAGTTATTACCCCTGGTTTATCCAGGAAGTTGATCAAGCCTGGTACTCTTCCAGTCCACAGGGGGTGGATACCATGCTCCCCCGAGTGAAGGTTTCTAAATTGGCTGCTCAGAGCCTTGAATCAGTAAGTGATTCCCATTTTCTTGGTTTGGTTATATTTTATATTTCTCATTTACTAATCTTGATTTTCTTCTCTTGCAGTTCTTGGTGCACTTTAATAATACGTTGGAGAAGGATGATGCAATTAGAGCTTCTTCTTCAAGTGATGTAGATGAAGCTTTGATTGGATTGAAGAAGTCTTCGCTTTATTCTCAACAAGCCCTGGAGTTTGAGAAGAGTACTTGGACTGATAAACTGAAGACAATTGAAGATTCTCGATAGACGTCTGATGATAATGCCCTTGAAGCTGAGAGCAGGGCCAAGGAAGTTGAGTGCATGGGAAAAGAAGCTGAGCGTAAGGCAGAGGAAGATGAAAACAGGGTAAAGGAAGCTGAGCGCAGGGCTAAGACTGCTGAAGAGCTTGTATCCTCTGCCAGATCTAAAAGAAATTCTGCTGTAAAGGCATCCTTTAGTGCTGACTGGGATAAGGGATGGAAAAAAGCCATTTCGTCTCCCTCTGCTTAGGTTGAGTATGGAAAACAAAAATGTTTCAGAGATGGTTGGGTTGCTTCCCTTCAGGAGTTAAACATAGTTGAAGGCTCTGAACTTTTTTAGAGACATACTCATGGTCCTCCTCCTGCTATTGAGGATGAGATTGGAGATGAAGCTGGTTCTGAGGGATCTTCTCTGGCGGTTGAATTTGCTGCCGACCAACCCAAAATTACTGAGTCTTCTCTTCCTCAATCTGAATACACCGAGCAACTTCAGCCTGTAGCCCCTTCTTTTGAGAAGGTTGAGATTAATAGGGATAAGGTGTAAATTTATTTGGAATTTTCTTTTTTCCTTTTTCATTTCTTTTCTTTATTTTTATTATATCTGAACTTCTTTATTATCAATAAAAGAAACCTTTTGCTCTTTTTTGTCTCTTGTTGATCATTCCCGTTCTTCATTCTTATCGTTGATTGATGGCCATTTCTTCTTTCTACTTTATAGAGAAGATGTAACAACTGTCTTCGAATGATACTGAGATATTGAATAAATGCAATGATTTTTTCAAAACAGGTCATACAAACTTATTCAAGGATGAAATTATTCAGTTGCTAGGTGATGATACATCAGAGCAGGCCAAAGAAGCCTATAATTATTTGAAGTACTTACTTGATTGGGCCGTGGCCAATAATGTTGCCTACTATGAGATAGTAGAAAAACTTCAAGAACAATATAAAGAATCTACTGCGTTGTTACACCAGAGCTACGAGTAGAAATATCGAAGCTTAAGTGTAGGTCGAGGTTTTGATACCTTTGTTTCTGTTTACAATAAAAAAGAAGCTTTATTTAAGCTTGAAGTTGAAGAAACTATAACTGTTGCCAAGCTTATGGAAGAAGAGAATAATAATTTGAGGGATGAAGTGAATCTTTTGAAGTCTGCCTCTGGAGCTATTGTTGCTACTATTGATGAGGGATACTCTTTTTCAGAAGCTGAGAATGCAACATTAAGGGATGAGTTGGAAACCTTAAAAAAGATTAAGCCTGCCTCTGACTCCCGAGCAAGAAATAAGCCTGGCCGAGGAACCAAAGAAGAAATTAGGACTTAATAGGCCCTTGCCAATCAAGCTGCACCGTTAAAAGATAAAGATCGGGCTATTGCTGAGATGTCCTAGAAGCTGCAGACTTTATCAGAACAATTATCTATTCAGTTTTCCTAATTACATGCTAAGGATGGAGTATTGAAGAAACTGCAATCTCAAGTTGATAAATTAACCTTTCAATTCCATAAGCAGCCAAGAGAGGTTTGGATGGATGGGTATAATGAGGCTTTGAGGCATCTTGATGATAGACTTCAATAGGCTAAGAATGAGTCATATAAATTGGGATGGATGAATGCTTTAACCGTGATGAAAGTGGATCGGAACAACTCTCCGTGGGATTGGTATGACCAGGCTTGCTGGAGCTTGACAATCCTCCATTCAAGTTAGATATTAACTGTATTACTGTTCATCGTATTCCTCAATGCTTGATTTCAAAGTACTTAGGAGATTATGAGCTTCATGATGAAAGAGATCATCCGACCTCCTCATCTTCTTGATCGTCCTAGTAGAAGCAATTCCAGGATGCTTTAGAATTTTAACTTCATTAACTCTCCTTATACGTTGGATGATCCTCTAGCTGGCATGGATCATATTTCTAAGGCCGAAGGAATATGTCCCATAGAATAAGGCTATGTTTTTGTATGTTTAAGCAACAGTATGTAATCAATAAATTTAATGAAAAGCTTATTTTATGGATGGAACAACTTTTAGTCAATCTCTGTATCTATGAATGTCTCCTTAGTTTTTGACTATGGATGGATTAATTTTTAGTTTAATCTCTAGTTTTTCACCACTTCTATTGATATCCTTAGGATTTTCCTAAGTATCATACCAATTACCAATGCTTCACCACGGTTATACTAATGTACCTAAGGTTTTAGGTAATTGCATTTATTACCTTGGTTCCCAGGCGTGAATGGAATATTTGTCCATCTTTTAGCCCAGTTTAGATGATAATTATTCATCCGCTTCTTCGTTCACCAAGCATTTGGGACTTACAATTTTGCCTTGCATGGATTTTTATGTATTTGACAACCAACTTTGTTGATGCCTTTATTGATACCGACCAATATTTCGTTGGTGGTTTATTTTGACGACCAACATTGTTGGTGTCTTTGTTGATACCGAGCAACATTTCGTTGATGGTTTATATTGACGACCAACATTGTTGGTGCCTTTGTTGATACCCGACCAACATTTCATTGATGGTTTATGTTGACAACCAACATTATTGGTGCCTTTGTTGATACCGACCAAAATTGTTGGTGATTTTATTTATACTGACCAACATTTCGTTGGTGGCGCATTGCAATGTTTGCAATGTAGTGTATAACACTATTACTCCGAAAAAAACAACAATTTTGGGGAAATCACATTCTCATAATATTGAAATGAACTGAGTACAACATGATTACATCACTGATAATACTTCTTCAAGTGTTCTGCATTCCAAGGATTCTTGAATTCTTCACATTCCAAAGTCTCAATTCTATATGTGCCTAGTCGGATGACTGCTGTAATGAGATAAGTCCCATGCCAATTGGCTTCAAGCTTATTGTTCTTCTGAATCACCTTCTTTAAGACATAATCACCTTCTTTTAGGTTTCTCGGTTTGACCCTCTTGTTGTAGAAACGTGCAGTCCGTTACTGATAGGCTGCATTCCATAAAGCTGCATCTTTATGGACCTCTTCTAGCATGTCTAAATCCATCCTTCTCATCAAATCACTGACTGGGTTATTAAAGTTAAGAACTCTGTGCATAGGTAAACCCATCTCGGCAGGAATTACGGCCTCAGTACCAAATACTCACATGTAAGGAGTTTCCTCAGTAGCTGTTCTAGGGGTTGTTCGGTAAGCCCACAAGATAGAATGTAGCTCATTGATAGAATTCCTTTTAGCCTTTTCAATATTTTCCTTCAAGACATTCAATAAAGTTCTATTAGTTACTTATGTTTGGCCATTACTTTGAGGATGGCCGGGAGCAAAGTGGATTTTTTGGATATTGTATTGAGTGCAATAAGCGGTAAATTCATCGTTGTCAAATTGTGTGCCATGATCAGTGATAAAGGCGTAGGGCAAACCATACATGTATATGATATTCTTCGAAATAAAATTATAAACCTCGTCATAGGACATATTGATCAATGGTTCAACTTGCACCCATTTAGTAATGTAATTGATAGCTACAATCAGGTACCTGAACCTTCCTCGGGTGGTCAACAAAGGCCCGACCAAGTCAATACCCCACATAGAGAAGGGCCAAGGAGAAATGATTGGTGTTAGAAGAGCTTGTGGAGTCTTGCGTATGTTGGAAAATCTCTGACACTTGTCACACTTTCTGGCAAAAAAAGCACAATCTGCTCACATAGTTATCCAGTAGTATCCCTATTTGTTGATCCTTCGCATCAAAGTTCTTCCTGCTACATGGGATCCACAGGATCCTCCATGGACTTCCTCAATCAAATCATTTACTTCCGCTGGATGCACACATCATTGTAGACCAAAAATTAATCCTCTTCTATACAATACGCCATTGTTTAGCACATATCTCGCAGTTTTGTATTTCAGCTTTATAGCTTCAATTAGATCGACTGGTAAAACTCCTTATTCAATATAAACTCTTATGGGATCCGTCCAAGATAGCCCCATACCAACTGCAATAAAATTGACCATCAGGTTTTCCTCAATCCTATTAGCAAGTAGCTCAATAGGAATAGTTCTTCGCAGTTCAGTTCTAGTTATCAAAGCTAGCCGAGCAAGTGCGTCTGCTCGGGCATTTTTTAATCTTAGAATTCTGATCATCTGGAAAGCTAGCAAAGTGGAAATTATCTCCAAAGCTTTAGCCAAGTATCTAGATATCATTTCTCCTTTAGCTGCATATAAGTTCAATACATGATTTACCACTAACTGTGAATCACTGTATATTACAATTTGCTCGGCATTAAGTGATTTTGCTAAATTTAAACCAATAATCACAACTTTATACTCTGCTTCATTATTGGAGGCTTGAATTTGGAATCGTAGAGCATACTCTATATCTAGTTCGTCTGGAGTATTGATAATGATTCAAGCTCCACATCTAGTTGCATAGGATGACCCATCAAGATACAGGTTTTATATGGGAATATTACTGTTAAACGCTTGGTCTGTCAGAATCTCGTGATGGAAGATTTTATCTTTTATCTCCTCGTATTTCTTTTTCATCTTCTATACTCCGCTGGAGGGTTCTGGTTGATTGGTGGTGACTTCGTCTATAGTTTCCCTTGCTTGGAGTTGGTTGGGCATATTTTCAGTAGGTCTGGTTACTTCTGAATGTTGTTCGGCGGGAGTCCCTTGTTGCTCGGGAATCTCTGGGTAAGTGAATTCTACAATAAAATTCGCCACAGATTTGCCTTTTAAAGGAGACCTTGGTTCGTATACAAGGTCATTTTCTCCTAACTCCACATCCCAATACATCAATCTCCCTGATTTCTCTGGCTTATGTAAAGCTTGCCTCAGTGGCATGTCCGTATATACCACTATGGCGTGAGCTTGAAAATATGGCTCCATTCGTCTACTAGCCTCCATTAAGGCCAATGCTAACTTCTCCAATTTAGGATATCTGACTTCTACTCCTTGAAAAGCTTTGCTAGTGTAATAAACTGGTTTTTGAACTTCATTCTCCACCCTGATCAAGGTAGAGCTAATAGCTAATTCAGATACAGCCAGATACAAGTATAGCTTTTCTCCCAATACTAGTCGGTAGAGTAGTGGGGGTGCTCCCAGGTACTTCTTCAATTCTAGAAAGGCTTTTTCACATTCGTCGTTCCATTCAAAGGTTTTTCTGAGTACCTTAAAGAATGGAAAACATCTATCTATTGCTCGGGACACAAATCTGTTTAGTGCCGCTACACGCCCTGTTAGCCTTTGAACATCCTTTTTACTAGTCGGGGATTGCATTTATATTAAGGCCTTGTTCTTATCTAGATTGGCTTCAATGCCCCTTTGATTTACTAGATATACGGGGAACATTCCCTCCTGAACTCCGAAGATGCATTTGGTTGGATTTAACTTCATCTGGTGCTTTTCCAATTGATCAAACGTCTGGCTATAGTCGGTAATATGATCAGTAACTTTTTTCTCTTAGTCAGCATATCAACAACATGCACCTTCATGTTCTTGCCTATCTTCTCCTAAAATTCTTTGTTCAACAATCTCTGATAAGTGGCACCTGTATTTTTTAAACCAAATGGCATAACATTATAACAATAAGTTCCTCGGGGAGAAATAAATGAAGTACTTTCTTTATATTCTGACTTCATTTTGATCTGGTTATAACCAAAATATGCATCCATAAAATCCCGAAGTAGCACCCACCAATTGATCAATTCGTGTTAAAGGAAAATGTTACTTTGGGCATGCCTTGTTCAAGTCAGTAAAATCCACACACATCCTCCACTTATTATTTATTTTCTTGACCATAACTACGTTGGCCAACCAGTCTGGGTACTTCACATCTTCAATAAAGGAAGCCTTTTGGAGTTTCTCCAATTCTTCTTGTATAACCCGGTTCTTCTCCGGACTGAAAACTCCTCTTCGTTGCTTTACAAGTTTAACCTCCTTATTCACATTAAGCTCATGGCATAGGAAGTTCGGGTTTATTCCAGGCATATCTTCATGGCTTCATACGAACACCTGCTTTCTTTGTCTCAAGAAAGCCACCAACTCCTGTTTAAGAACTGGATCCAATGATTCTCTTATTTGAGTTGTTCATTATGGTTTATCATCATCTAGAAAAATGCTTTTTCTTGCCTCTATTACTTGGACTTTTACAAGCTCTGATTCGCCTTTTGGATCTAAGGTTTCAACCTCAGATTCGTTGTTTGGCTCAGATATATCCACTTGATAAGTGGTGGTTTTATTTTTTACTTCTAATATATCTTCTTCCTCGGCAGATGAATAGAAGCATTCCCGAGCTACTTTCTGATCTCCTTTTACTACTCCTACTCCAAAGTTGGTCGAAAACTTCAGACATTGATGAACAGTAAAAGGTACAACTTCGAACTTCTTTAGACCAACTCTTCCCATGATCATGTTATAGGTAGAATGAACATTTTTGTCCATTATAAATAATCTCACTTTCTCTGTTCTGTTCGCCGGCCATGTCCCGATTGACACATCTATCTTGATTGTTCCTAATGGAAATACTTTCTCACTAGAGAATCCAATGAGTGGCCTATGGTAAGGCTGCTGTTGGTTGAGTTTTAAACCCAAACTTTCAAAACAGGGGTAGACCATAATGTTCGCTGAACTACCATTATCCACTAGTGTTCTTACGACCAGTACTTCTTTCATCCTGACTTTGATTACTAAAGGATCATTATGAGGATACAATACTCCGGATGGATCGTTATTGGAAAAGCCAATCACGATCTTATCCTTGTTAACTTTCCTTGGTCTATCTTCCTCAGTGATATTGATTCGCTGGATATAGTGCCTGAACCTCATTGATGTAAGCCTTCCTTTCAGCTATATGATCTTCTCCTTTTTCATCTCCACATGTAATCATATAGCAATCAAAGTATCCAAAACTTAGTGTGAATACCTCGCGCTTAGGTTATCTAGGTTTCTTAGGGAGATCAGTATCATCTTCTGTATCATCATCATGGTTCCTCTTTGTATCCTCTCTAGGTTTAACAGGTGATTTAGATCTCTGTCGACCTCTGCCTCCATTTTTTCCACCCCCTTGCCGATCAATAAATTTGTCTAATTTTCCTCTTCAGATGAGTGTCTCTATCTCATTCTGGAGAGAAATACTCCGATTGGTCATATGACCATGATCTTTGTGAAACTCGCAATACTTAAATTTATCCCTCTTATCAGCAGGTGACCTTAACTTTTCAGGCCAACTCAAATCATTATTGTTATTGATCTCTTCCAAAACATGATGTATATCTACTATTAAGGGAGTGTAATTGGTAAATTTTTTGAGTCGATCTAGGCTTTCTTTTACTTTCGAAATCCTGCGCTCATTGTGATTCTTGTGCTCCTTCTTATCCGTATTTCCTTCTATCTTTGCTTTCGGATTTACATCTGAATTCTTTTTAGCAGCCATAGCTTCCTCGACGTTCTTAATCTTCGTTGTTTTGTCCATCAATTCTGTCATCGTCTTCGAGGAATATTTTGCCAAAGTATAATATAGTTTGTAGGGGATCAAACCACTCATGAGGGCAGTGATTACAGTATTTTCTTCATAATCAATGACTTATAATTTCTCGTTATTGAAACGAGTGATATAATCCCTGATACTTTCTCCCACCTCCTGTCTCTCACTAAGCAAATGAGCTACTCACTTCACTAGTTTTGCCCCAAAGCAAAAATTACTAATGAACATCTCAGCGAGCTGTTGGAAGCAAGAAATTTGCCCCCGAGGAAGACTATTATACCAGATTTGATCAGATCCTGTGATTGTTCCTAAAAATTCCCTACACCTCATCTCATCAGGAACAACATAAATATTGGCTGTTGCTTGCTATTTTTCTATATGAAAAATCGGATCACTTTTCCCATCATACTTGGGAGTGACCACTTTATCTTTAAACTTGGTCGGTGTTGGAAAATCTACAATGGTTTGCACAAAGGGAGATCCCTTAATAAAACTTCTTTGGAGAGGATCTGTGGTCGTGGCCATTTCTCCCAGCCTGTCTTCCAAATGTTGAATGAAACCCTTCCAAGCATCACTGCTAGAACCAGATCTATGGGCGACTACTTTTTTGTATCAAGCACTAGAAACGAGGGAATTCTGCCTACTCCCTTTTCTCCTCCAAACAACAATGATTTGACTGGAATTTTGGATAACTTGGCCAAAGGTCAAGAGGTTATGCAGGATATGGTACGACAGTTAGCCTAAACTCTACAAGTTGGAGTCCCTACCCAATTCAACCAAAGGAATATGCCACCACCGCCAATAAGGAGTGTTAGGCATAGTCATTCTCGAACTTCAAGAGATCCTTCGTACCTTTCTGGAGCAAATTCTTCTATCAGGATTACTAATTCCTCTGATGGACAGTCACTCATCCCAGAAAGGTTGAGTGCCTTAGACAGGATTAGTAGGGCCTCTCCTTTTGATCGCTTAGGACCCAAGGGAAATGCCCTTAGGGTTACGTCGGGAAATACTCGACAACCAAGCGACCTGAGGGAAGGTTAAGCCAAATCTAGATTGAACACTCGACGAGCTGCTCAGATCAGTTAAAGAGAAGGTTCGTAAGAAGAAAGCTCAACACAATCGGTTGGTCGGCCTCTCAATCCATAAAGCTTATGTATTTAGATTCCTCATGAAAAATTAGGCTAAGTTGATTGAGGAATCATCTCAAATGGTATAAAAATGAAGGAGAAAATCGAGGTAAAAAATTAAAACCCTAGAAATCAAAGTCGTGAGGTTGAAATGAGGACTTTTAATATAAACTTTGACCAGACGCGTGAGGGCGCGTGGCCATGTTTGGATAAGGTAAGGACATGTTTGGATACACCTAGACTAAATTATGGAAAAAATGAGATTTTTACTTAAGAATATTTTGCTTAAATTACAATTTTACCCCTCATAACTTTTTTAACTTAAGAATTTAATCCCCAAATTTGGTCTATGAATACTTCAAAATATTTTAAGACAAAAGGTCTCTTACACCCAAGTTCAATAATGGTCTTAAGTCCAGTGTTTTAAAGTCCCAAAATATTTACAATTAAACCCAAAGAACTTTAAAAGATACAGTTTTAGTACATAACAGACTGAGCTAATCCCAAATACTTATATACCCAAACATTTCATACAAAAAATGAAGCACTAACTATTCCCTATATCCTCTTGTGATATCAAGACCAATCTATCGAGCAAGTAGGTTTTTCCTACCTTTTTAACAGTAAACTTTGCGTATTTGGCATACTGCTATTGATATCACTATGTGATAGCTCCTATATGCTCTTAGTATGTCCATGTAATTATACTGCCATACTACCTATTTTGTTACGTATCATCGGTATTTGTACTTATCACTAATATTTGAATGTAACTAAGGATCAATTTAAACCCTTCTCACCTAATAACTCGTATCATGTTTCATATTGATTCAGTTACCCCCGCACTTTTGTACTATTTTACTATAAGAATCAATATTAACTAGGAAGTAGACTGATGTGTTATTCGAGGGAACTTTTTACTTGGCCTACTGATCTCAGATGATTGAGAGCCTTGATTATTGTTACATACGTATGAGTGCCACTTTAATTCTGTGCATAGCCGGTTACTTTTCCCTAAAAGTTTTGGGTTGATTATTTATTATAATGATTTTAATGATGGCTTAATTACCTTTATACCCCTTAGTGAACTGGTAAGTATGGGATTATTAGTTCAAGAATCCTTGACTTTCTTTACATGATCCTTAATAAAGTGGCAATGAAATGCATTTTCTTAAATGGACTAGTAAGTATAGGATTATTAGTTTCGAAACTTTAATGTTCTTTTTAAACTGATAGGTATGGGATTATCATCTCATTTATTTTTAGCATTGCTAAACACTGATTCTATACACAATCCAAATCTCACCTATACATATATACTTGTTATAGAACGGGTAGAACCTTCTTAACATATTTGTGATAATTCATTTTTTTTTTCCAGATGAGCCCGAAGAAAGAGGATAACATCTCTTCTCTATTACAAACAGAAACCGGTCACCTGTTTGCGTATGTGACTGTATGGGTAGAGAATATGCCAGATGGGAGCAAGGAGTGGTGCTTTTCGATTTTCTACATTATAGTTTGTAATAAAAAAATGTAACTCACCTCTGCGGTGGTACAACCCTATGTAATCCTACTGAATAAAGTCATGTTATTCCCCCTTAGCTTTAATTCATTGCTTTACGTGTACTTCTTATTCATTCATACTAAAAAGCAGGGTGGGATAATTTCCTACTCCAACAGGGGTTGAGGGAGGTGCTCCTTATTTTTCCCTACTACTTTTTAGTAGTTCAACCATTTTCATATAATTTGCGGAAAAATGGAGTATAATGACAAGAAAAACATAGTATGATGGAAAACTTTCAAAATCAAAAGTGGAGAGGGTGTTTTATCCTAGAAATCATTGTCTCTAGGTTTGATTTACACAAAGTTTTACAACGGAACAATTTATCAAAGGTTTAAAGTAGGAATCAAAAGAATCTGTTTATTCGATCATCGAGATGATCGTCAATGATTTTTTTTAACAGAATTTCCAGAATTTTCGCAATTAGAAATTAGAAAATAAGTGAGAAATATCTTGACTTAGTCGTTCCCATAGACAACGCCATTCTGTTATCATCTAAAATTGGTTTCAATCTTTCGTTTTAGCAAGGAGAGATCCAATCAGAGATAACAAATAATAAATGAGCATTAAAATGCAAGTCTATCAAGATGAAGGTGAGAATAATAAGAATTATAATAAGGGTTATGGGTTTAGCCCTTAGAGTGGGGACTACATCCACAGGGTAGGTCTTCGTACTATTTTTTGATTTACCAGAGGTCTCAGAATAATAAAATTCACTCAATCTCTGCTCACCCAATGATTTGATAGTTAAAATGTATGAGTATCTCCCTGTCGATCCAAATCCCAATGCAGTACAACCCTATGTAGACCTACTTAATAATGAATAAAGTTATGTTATTCCGCCTTTGCTTTAATTCATTTTTTATGTGTACTTATTGTTCATTTATACCAAAAAGAAAGGCGTGATAAGTTGGTATCAGAGCATGTTTTAAATCTAAACATATCGCCAGGTTAACATTCAATACAGGAAAGAGAATATATATTAGTTATTTTATCTTTTCGTAACTTCTTTTATTACGATTATAATATGGTAATTCCATTTTGTAGCATGGATACATTTGACACTTTCCTATTCAATATAGATATCTAACCAGATAATCGCTGGGAAAACTAAGTTAGAGAATAGGCATTAGCCAAATTAAGAAACATAATTCATGTGATTGATGAAGACTGGATAAGCTCGAGCAGCGATGTCAAAAGACTAGTACTGACAAACGGAGTTTTGGGTAATATTCAAGTCATGAGGAAAGTGGAAGAATATGTGAATGATCTGGTAATATTTCAAGATGCTATAAATATTGCACTTGGAGATGAGACGCCAACTCCACTGATGTATCCTGATGCCACGTCCAATGGTGAAGTACCCGGTGATTATTATCCTGGTACAACAGATGACTCAGCTGATGGTTCAGATCAGGGAGATTACTTAGTCAGTCCAGAGTCCAGTTCCTATGATGAATTTGTGGTCCCTAGTTAGATATCCAAAGTTAAAATTTGTCTAATTATGGCTCATATAGTAAAATATTATAAAAAGTATGCTATACTAAAACTTTAGTTGCATTAATATAGGTGGTGATGTATAATAAAAAAGTATCATATAAACTACTTATATGAAATATATCAGGCTGATGGATTATTTTTTTGGTTATGATTCTCATTATTTAAACTATTCTACTTTTAGGATGGTTAGTACATGAATTCCCTCCATTGGAACACAATCTAAACAGACCGAGACTGAAGTAATCATGCGATATCTTTAGGAACTTACTTCTTTAACCCAACAATAACAAACAAATCGTTATACCTTAGATGACATTTTCGAATAAATTCATAAAATGAATGCTCTTCAGGAATTTCTAAGGCAACAACCCCCATATTTAATTGGAAATCAAGGTGCTAATGAAGCCGAGAATTGGATGAGCCAGATTGTGAAAATTCTGGATGGAGTAGGCATAACTACTAATCTCCGGGTAACTTTACCAGCCTATATGTTGGAAGGTGAAGCTGATTTCAGGTGGCAAGCAGTGTCACATAACCAGAATGTTGTCAATTTTTCTTGGGAGTAGTGTGAGGAAACTTTCTTTAAAAAGTGTTTACCCAAGACTTAGCGAGATCAACAAACTGTTGATTTCTTAAAATTACAACAAGCTAACCTATCAGTAGCTCTATACGAGGCTAGGTTTACCGAATTGTCTCGTTATGCTATGTAATATGTAGATATTTAGGTAAATAAATGCAAGAAGTTTAAAAGAGGATTACATTCGAGAGTTAAGAATTTGATTGATCCTTTACAAATCCGTGAGTGTTCTCAATTGATTGATGTTCTGGCCATTGTGGAACGCAATTCTTCTACCATAATTCGATCTTCATCCCCTATTATCAGGAACAACCATATCAATAGAACTCCATATCATTCTAGACCTTATTCTTATGCAAACTCGAGTGGATAAGCTTATTCTCAAATTCATCATAACACAACACGTTCAACAATTTGTTGTCACGAGTGTTATGAAGTAGGACATATTCGGCCACAGTGTCCTAGGATAAAGTCGGTTTCAATCCATCGTCATCCAAACAAACCCTTACAAAGTCCAAAATTCCATACTATCTAGAATCAATCCAAGCCAAACTCTACTAAAGGAATTTAGCCAATCCCAAGTCGTGGGAAGAATTACGCTATACTGCCTATATGAAATACACATGACGTGATATAAGATATGATAATTTTCTGACATTTTCCTGCACATATTTTTTTTATGTAGGATCCACACATTCTTTTATTAGTCTTAGACCAACTAAATTATTGCAATTATTACCTACATCTTTAACTGCTCCATTGGATGTTGAGTTACCGATAGGTGAAATCAATACACCAACCCAAGGTTATAGGAATTGTAAGATTCAACTTAGTCTAGTAACACTCCTTATTAACTTAATAATCTTAGATATTTGTGGTTTTGATATTATTTTAGGAATGATATTTTATCAAGATGTCACACTAATATCGATTATCAAGCTAAGAAAAAATATTTTCGAAACGAAGATAATTGTTCTTTTTATGTTTCAAGGATCAGGTCCATCAGAACCCTCAAATTTCTAAATCCGTATTTATTCATTAATCCCAAAGTTGTTGGAATAATTCGAAGACGTCTTTCTCGAAAATTTACTAGGATTACACCCTTACAGAGAAATTGAGTTCTTATTAATCTTTTTCCCAATACACTTCTTATTTCGATACCTCCATATCGAATGGCTCCTTTAGAACTTCGAGAACTCTGTACCCAATTAGATGATCTTTTGGAGAAAGGTTTTATTCGACTAAGTTCATCACCTTGGGGAGCTCCAGTATTATTTATTAAGAAACGTGATGGAAGATTTAGATTATGCATAGACTATCATAAATTGAACTCAGTAACTATTAAGAATAAGTGTCCTTTACCCCGAATAAAAGATCTATCTGATCAACATCGAAATGGAATCCAAGTCGATCCAGCCAAAATTTTGCCATTTTAGAATAAAAAAGTCGGGACCAATATTACTGAAATAAAAAGTTTTCTAGGATTAACTGGATATTATCGTCGTTTTGTAGAAGTATTTTCACGCATTGCTCTTCCCCTTTTAAAACTAACTAGGAAGGAATTCTATTTTCATGGACTTAAGAATATAACCAATCATTCCATGTGTCGAAGGGAAAATTAACTACTGCTCCTATCCTCACTATTCCTTCCAGTGACTAAAGTTACGATGTGTATACCGATGCTTTATTTAAGGACTAGGTTGTGTGTTAATGCATTATGACAAAGTTACAGAATATGGGTTACGACAACTCAAAACTCATGAACGCAACTATCCTATACATGATCTCAAATTAACTGCTGTAGTTTTTGCATTAAAAATTTGGCGTTGTTACCTTTATAGTGTGAATTTCCAAGTCTTTTCGAATCATAAAAGTTTGAAATATATCTTTACCCAAAAAAACTTAAATCTAAGATAACGATGCTGGATTTTTTTTGGAAGATTACCGATTTAAATTAAATTACCATCCAGGTAAAGGCAATGTAGTACTTGACACTTTAAGTCGAAATCTAGCAGGTAATTCCACCCCTTAATTTCTTACGATATTGCTACTACCGTAGAACAATATGATCCGCGATTGATTACTCCTTGCATGAAATTATTTAATATTATCGCTTATCTTGAGTTGAGAGAGAAAATATTAGTTCAACAAACCCAAGATTCTTTTGTACAAACTTTTTAGAACAAAAATCCTGATTTTTCCCACAATAAAGAAAGAAGGTTACGATTTAGAAGTAGATTGCATGTACTCGATAATGCATTTCTTTGAGAGGAAGTAATGCAAGAAGGTCATCGTTTGAAATTTATGATACACTCTGGAAGTTCAAAAATGTACCATGCTTTAAAGAAGCAATATTGGTGGCCAAATATGAGAGATGATATCAAGAATTTTGTAAGGAAATATCTTACTTGTCAACAAGTAAAGATAGAACACCAACATCCTGGTGGACTTTTTCAACCCTTACCTTTTTCCCGAATGGAAATAGGATCATATTACCATGGATTTTGTCGTGGATTATCTCGTACGTCTAAAGGATATAATTCAATTTGGGCAATAGAAGATTGAATTACCCAAATCTGCCCATTTTGTACCTTTAAAGACCACCAAAAGCTTAGCAATCTCTACATTTGAGAAATTATTCGATTACATGGAATTTTGTTATCCCCGTATCAGATAGAGATTCTCGTTTTGTAGGATAATTTTGGCAAACATTGAAAATCGCAGTGGGTAGTAAACTTCATTTAAGTACCGGATTCCACCCACAAACGGATGGGCAATTAGAACGTACAATTCAAACCTTAGAAGTTATGCTATGTGCTTGAACATTAGATATGTCGGACAATTGGAATGTGTATTTACCCCTTTTTAAATATTCATATAACAATAGTTATCAAGCTAATGCAAAGCTACCCCGTTTGAAGCTTTATATGTAAGACCCTATAGATCACCTGTACGTTGGATTGAATATGGAAATAGTAATCAATTTGGCCCCGAAATAATCCAAGAAACCACTGAAATAATCCAAGAAATTCGGGAGAAATTAACGATAGTCAAAGACCGATAGAAAAGTTATGCAAACCAACGTCGAAAACCCTTAGAACTTCAAGTTAATGATAAAGTATTCCTGAAAGTTTCTCCTCGAAAAGGAATTTTACGCTTTGGAAAGAAAGGAAAACTAGCCCCCAGATATATTAGACCTTTCACATTTTATAAACGAATTGGTTCTATAGCCTATCAATTAGAATTACCAGCGGAATTATCCAATGTCCATAATGTACTTTATGTGTCACAGTTACGCCGATATATTTCAGGTCCATTCCATATCGTTACATGGAAAAACATTTCCATTGAACCTAACTATGAATTTAAAGTACGTCCTATTCAAATTCTGGATCGTCAAGTGAAGCATCTCAGAAATAAGGAAATTCCATCAGTTAAAGTACTTTGGGAGAATGAAAATCAACAAGAAGCCATATGGAAACCAGAAGAAGCAATGAAGTATCAATACCCTAACTTATTTCATTTTAAAATTTGAGGACACATTTTTTTAGGTCGGTAGACTGTATGAGCCGGAAAAATTTTCGACCTTAAATACGTACTACTATTGTTTAATTTAAACCCTCATAATATGCTCAAAATCAAAAGTTTTCTAAAGAAGAAAGAAACTACACTTATAAACCTACACTTTTCCTGATTAACTTGGACCCCTTGAAGTTTCACTAAATTATAAAATAGCCCCTAAAAATTGCAAACTAAGATAATTTGATGTCTATTTTACCTCTAAACCCCAGCTTTACATCAAATTAATCCTGTAAACCTAATTAACATGAAATCACAATTTTATCCTTTGGAACTTTCTAAAATTACAAAAGTATTCCTGTATTGTAAAAAATGTATACTTTTAAGGCTATAGAAGTAATTATAAAACCAACCAAGGACCAAACCCCTAGGTTTCACTAATTTCAGTTAAACCCCTGTCCACCTAGTGCATCACATGAGCACTAAAAGTTAAAAGGCGCATGTATACACCACGTACTTATGTGATCCACACTTACCAACATTGAAAATTCTACATAAAACAGCTCAAATCCACCCCCCAGTGCACCAATCGAATCCCCTGAGGATGTAGTATAAACACCCCACCAATTCAGTAGTAAAGACACACATCACAATTCAATCAAAACTCAAAAAATCCTTTCGAACAAGGTATATGATGATTTTATGAGTAATTTTCTATTCTTTCAATTTTATTTAATTTTTAGGTACTTAATATGCTTAGAACAATCATAATATGCAAGTTTTTACGTGTAGAATAGATTGAAATGGAAGAAATATGAAGAAACACCATTAAAGCGTGAGCTTTAATGGTGAATCTTAATATAAAGATCTAAACTTTGGTTTAAAGCTACATAAACGCTCATTATAACCTAAGGATCTCGAGTGTAATGGTCAAAAGCCATGAATGTGTCTAATAAGCTCAAATCGATTAAAGGTGTATTTTGAACTCGAAAATTTAAAATTCTCCACGTATATGTGACACCCTGCTTAAAATAACAACGGGTGGCCAACCCTATACTAAAATAAATCAGGAATATCAAGTGGATCATTCTCAGCATCTACTGTCGATACTAAATAAACATAGCTAACTACCCAATACTACAATAAGCGGATGTTAATAATTTTTAAAACATACAATGAATCAACATACCAACAATATAATAACTACAAAATCTGATAATATATACACATGTACATCAATACGAGGAAGTACTCAAGTTAAAACCTAATAAGTACAACAAAAGAAATATACCCGAATATGCCGTGGGGTCACAGACAATACAACATCCTGAGGGGAGAAATATGAAAGTGCAAGATATATAAACCCAATACACAATTGAATCCTTAACTAGATTTACAAAAGATAGGAAGCGACAATAACAAAATCCTGCAACAGTCCGCATCTGCTACAGCTCCAAGGACACTGGAGAGAAAAGCATCACTGGCGTCCTTACGGAGGGACACTTATAATATATTATAATATATATGTATAGCAAGAGAGAAATACAAACTCACCCCTTGACTAAAGCGCCCACCTAAACGTATGCACATAAACCTCAATTAAGCTACCCGACACATTCTAGGGACAATTCAATCTTAATATATGCATAATCTACACCTGCGTAACCCACTGTCTAAAATATAACCATAATGCGCTTATTCTATCATATCCTAAGTGTACGCCCGAACTTATACATTAATATCTATGTAAATATTAGTTACTAGAGTTCATCGGTTTCTAAGTATAAACTTAAACAAGTTATCAGCATCAGAATAGTCACACATCATCTTTATATACTTATAAAGTAATGTTTCACCATAACACATAAACCCGAGTACCAAGGACTAAACTTCTTCCCACTCCTAATATTGCGCTACATTTCGTGCGCGAGACGTCTCACAAAGCGAAATACAATTAAGAAACCCCCCGATATACTACTACTTGACAATGTTGATCATCGAGATCCATTATGTCCTCATCACAAAACACATATAACCTCAGCTACTTATCATGAACAACTATCTCTAAGTACATAAATAAGATATCGCACAGAACCTTTAGGGTCTATATAATATTATTCTAATTATAGAACACGATCATTCAACCTTAACAAACACGTGTACGTAACACACATAATGAGCATTTAAAATACCAATAACACATTCACTTATAGGATCTATATATATTCTCTGCAATGCTATCATCTTTCAGGAATTTCTCACCTTATCCCGGGTTACCACCGGTAGGACTAGATCACATTGACTTGGTATAAACCAAATCAAGACGTATAGGTTAGCGGTCATAGTTTCGAACCTGAAAGTGAGAACGAATCATACCCATGACTTCTCACCCAGAATAAAAATCACGCAATATATAATGGATGACTATGACCTGGGGACTATACACTCCCTGTTCCTTAAGCCAGAGGCCTCACCCACCTCGCGCAACTTTCCATGATAGCACTAGAGGGGTATGCTCACACAATAAGTATATATCATTCACACAAGATATACATATACACATCATATATACAAACCATCTCATAATCGAATGAATATAAAACTCATCATACACACACCATTTATAGCTGTATGGACATAGATATACAATAATTATCCTGATTATAAGTATATACACAAACTATTGTAGTCGGTGATACACTAAATCAATCCCCACTCCGGTTATGGTTTAGTTACTAATATGTACCTTTAACATTATAGCATGTATGATGAAATCCTTAAGTTTAATGTCACTAAGGGTACACGACCGCTCTCCCTTCGGCCCATAAATAATTCCAAATAGAAATTCCGTCGCTAATAGGATTCCCCACTAAGTCGATACAATAACTCCAATTTATACCTTCCCAGATAACTTGATACGTCCCCAATATCACATCATATAAGAAACTACCAATAAATCTCCAAAATGGGTTTCTCGCATCATATAAGAATGTTCCTAATCGATAAACCCAATCAAAATGGAGTTAAACTCACTCTAAGAAAACTTTGCAAAACATCCCTATTTTCGAATCGATTCAGGCCTGCCCGAATCGATTCGGTCCTAAAGGCGAATTGATTCTCCAGTATGCGAATCGGTTGGGTTTAAAGGACCTATAAGTCTGTCTTAGGTCGAATCTATTCATTTTGGATTCGAATCGATTTGGTCTCCCAGACCTGACATTTTTACCTTAAGCCGGATCGATTCGTTTTGGGGGCGAATCTATTCGGGTCTGCAGAACTCCAAAAACCCCATCTTCTGTGTAAAATCCATGAAATATATACCCCCAAATCATATCTCCAATTCATAGATTTAATCCAAAAATCTAGGTTTTGACATATTAACCCCAAAATCCATATGTATATCCATAAATCATGAAATAAATTACACACTTAGATTATTTAGCAAGTTGAATCACTTGCCTCAAAGTTGTAGAGGTTGAATCTTCCTCGAAATCACGGATTGGCCAGAATCTCCAAGCTTTTCTCCTCTTTCTCCTCTTTCTTTACACTTCTCTCTCTCTCTAGGGATTTCTAAATCTCAAGAATGAGATTGTTATCTCACGTAGGCTTTATAAGCCTTATCTCCAAAATACCCAACTTTAAATGATAATACACACTTTAAATGACTCTTTTACTCCAATACGAGTCAAACTAACTTAAAATATTACGGAACCCAAATAAAACCCAATGACAGTGATTTTGACTATCTCGACCCATCTCGGATCAACCGTGCACTCAGAATCATCATTCGAAATACTTTACTACATCCTCTAATTTTGACCTCATTAGTCAGTTTTAAAATTCTCCAATTTAAATAAATTCTCTTTCTCTAAAAAATAATTAAATTCTCAGTCCTCAACATTACGGAGTGTTACATACTTCCCCCCTTACAAAGAATTTCATCCTTGAAATTAAGTTAAGCCTAGTACTCCAAACCTCAACTAGTTCCTACGTCACCTACCCTTATGATCACTATACCTATCTCTCCCACTTCTAACGGTGAATTATTTTATTATAAAATCAAATTAGTTAACCAGGGCCCCCATACACCCTGTACCCGAGCTCAACCGCATGCACATTACCCGACTCCACTTAGCCTTAAATCGTAATATAACTCTCAACAAATTAATTAATTATAACCTACTAAGTATATACATCTTTGAAATGTCCGAAGATTTAACTCTTCTCAATTCCTGACATTCGCTACTTTCATGCGGGGGAGGTCTCGCAAGCAAAATCCAAACAAGGAACCCTCCCAATACACTAATGTGTAGCTCTGTCGGGGGTTGAGATCAGTTAAACCAGGACTAAGGTAAAAATATTTTTGAACCATATTGATATTTCCCGAAGGCCTATAAAACAATGTAATATAAAATAGTTTTATGTCTTTCGACACACAAATCAAATACCATATGCTCAAGACACAAGGCATCAACAAATATAATACTCTTACCAACCTTTAGTTCTCCACATGCACACAACAAAGAACTAAAATGTCTTGCTCAACCATGAACCCGCTAAACCCTGAATTTCCTTAGTAAAAATCCTTTACATCACATCAAAACATCGCCATAAGATATGCCCTTCCACAACTGGAACATTACAATTACATGCATCTAGCCTAACTATAAAACGACAGCCTTATCGTTACTACTCAACACACTTTAACAGTTCATCTTTTCGAAACAAAATCGTAACTCTTTACTAGCACATCGCAAAATAATCTATTCTCCCGAAAGATATCATCCAAGTGCCACACTTGCTCACTCCTCCCTTAAAGGCAATTCGATAAACGATATGGTTATAACGGCTAACCACTCCTAAAATCTTACGTGCGACGCTCCTAATACCGCTCAAAGCATGACCTAAACACAAAGGAAAATAATTTACATATTACCTCCATATGACAACAACCTCGCTTACTCAATGGGTCCCTGTTCGAATGATATGAACTGTTGTAGGGGTTGTACATCCAAAACCTCCTCAAAACGTTTCCCTCTACCTCTTTCAGGATAATCCCTCTTCCTATGACCTATTTCTCCCCAAAAGAAACATCTCCAAGCAAATCCTTCCTGTCCTATCCATCCTGAGGGACAAAATACTGTTGCTCCCCAAGATAATTCTACCTATACCCTTGTTGCATTGACGATTTTTCTCCACTGACATCATCTCCTCCAAGCCTACTTGATGAACTCGAGTCCATTAATTCCTTACTCCTTTTTAAAAGAATACGGTACTCCTAAAAATGTAACAATTCCATATTCATTACATCGGTAAAAGTTAGTAATGTCGGGTTCCCTAACAAATGTTACCGAATTCACCAATCTAAACCTCCCAAGAATTTCACCATTCGTTTCTCTTTCGTATTTACCTCGTCTGGCACAAATTTTGCCAATTGAGTGAATTCTGCTTCGTACTCAGCCACCGTTCGATCGCCTTGAGTCACATCCAGTAATCTCCTCTTCATTTCCATCTGAATCGCGGAAGGAAAATACTTTTGGTCAAAGTGTTCCAAAAATTTACTATGGGCTTTGCATCTCTCCGCTCCGATGTGGTGACTGATTCCCACCATTGGAGAGCAGCACCGCTAGTTTAAAGGTGGCGAGTATTTATTTTTGCACCTCATTGCACTCAACCAATCGAAGGTATCTTTGTATATCCTTTATCCACGGACTTTTAACAATTACATCAAATTCCCCTGAAAATTCTGGAGGATGTCCTTTGCAAAAGGCTTCTCGTACTCTTTCCCACACAGATGGCCCTGGGTAGGATTGAGCTACCGAAGCTGCAGGTTGATGTGCCATTGCAGCAATGGCAGCATTTACTGCTTGTGCCACAATATTGGCAACTGCGATGGTGATCACAGTTACTTGAGGCATTTAGGGTTCTATATTCTCAACCCCTCTATTTGCCCTGCCTGGGCGACCTCTTCTTGGTGGCATCAGAACGCTATTCAAGAAATTACACATCGCAGAAGAAAATATAAGCGTAGTGAGCACAATAGTCCTAATAATAGGTGATATACCCATATATTCCCTCGGCTAGGCCGAGGGCGATCTGCACCTGGAAGGTGCCAGGATGACCTCGTAACCAATATCAGACGACCCTTCAAGGGGACGACCCCTCATCAGGCACAGATGACCCTTCAAGGGGCTGACCCCTCATAAGGCCTAGATGACCCTTCAAGGGGCCGATCCTTCATCAGGCCCAGACGACCCTATAAGGGGTCGACCCCTCATCATGGCTCAGACGACCCTCCAAGGGGTCAACCCCTCATCAGGCCCACACAACCCTTCAAGGGGTCGACCCATCATCATGGCTCAAACGACCCTCCAAGGGGCCTACCCCTCATCATTCCCAGACGACCGTTCGAGGGGTCGACCCCTCATCATGGCCCGGACGACCTTTCGAGGGTATGACGGTACGAGGCCCAGATTAGGCCAGACTCACTACCAGAAGGAACTTTGCCATCGGCCTCATATCATAGGCCGAGGGTGACATCATCACAGTGCGTGGTTTGGAAAACACGTGGAATAGTGCGCGTGAGGCTCGCATGGCACGTGGAAGACCGTTATAACAATATTATCTCCTCACGTGAGGGAATATTATACCATCATTAATAAAAGGTGGCATCTATAGGTGTCAGCAGGGGATTGGCTAGATCATCATTCACATGAACCATGCCTGCTTGAGGGGTACACTACACCCCCAAGACCTATATATACTTATCACCTACAACCCTACAAGGGGATCGATAAATTGTAACCCTAGCTAAAACTCTCCTTGTACACACAGTAGAGTGAGAAAGGGAGCTTATGTACATTGTATCCAAGGCCATTAGTGCCCATACTTAGTGGATCACACACTCACAGTGGATGTAGGACTAATTGGATGAACCACTATACATCATTCTCTTATTCCTCTTATACTCATCTCTTTCTACACACTTACACAGTTATACATCTATGGCTGCCATGGTACTTATAGTTTGATCTCATCATCACTTATCTGGTGGTGCTGAATCTAAGCATCATCAGTTTAGCGCCGTCTGTGGGAATGAGAAGACATCTCTTCCTTTATACAACTTTACCTCACCGAGAACTCTGGTGGTGAACCAGATCCCCTCTGTGGAGCTGTTTCACCATTGAAAGAGACCCATTAGGATTTCCAATCTCTTCAGTCTTTTGATCATTCAGATCTCTATATCTCAAACACATGGCACCGGAGATGCCACCAGCACCTCTTCCTACACCAAATAGTGGAGTAGGACCCAGTTCCAGTCAACCATCACCTCAGTCTAATATGGCTGATGTGGTGACCGCTTTGATGTCTCTGTCAGCAAGCCAACAGATCATGCAGGAGCAGTTTACAGCTCTAAGCCAAAACATACTAAGACCGCTAGGGGTCTCACCTGAGATGATTACTCCAATAGCAGCTCCAGGGTAGCACGAGGCCAGGGGACCACCCCAGGCACCACGCAAAGACTTGCCACCTCCACAGTGACGGAGGGATGTTGCTGACCCCCTAGTGTCTACGCCTAGGGAGGCAAGGAAACCCTTCCCTGAGGACAGGTATGATGATCTGGAGGGGGAGGAGGCCCCCATAGAATGTTGGGAGTCGTATAAGGTCTCCAACAATACTGTGCGACCTCTTCAGGAGAGCAGAGGAAAGGGTGGAAGGCAAAATCCCGACGATCGCCGGAGGGGCTCTACTTTTGATCGTCTGAGCAGGGGGTCGGCCTTTGAGAGGCTCAGCCAGTAAATGACCTGCGGGAAAAAATGTCCAGATCAAAGAGTGCTGCAAGGTCCAGAAGGGAGGCAGCAGAAGGTCGACCCCACGAGGGCCGACCCCAAGGACGGGACGACGATCAAGGGGAAGTAAATAGTCGACACATGCCATCCATCGCAGAACCCTCCGTCCACCTCAAAGAGGCGGCGGGGGATAACATCGGCCAAGCCGACCCTACGAGGTCTTGGAATGACTCGATCCAGCGACTGGAGGATAAGATTAGCTATATTTTGAAGAACCGGGACCCTCTTCAGAGAGGATACTCCATAGGCTCACCCTTTGTGGCAAAGATAGTCAACTTCCCAACGCCATCCAAGTTTAAGCCACCTATGGTCACCCCTCGGTATGATGGGAGTACCAACCATGTCCACCATATTGAGATGTACCAATCAGCGACAGACATATACTATATCTCAGATGAGATGTGGTGTCGTGCTTTTTCTGGCACTCTGACTGGGGCTGCACATGTCTGGTACATGTCTCTTCCAAAAAACTCCATTGAAAGCTTTAAGTAGTTGGCAGACCGATTCATCTATAACTTTTGCTTTGGGGTGAGGCCACAGAAGAAGACCACACACCTGCTCTATGTTAAGCAGGGGAAGAACGAGAGCCTAAGAGACTACATAGCCCAATTCAATAAAGAAAAGTTAGAGGTTAAAGACTATGAGGAGAGCATAGCCATGACCGCTCTCATTGGAGGACTTCAGAAGGGGAAGCTATTATGGAAGCTTGCTAAAGACCCTCCAAGGATAATGGCTGAATTGCTGTCGACAGCTGGAAAGTTGATGAACATCGAAGAGGCGATGGATGCAAAATACGAAGATGAAAAAGGAGGCACTAGTGGGGGTAAGTACCATAAGAAGAATAAAAAGGGGAAAAAAGGTCTACATACGACAAGTTCGCTGATTACACCCCTCTGATGGTCAACTCCGAACATATTCTCAATGAGATAAAGAGTGATTGGTCCCTGAAATGTCCTGAGAAGTTGAGGGTAGCCCCCCACAAGAGGAACAATAATCTGTGGTGTGAATTTCACCAAGACCATGGCCATGTCACCGACAAGTGTATTGCTCTGAAATATGAGATTGAGAAGATGCTAAAAGAAGGGAAGCTTAGGAAGTACGTTGACAAAGGTGCCTTCAAGAGGAGCCGAGGGGATGACCCCAGAAAGAAGCGAGGCGATGAATGTAGAGAAGGTCCTCCAAAAAGATGGGACGACCCTTCTGATGATGAGGACGACCCTGACCTCCCTCCAAGAGACGACCACGACCCTGTCAAGAGACTTAATATGATCTTGCTCGGTGTAGGAATGATCTCTGGGGGTCTAGCAGGAGGAGGGTCAGAGGTCGCCGACAGGAAGGCTCATGTAGCTGAAGCCAAGGCAGTGACAAAAGCTGTACACTCAACCTCTGTTTAGGCAAAGTCAGAAAAAAAGAGAAAGGTCGATATGGATACTCTGATAGTGGGGTTATCAAGAATGGACTTCAAAGGCCTCTTAGCCCCATATGATGACCCTCTCGTCATCACTACCAGGGTGCACGGATACGAGGTGTCGAGGATCTTGGTAGATGGGGGTAGTTCTGCAGATGTAATGTTCTGGCCCTGCTTCAAAGCCTTAGGCCTCAGCCGTGCTAGACTCGTCCCATACCATCACCCATTGATTGGGTTCAGTGGGGAAAAAGTTCATCCCCTTGGAGTGTATGAGGCCGACGTTAGGATGGGAGACGAGTGGTTAAGATGGCTTACCAAGAAGGTCAGCTTCTTTGTGATAGATGAACATGTCTTCTCATCCTATAACATTATAATGGGGCGAGTATCCCTCAAGGGGTTTTAAGCTATGCCATCTACGGTCCATCAGATGATTAAATTTCTAACCCCTTACGGGGTAGGGGAAGTCTAGGGAGACCAAACGACAGCGCGGGAATGTTATTTTAACTCTATCAAAGAAAGAGAGGCGCACAAAAAGGCAACAACCACTTACAATATTGACACCCTTAACCCCAGGGATGAGAAAAAACTTAAGAAAGGAGATGCGGCGGAAGACGTAGAATCTATCATCCTCAATGAGGATGAGCCAGAAAAAATCGTCCAAGTCGACAAAGCTCTGAAGACAGACATAAAAGAAGACCTCATCAAGCTACTAAGGAAAAGACAGTGTGGAGCCTCTTAGTTGACGGGTCCTCTTGCGAAAGCGGAAGTGGGGCTGGATTAATAGTGTCAGCACCAGACGGTACAGACATCGAGTACTCCCTAAGGTTCAACTTCAAAGCCTCCAACAATGAGTCTGAACATGAGGCTCTGATAGTGGGCCTCTCCTTGGCTAATCTCTTAGTATCTTCCAGGTCTTGGTCTATAGTGATTCGAGACTTGTGGTGAATCAGATACTAGGAGCCTACGAGGCTAAGGATGAGAGAATGGCCAAATATCTTGAAAGGGTAAAGGCATTACTGAAGAGCTTCAGAGAAGTGAAATTGAAGAGGATACCTAGGCTTGATAATGGCCGGGCCGATGCACTTACTAGTCTGGCCTCTGCAACTAGGACAGATATCAGGAGGGCAGTCCCAGTGAAAATTTTGCTTCGACCAACGATTGAAGAGGCTGAGGGAACACTTGGTTCTTGCTTACATATCAATAGGGAAGCTTCGTGGATGGACCCTCTAATCAAATACATTAAAGAGGTGGAGATGCCAGAAGCAAAGCAAGAAAGGAAGAAGTTGAGATACAGAGCTGCGAAATTCACTATCATCGGAGACACCTTGTATAAAAAGGGGTTCTTGCTCCCATTACTTAGGTGTGTGCACCCATCTGAAGTCCCACACATCTTGAAAGATGTGCACGAAAGGTCATGTTCAAGCCATATTGGGGGCAGGTCTTTGGCGAAGAGGGTAATAACCCAGGGGTACTGGTGGCCGACCTTGGGGAAGGACGCCACGACATATGTAAAAAACTGTGATAAATGTAAAATATTTGCCACTATTCCTCACCAGCCCCATCATCCTCTTACCTCCATTACATCCCCATGGCCATTTGCAGTGTGGGGGATCGACCTGGTAGGACCCTTGCTTAGGGCCGTCAATAACAATCGGTTCCTCATCGTAGCAATTGACTATTTTTCAAAATGGGTGGAGGCGGAGCCAATAGTAACGATCACCGAGCAGAAGACCTTTCAGTTTATCTGGAAAAATATTATATGAAGATATCATCTCCCCAACACCCTTATTTCGAATAACGGGTCTCAATTCAAGAATACATCTCTAGATAAGTATTGTGAAAGGATGAGTATCAAAAAATTCTTCTCGTCCCCAGGCCGACCTCAAGCCAATGGACAAATGGAAGTTACAAATAGGACAATCCTAGACGGGATCAAGAAGAAACTTGAAGAGGCAAAAGGAAGATGGGTCGAGGCGCTATATGATGTACTATGGGCCTATAGGACGACGACAAAGACCTCTACCGGAGAAACCTGGTTCATGCTGGCTTAAGGCTCAGATGCCATCATCCCCACCGAGATTGGGTTTCCTACTCACAGAGTCTAAATGTATGACCCCAAGATAAATGCGGAAGAGAGGAGACTTGGCTTTGACATGATCGAGGAAAGGAGGGAAGATGCTGAGATAAGGCAAGCCGCTTACCAACAGAGGACTACAAGGTTCTACAACCAGAGGGTGAGACAAAGGCCAATCGCAGTAGGGGACTTAGTCCTCAAAAATACTTGGCAAAAGCCTAACAAGCTCCACCCAAATTGGCATGGCCCATATAGGGTCATTGATGAAGTTGTCCCTGGAACCTATAGACTAGAAAACCTAGAAGCGGAACCCTTTTCCAACCCCTGGAACGCAGATCATTTGAAGAAATACTATCAGTAGTATTATGACGTCCTATCGGACCGCAGTTGTAATGAATGTGTTGCTCCAACAGAACACTTAGAATGTTAATGAGAATATCATATTAGCCCCTCATCTTATGTTTGTCAATTCCAGTACGATTGGGATCATCTTCACGAAACCACCATCGGTTATGATGAGGGCAAATGGTGGGGACGACCCCTCATTTACCCTCAAGAAATACGAGGGGGACTTGATATTTAAAACCATTAGATTGGTGGTAACCACCCTCGGCTATGATGATGGAAAATGGTGGGGATCACCCCTCATTTACCCTCAAGAAAGACGAGGGGGGACTTGATATTTAAAACTATTAGATTGGTGGTAACCACCCTCGGCTATGATGAGGGTCTATGGTGGGGACGACCCCCATTCACCCTCAATAAAGACGAGGGGGGACTTGATATTTAAACATCATTTATGGTAGTAACCACCCTTGGCTATGATGAGGGCAAATGGTGGGGACGACCCCTCATTTACCCTCAAGAAAGACGAGGGGGACTTGATATTTAAAACCATTAGATTGGTGGTAACCACCCTCGGCTATGATGAGGGTCTATGGTGGAGACGACCCCCCATTCACCCTCAAGAAAGACGAGGGGGACTTGATATTTAAAACCATTAGATTGGTGGTAACCACCCTCGGATATGATGAGGGAAAATGGTGGGGACGACCCTCATTTACCCTCAGGAAAGACGAGGGGGGACTTGATATTTAAAACCATTAGATTGGTGGTAACCACCCTCGGCTATAATGAGGGTCAATGGTGGGGACGACCCCTCATTTATCCCTAAGAAAGACGAGGGGGGACTTGATATTTAAAACCATTAGATTGGTGGTAACCACCCTCGGCTATGATGAGGGTCTATGGTGGGGACGACCCCCCATTTTACCTCAAGAAAGACGAGGGGGGACTTGATATTTAAACATCATTTGTGGTGGTAACCACCCTCGGCTATGATGAGGGAAAATAGTGTGGACGACCACTCATTTACCCTTAAGAAAGACAAGGGGGGACTTGATATTTAAACATCATGTGGTGGTAACCACCCTCGACTATGAAGAGGGAAAATGGTGGGGACGACCCCTCATTTACCCTCAAGAAAGACGAGGGAGGGGTTAGTGAGATTGTTAATTTAAAAATGTCACAAGATAAATCATACAAGAGACAAGCATAGAATACAGAAAGAGGCATTATATAACAAAATGTTAATGTTTGTCCAACAAAAGTAAGGTACAAAAATGTGATACATGAAGAGGGTATTGGCTACAAACAGCCACCCTATTGAGCATCATCAGAGGGAAAGGCTTCAACATCTATGGGAGTTTCCTCTAAGACCAAGACAGGCCGTGCCTCAGACGTGCATGTTCCTTCGACGTGCACTTGCGATTTGACGTGAGCTAAGGCCTCCGCAATAAGAGGATCATCCAGTTGAACTGCCTCAAGAGAGGGGTGGACCGACGATACTGCATAAGAAAACTTGAGGACGACCCACCGACAGGCCGTCCTGATTCCCCTCTCTAAGAATTCATGACCGAAGCTTTGAAACTCGACCGAGAGTTTATAGGCCTCTACTGCATCAGCCTCTGCCTTCTTCACTGCCTCGGATAGCTCAGTCTTGAATTGAGCCCCTAGGTTGATCAAGGCCTTATCCTTCTCTTTAATAAGCAAGTCCTTGGCCTTCAGATCTGCATCATGCTGCCTCGTTAGCTCGTCCAGGACCCTTGCATATTCGATCCTCGCACTCTCCAGCTCGGCCCTTGCAGTCTCGAGCTCAGTCTACAGGTCAGCCTTGTGCTGAATATCCCTCTCGGCTTCATAAAATTTATGTTGGTTCTCGGCCATCCACTTGGTAGCAGACGTGAAGGCACAAACATAATGCACAGGAAAAGACACTTGTTAAGGGGTTGAGGAAACAGTTAGTGAAAAATTCAACTAAAGAAATGAAGTAAGAACAAATACCTGGGCCAGAGTATGCAGACCATAGTCATACACCTTATTCGGGGGCATCTTTGACAGGAAGTCATAGTCAGCGGCCGATGGGGTAGAGAACATAGAAGCCTTGGCCGCCCTCAGATTGGCTATCAGGGAAGACGACTCAACCTTCAAGAATGTTAAGTTTTGGGACCAAAAGGCTCCCATGCTGGAAGAGGATCTAGTCCCCTTAGACGCCTCCACCCTTTCCCTCATCCTTAAATCCGGCCGAGGGTCAGTAGGAACTTTGGGGCCCTTTCTTTTATGTCTATCGACAGACGGTTCAACTGGTGTCGGCCCCACGACCTTTGATTTCCTTGGAGCCTGCTGAGGCTCCTTGCCTTTCTTTTTGCCTAGACCAGACAGTAAACTTGGGGGAGTCATTTCCCAAAGATGGTCAGAGATATCTGCAGGACGACCTGAAAGGGGGACGACACATCAGAAAAATACAGAGGCAAAGATGATACACTTGGAAAAAATCAAGGATTGAGCAAAAATAATAACTCGCATAGCTCTGTCAAGGGGCCGACCCTCAAACCAGCTTCTTTGAGGAACCGAGGGGTCATTAAATCTTCAAACTTTGCAAGTTCACCCTCTTTCCCTCGTTCTCTCAGATACTCGACTATGTCATTTTTATCCTGACTAAGTCCGGGGTCTGACCTAGCCTTCATAGAGTGGTTAGACCATCTCCTTGGAACCCTCGGATCGTCATCTAAAGGCTGAACCCCGGCAGCAAATTCCCATTCCCCAAATATGAAGAAAAATCTCTTCTTCCAATCGTGGTTGGAGGTTTGTGCCACGTGGAGAAGTTTTTTATCAGACTTCATCACCCCCAGATAATAGTACCCAGGCTGTTTGGACGAGGAAGTGATATTATAGCAAGCCAAGAACACATCGGCTGAAGGCTCATCAGTGAAGGTATTCTTCCATAAGGAGACATAATCGAGGATAGTCCTCCAAGAGTTGGGAGGGAGTTGAGAGGGGGCAGCGCCGAGGGCTGACAATATATTGACTATGAAAGGGTGCAGAGGAAACCTAACGCCGACCTTTAACATCTGTTTATATACAATGACCTCTCCCTCATCACCCTCGAAGACTTTCTCAGACTCAGAGGGAACCCTCATACTTATGTTGGGGGGTACACCAAATATATGCCTCCATAGCAAGAGGTCGCGATCTCTAATGGTGGAAACATAAGCTGAGGCGTGGGAGGTGTCAACTGGGTCAGCGTATGAATCCTCACCATCATCCTCAGTCCCCTCTCCATCGGCCTCATCACCTGTCAGAGGTCCACCAGAAAAGGCCATCTGGAAGGCATGAGGGGATAAAGTTGTCACAGGAACAGCCTCAGAAGGGACCACTCCCTCGGCCTGTCATCCTGTGCTAAGATCAAACACCTCTCTCCTCCCGAAAGGGCCAGCACCTGACGGCGATGACACTCTTTGATCCATTTCTCCCTCGTACGATTGACTCTTGGCTGGACGACCAAACAACCCACAGGACTCAGGGGGTATGATAGTGGCTAATGGAATGGGAAAAATGGGTCGTACCAAATTAGGGTCGTCCCCTCGTCTTCTCTCCTCCTTTTCCTCTACTTGTCTGATCTCTACGAAGAACTTCTCTCTCAGGGATGGGAATTCCTCGGCTAAATCATAAAGCCTCCTAAGCATTAGGGGGAAGACCCTACACTTAGAAGAATTTGGCTAAGCCAATTACAAACAAGTTGGAAGTTGACTAAGTTGTACTTTTGGATCAAAACTAAAGAAGGAAAAGGTTTTGATCAAGAACATTCAAGAATGGAAAGAACTCGACTTGCCGAAGAAGGGACCGAAAAACACAAGGAAACCCTAGTAACACTATAAGGGGGCGTCAACCCCAATGCATGAAATGAAAATGAAGATTAAAAATGGAATTTATGGAAAAGAAAAGTACCTGAAGACAAAATCAACGGCTGAATGAAGCTTGGTACAGAAAGGTTGCAGAAATGGCTATGGAAGCTGTTGAGAAGCTAGAGAGAGAGAGAGTTAAGGCGCAAAGAAGAAGAAGAAAGGGAATGATTTAAAAAATTGTTTAAATACCTTGCTAATGAGTGGGCCCATTAACCAAGGCAGAACACAGCCCACGGGGAGGGCTTAATTAGGGCACAAAGTCCCAAAGTAAAGTGTGCAGCCGCCACGCCTAGGAAACTGGAATGATAATGGATATCTTCTTAAGTGTCACATCAGCTCGACAGGTGTCATTCATCTAACTGTCCCTAAACTCATCTTAAAATCAACACTATCCCTCATCCATCTCAACAACATCGATGGCTAAGGGTTGGGGGTGATTGATATACCCATATATACCCTCGACCAAGCCGAGGGAGCCCTGCACCTGGACAGGTCTAGGATGGCCTCTTAACCAATATTAGATGACCCTTCAAGGGGACGACCCCTCATTAGGCACAGATGACCCTTCAAGGGGCCGACCCCTCATCAGGCCCAAACGACCCTTCAAGGGCCCGACCCCTCATAAGTCCCAGACGACCCTTCAAGGGGCCGACCCCTCATCAAGCCCAAATGAACCTCTAAGGGGCCGACCCCTCATCATGTCTCAGATGATCCTCCAAGGGGTCGACCCCTCATCAGGCCCATACGACCCTTCAAGGGGCTGACCCATCATCATGGCTCAGACGACCCTCCAAGGGGCCGACCCCTCATCATGCCCAGACGACCCTTCGAGGGGCCGACCCCTCATCATGGTCCAGACGACCCTCTGAGGGTACGACAGTACGAGGCCTAGATTAGGCCAGACTCACTACTAGAAGGAACTTTGCCCTCGGCCTCATATCATAGGCTGAGGGTGACATCATCACAATGCGTGGTTTGGGAGAAGCGTGGAACAGTGCGCATGAGGCTCGCATGGCACGTAGAAGACCATTATAACAATATCACCCCCTCACGTGAGGGAATATTATGTCATCATTAATCACAGGTGGCATCTACAGGTGTCAGTAGGGGATTGGCTAGATCATCATTCACATGCACCATGCATGCTTGGGGGGTACACTACACCCCCCAAGACCTATATATACTTGTCACCTATAACCCTACAAGGGGATCGATAAATTGTAACCCTAGCTAAAACACTGCTTGTACACACAGTAGAGAGAGAAAGGGAGATTATGTGCATTGTATCCAAGACCATTAGTGCCCATACTTAGTGGATCACACACTCACAGTGGCTATAGGCCTAATTGGCTGAACCACTATACAACATTGTCTTATTCCTCTTATACTCATCTCCTTGTAAACACTTACACACTTATACATCTATGGCTGCCATGGTACATACAACTTGAGCTCATCATCACTTATCTGGTGGTGCTGAATCTAAGCATTACGGAGGAACGCAAAAAATCCACACAGATCCTAAGACACTAGAACCTGATGCTCTGATACCACATGTGATACCCCGCTTAAAATAATAATGGGTGGCCAACCCTATACTAAAATAAATCAGGAATCTCAAGTGGATCATTCTCAGCATCTACTATCGATACTAAATAAACATTGCTAACTACCTAATACTACAATAAGCGGATGCCAATTTTTTTTAAAACATACAATGAATCAACATACCAATAATATAGTAACTACAAAATCTGATAATATATACACATGTACATCAATACAAGGAATTACTCAAGTTAAAACCTAATAAGTAAAACAAAAGAAATATACCCGAATATGCTGTCGAGTCACAGACAATACAACATCTTAAGGGAGAAATATGAAAGTGCTACATATATAACCCTTGGGTATAAACCCTATACACAATTGAATCCTTAACTAAATTTACAAAAGATAGGAAGCGGCTATAACAAAATCTCGCAACAGTCCGCATCCGCTATTGCTCCAAGGAGAGTGGATAGAAAAGCATCACTGGCGTCCTTACGGTGGGAAATCTATAATATATTACAATATATGTATAGCAAGAGTGAAATATAAACGGGTTAGAGCCCGAGGTTTGAAAACATTTTTAGCAAGTGCATTAAAATGCATAATAATTATAAATGCACAATTTCATAATTAAAGTGGAGTCTCACTCTCCTGGAACTCAAACTCATCCCTCGACTAAAGCGTGCACCTAAACGTATGCACATAAACCTCAATTAAGCTACCCGACACATTCTAGGGATAACTCAATCTTAATCTATGCATAATCTACACCCGCGTAACCCACTAAATATAACCATAATCTACTTATTCTATCATATCCTAAGTTTACGCTCGAACGTATACATTAATATCTATGTAAATATTAGTTACCAGAGTTCATCAATTTCTGACTATAAAATTAAACAAGTTATTAGCATCAAAATAGTCACACATCATCTTTGTATACTTATAAACAAGTTATAATGAGGGTCGTCCCCTCCATTGACCCTCATTATAGGCCGAGGGTTATAATTACGAAATTAATGGTTTTTAACAAAGTCTTCCCTCGTCTTTCTTGAGGACAATGGTGGGGTGGTCCCCTCCATTGAGCCTCATTATAGCCGAGGGTCGTTCTACAAAGATGTTTCCATGCGTACTAGAACTGATACACACAAGATGAGAGGAAACACTAATATTTCTCATTACTTTTCCAAGTGTTCTATCGGAGCAACACCTATTACAACTGTCGTTCGATAGGACTTTACAAAACTACTGATAGTATTTCTTCAAATAATCTGCATTCCAGGGGTTGGAAAAGGGTCCCCCCTCTAGGTTTTCTAGTCTATAGGTCCCAGGGACAACTTCATCGATGACCCTATATGGGCCATGTCAATTAGGATGGAGCTTGTTGGGCTTCTGCCAAGTCTTTTTGAGGACCAAGTCCCCCACTACAATCGGTCTCTGTTTCACCCGCTGATTGTAAAACCTTGCAGTCCTCTACTGGTAGGCGGCTTGTCTTATCTCGGCATCCTCCCTCCTTTCCTCAATCAAGTCTAAGTCAAGTCTCCTCTCTTTTATATTTCTCTGGGGGTCATACATTTGGACCCTATGAGTAGGAAACCCAACCTCGGTGGGGATGATGGCTTCTGAGCCATAAGCTAGCATGAACGGGGTTTCTCCGGTAGTGGTTTTTTCCGTCGTCCTGTAGGCCCATAGTACGGCATATAACTCCTCAAGCCAGAGGCCTCACCTACCTCGCATAACTTCCCATGATAGAACTAAAGAGGTTTACTCACACAGTAAGTATATATCATTCACACAAGATATACATATACACATCATATATACAAACCATCTCATAATCGAATGTATATAACAATCATCATACACACACCATTTATAACTGTATGCACATAGATATAAAATAATTATCCCGATTATAAGTATATACACAAACTATTCAAGTCGGTGATACACCAAATCATTCGCCACTCCGATTATGGTTTAGTTGCTCATATGTACCTTTAACATTATAGCATTTATGATTAAATTCTTAAGTTTAACATCACTAAGGGTACACGACCTCTCTCCCGTCGGCCCATAATTAACTCCAAATAGAAATCCCGTCGCTAATAGGATTCCCCACTAAGTTGATGGAGTAAATCCAATTTTTACCTTCCCAGATAACTTGATACATCCCTAATATAACATCATATAAGAAACTACCAATAAATCTCCAAAACGGGTTTCTCACATCATATAAGAATGTTCCTAATCGATAAAACCAATCAAAATGGAGTAAAACTCACAGTAAGAAAACTTCGCAAAATAGCCCTATTTCTGAATCGATTTATCCCTGCCCGAATCGATTCGGTCCTAAAGGCAAATTGATTCCCCTGTATGTGAATCTATTCGATCCAAAGGACCTGTAAGTCTGTCTTAGGTCGAATCTATTCATTTTGGATCCGAATTGATTCGGTCTCCCAGACCAGACATTTTTACCTTAAGCCGAATCGATTCTCTTAGGGGGCGAATAGATTCGGGTCTGCAGAACTCCAAAAATCCCATCTTATGTATAAAACCCACGAAATATATACCCAAAAATCATATCTCCAATCTATAGATTTAATCAAAAAATCTAGGTTTTGACATATTAAGCCCAAAATCCATATATTTATCCACAAACCATGAAATAAATTACACACATAGATTATTTAGCAAGTTTAATCCCTTGCCTCAAAGTTGTAGAGGTTGAATCTTCCTCGAAATCACGAATTGGTCAGAATCTCCAAGCTTTTCTCCTCTTTATCTTCTTTCTTTCCTCTTCTCTCTTTCTCTCTAGTGATTTCTAAATCTCAAGAATGAGATTGTTATCTCACGTAGGCCTTATAAGCCTTATCTCCAAAATACCCAACTTTAAATGATAATACACAGTTTAAATGACTCGTTTACTCCAATACAAGTCAAACTAACTTAAAATATTTTAGAACCCAAATAAAACTCAAGGACAGTCCTTTTGACTATCTCGACCCATCCCGGATCAACCGTGCACTCAGAATCGTCGTCTGAAATACTTTATTACATCCTTTAATTTTGACATCATTAGCCAATTTTAAAATTCTCTAATTTAAATAAATTCTATTTCTCCTAAAAATAATTAAATTCTCAGTCCTCAAAATTACGGGGTGTTACATACTTCCACCTTTACAAAGAATTTCATCCTTGAAATTAAGTTAAGCCTGATACTCCAAACCTCAACTAGTTCCTATGTCACCTACCCTCATGGTCACTATACCTATCTCTCCCACTTCTAACGACGAATTATTTTATTGTAAAATCAAATTTTTTAACCAGGGCGTCCATACACCCTGTACCCGAGCTCAACTGCATGCACATTACCCGACTCCACTTAGCCTTAAATAGTAATATAACTCTCAATAAATTAATCAATTATAATGTACTAAGTATATAAAATTTTGAAATGTCTGAAGATTTAACTCTTCTCAATTCCTGACATTCGCTACTTTCATGCGGGGGAGGTCTCGCAAGCGAAATCCAAACAAGGAACCCTCCCAATACACTACTGTGTGGCTCTGTCGGGGATTGAGATCAGTTAAACCAGGACTAAGGTAAAAATATTTTTGAACCATATTGATACTTCCCGAAGGCCTATAAAATAATGTAATATAAAATAGTTTTATGTCTTTCGACACACAAATCAAATACCTTATGCTCAAGACACATGGCATCAACAAATACAATAATCTTACCAACCTTTAGATCTCCACACGCACACAACCATGAGCTAAAATTCCTTGCTCAACCATGAACCCACTAAACCCTGAATCTCCTCAGTAAAAATCATTTACATCACATCAAAACATCGCCATAAGATAGACCCTTCCACAACTGGAACATTACAATTACATGCATCTAGCCTAACTATAAAACGACAGCCTTACCATTACTACTCAACAAACTTTAACAGTTACTATTTTCGAAACAAAATCGTAACTCTCTACTAACACATCGCAAAACAATCTATTCTCTCAAAAGATATCATCCAAGTGCCACACTTAACCACTCCTCCCTTAAAGGTAATCCTATACACGATATGGTTATAACGGCTAACCACTCACTAAGATCTTACGTGCGACGCTCCCAATGCCACTCAAAGCATGACCTAAACACAAAGGAAAATAATTTACATATTACCTCCATATTGCAACAACCTCGCTTCCTCAATGGATCCATGTTCGAAGTTCTCTTGACTAAAGTGGCCTATGAACTGTTGTTGGGGTTGCACATCCAAAACCTCCTCAAAAAGTTGCCCTCTACCTCTTTCAGGACAATCCCTCTTCCTATGGCCTATTTCTCCACAAAAGAAACATCTTCCAACAAATCCTTCCTGTCCTATCCATCCTAAGGTACAAAACACTGTTGCGCCCTAAGATAATTCTTCCTATACCCTTGTTGCACTGACGATTTTGCTCCATTAGCATCATCTCCTCCAAGCCTACTTGATGAACCCAATTCCCCAAATTCCTTGCTCCCTTTTAAAAGAAGACGGTACTCCTGACAATGTAACAATGCCATATTCATTACATTAGTAAAAGTCAGTAATCTCGGGTTCCCTAATAAATGTTGCCGAATTCACCAATCTAAACCTCCCAAGAACTTCACCATTCTCTTCTCCTTTATTTACCTCGTCGGGCCAAAATTTTGCCAATCGAGTGAATTCTTCTTCGTACTCAGCCACAGTTTGATCACCTTGAGTCACATCTAGTAATATCCTCCTCATTTCCGTCTGAATCGCGAACGGAAAATACTTTTGGTCAAAGCGTTCCAAAAATCTGCTATTGGCTTTTCCTCTATCCGCTCCGATGTGGTGACTGATTCCCACCATTAGAGAGCTGCACCCGTTAGTTTAAAGATGGCAAGTATTTGTTTCTGCACCTCACTGCACTCAACCATTCGAAAGTGTCTTTGTATATCCTTCTTCCACTGACTTGTAACAATTACATCAACTTCCCCCTAAAATTCTAGAGGATGTCCTTTCCCAAAGGTTTCTTGTACTCTTTCCCACGTAGATGGATCTGGGTAGGATTAAGCTACCAAAGCTGCAAGTTTATGTGCCATCACAGCAATGGCAACATTTACATCTTGTGCCACAATATTGGCAACTTCGGTGGCGGTCACAGTCCCTTGAGGCATTTGGGGTTCTATGTTCTCAGCCCCTCTGTTTGCCCTGCCTGGACGACCTCTTCTTAGGGGCATTTGAAACAAGAGCAACTGTATCAGAACGGAGTTCAAGCAATTACACACACAGAAGAAAATATAGGCGTAGTGAACACAATAGTCCTAATAATAGGGATCTACATCAAGAACGCTTACGGAGGAACTCAGAAAACCCACACAGATCCTAAGACACTTGAACCAGATGCTCTGATACCACCTGTGACACCCCGCTTAAAGTAATAATGGGTGGCCAACCCTATACTAAAATAAATCAGGAATCTCAAGTGGATCATTCTCAGCATCTACTGTCGATACTAAATAAACATAGCTAACTACCTAATACTACAATAAGTGGATGCCAAATTTTAAAAAAAAATACAATGAATCAACATACCAACAATATAGTAACTACAAAATTTGATAATATATACACACGTACATCAATACAAGGAAGTACTCAAGTTAAAACCTAATAAGTATAACAAAAGAAATAAACCTAAATATGCTGTCGGGTCACAGACAATACAACATCCCTAGGAGAGAAATATAAAAGTGCTACATATATATAACCCTTGGGTATAAACCCGATACACAATTGAATCCTTAACTAAATTTACAAAAGATAGGAAGCAGCTATAAAAAAATCCCAGAACAGTCCGCATCTGCTATAGCTCCAAGGACACTGGATAGAAAAGCATCACTAGCGTCCTTGCGGTTGGACACTTATAATATATTACAATATATGTATAGCAAGAGAGAAATATAAACGGGTCAGAGCCCGAGGTTTGAAAACATTTTTAGCAAGTGCATTAAAATGAATAATAATTATAAATGCACAATTTCATAATTAAAGTGGAGTCGCACTCTCCTGGAACTCAAACTCACCCCTCGACTAAGGCGCACACCTAAACGTATGCACATAAACCTCAATTAAGCTACCCGACACATTCTAGGGACAATTCAATCTTAATCTATGCATAACTACAAAAATAAACCATAATCTGCTTATTCTATCATATCCTAAGTTTACGTTCGAACTTATACATTAATATCTATGTAAATATTAGTTACCAGAGTTCATCAATTTCTGACTATAAACTTAAACAAGTTATTAGCATCAGAATAGTCACACATCATCTTTGTATACTTATAAAGTAATGTTTCACCATAACACAAACATCCGAGTAGCAAGGACTAAACTTCTCCCCACTCCCAACATTGCGCTACGTTTCGTGCGTGAGACGTCTCGCAAAGCAAAATCCAAACAAGGACCCCTCGATGCACTACTACTTGACAATGTTGATCGTCGATATCCATTATGCCGTCATCACACAACATATATAACCTCAACTACTTATCAAGAACAACGATCTCTAAGTACATAAATAAGATATCGCACATAACCTTTAGGGTCTATATAACGTTATTCTAGTTATAGAACACGATCATTCAACCCTAACAAACACGTGTACATAACACATATAATGAGCATTTAAATACCAATAACACATTCACTTATGGGATCTATATATATTCTCTGCAATGCTATCATCTTCCAGGAATTTCTCACTTTATCCCGAGTTACCAGCTGTCGGACTAGATCACACCGACTTGGTATAAACCAAATCAAGATGTATGTGAAGTGGTCATAGTTTCGAATCTGAAAGTGAGAACGAATCATACCCAAGACTTCTCACCCAGAATAAAAATCACTGAATAAATATTGGAGGACTATGACCTGGGGACTATACGCTCATTGCTCCTCAAAACAGAGGCCTCACCCACCTCGCGCAACTTCTCATTATAGCACTAGAGGGGTATGCTCACACAATAAGTATATATCATTCACACAACATATACATATGAACATCATATATACAAACCATCTCATAATCGAATGTATATAACAATCATCATACACACACCATTTATAAATGTATGCACATAGATATACAATAATTATCCCGAGTATAAGTATGTACACAAACTATTCTAGTCAGTGATACACTAAATCATTCCCCACTCCGGTTACGGTTTAGTTGCTCATATGAACCTTAAACATTATAACATTTATGATTAAATCCTTAGGTTTAACGTCACTAAGGGTACACGAGCTCTCTCCCGTCGGCCTATAATTAACTCCAAATAGAAATCTCGTCGCTAATAGGTTTCCCCACTAAGTCGATACAATAACTCCAATTTATACCTTCCCATATAATTCGATACGTCCCCAATATCACATCATATAAGAAACTACTAATAAATCCCCAAAACGGGTTTCTCATATCATATAAGAATGTTCCTAAGAGATAAACCCAATCAAAAGGGAGTGAAACTAACTCTAAGAAAAATTTGCAAAACAACCGTGTTTCCGAATCGATTCGGTCCTAAAGTCGGATCGATTCGCCAGTATGTGAATCGGTTTGGTCCAAAGGACCTGTAGGTCTGTCTTAGGCCGAATTTCGTTTTGGATCTGAATCGATTCGGTCTCCCAGACCTGACACTTTTACCTTAAGCCGGATCGATTCGCTTGGGGGGCTAATCTATTCAGGTCTGCAGAACTCCAAAAGTACCATCTTATGTATAAATCCACGAAATATATACCCAAAAATCATATCTCCAATCCACCATTCTGCAACCCAAACATGTTTTTAACATCAAAACCCATCCTACATCTCATCCCATCAAGTTATATAACATCAAACCCATATATAAACATCAAATGCAAGATTTAATCCAAAAATCTAGGTTTTGACATATTAACCCAAAAATCCATATGTTCATCCACAAATCATGAAATAAATTACACACATAGATTATTTAGCAAGTTTAATCACTTGCCTCAAAGTTGTAGAGGTTCAATCTTCCTCGAAATCACGGATTGGTCAGAATCTCCAAGCTTTTCTCCTCTTTATCTTCTTTCTTTACTCTTCTCGCTCTCTCTCTCTAAGGATTTCTAAATCTCAAGAATGACATTGTTATCTCACGTAGGCTTTATAAGCCTTATCTCCAAAATACCCAACTTTAAATGATAATTCACATTTTAAATGACTCGTTTACTCCAATTCGAGTCAAACTAACTTAAAATATTCTGAAAGCCAAATAAAACCCAAGGACAATCATTTTGACTATCTCGACCCATACCGGATCAACCGTGCACTCAGAATCGTCATCTAAAGTACTTTATAACTACCTATAATTTTGACCTCATTAGCCAATTTTAAAATTCTCCAATTTAAAAAAATTCTATTTCTCCACAGTTCTAAAAATTACGGGGTGTTACAGTATAATCCATCTTAGACTTTAAAAGTAAAACCAAAATACTCTTATATATAGCAGAAACCAACCCAAGTTCATAATGATCCTTGCTAGGATCTAGAAATCAACGAATTTCAGGTCAAAATTTTGACAAAATACACTGTTTTGGAACTTAAGATACACTGCATGTCAATCCACAAAACTTATATATTTGGATTTCTCATGAAAAATTAGGCAAAGTTGGTTAAGGAATCATCTCAAATGGTATAGAAATGAGGGAGAAAATAAAGGTAAAAAATTTGAAACCTTAGAAGTTAAAGTAGAGAGGTTGAAGATGAAGACATTCAACATAAACTTTGACCACGCGCGTGGCCAATAAAAAATCATTGAAATTTTTTCTATTATTTTTATTTTATTTTTCTGGTCAAAATAGAATAAGGTAAGACCATGTTTGGATACACCAAGCCTAAGTTATTGAAAAATTAGGTTTTGTCTTATGAATATTTTTCCAAAATTATAATTTATCCCCTCCAAACATTTTAAACTTATGAATTTATTCCCCAAATTTTGTCTATGAATATTTCAAAATATTTTAAGACCAAAAAGTCTCTTACACCCAAGTTCAATAATGGTCTTAAGTCCAGTATTTTAATGTCCCAAAATGTTTATAATTAAACCCCCGAAACTTTAAAAGATACAGTTTTAGTACTGAACTAACTGGCCTAATCCCACATGCTTATATACCCAAACGTTATATACAAAAAATTAAGCACTATCTCTTTTCAATATCCTCTTGTGATATAAAGAAGATCGAATTACCAAGAAAGTAGGTTTTTTCTACCTTTTTAATAGTAAACTTTACGTATTTGGCATACTGCCATTGATATCACTATGTGATAGATCATATTTACTCTTAGTGTGGGCATGTTATTATACTGCCATACTATCTATTTTGTTTCATATCATCGATATTTGAACTTATCACTAGTGTTTGAATCTAACTAAGGATCAATTTTAACCCTTTTCACCTAATAACTAGTATCATGTTTCAGATTAATTCACTTACCCCTGTACTTTTATGCTATTTTTTACTATAAGCATCAGTATTAACTAGGAAGTAGATTAACGTGTTATCCCACGAAACTTTCTACTTGTCCCACTGGTCTCAGATGATTGGGAGTCTTGATTATTTCTACATACGTATGAGTGCCACTTTAATTATGTGCATAACCGATTACTTTTCCCCAAAAGTTTTGGGTTGATTATTTATTATTATTATTAAGGTTTTACAGATGGCTTAATTACTTTTATACCCGTTAGTGAACTAGTAAGTATGGGATTATTAGTTCAAGAGTCCTTGACTTTCTTTATATGATACTTAATAAACTGGTAATGACTACATTTTCTTCAATGGACTTGTAAGTATGGGATTATTAGTTTCAGAACTTTAATGTTATTTTTAAACGGTAAATATGGGATTATCAGCTTATTTATTTTTAGAATTGCTAAGCACTAATTCTATACACACTCCAACTTTCACCTATACATATTGTTGATGTAAAAAATTAGATCGTATCTAATTATTCAATCACAGATAAATAAATGAGACAAAGAATTTTTAAAGTGGTTCAGCCTTATAAGAATGGCCTACGTCCACTGTTATGTTATTGCTGAGTGTTTGGGAATTCTCGATTACAAGTTCTATCAAGAAATTTCGGTCCCTTTACAATGAGGATTGTACAATGTATTTATAGCCCCGAGGCTGTAATGTGAAAGGGTAATACATTAAATGATGTGCATATGAAAGGGTAATACATTCAATGCCCCTTAAGCGTGTGCGTCTGAATGATAAGCATTTAATGAACAGTCAAACTGTTGGTTATCCTACTATTAATGCTTTGTTCGAGGTGCATCTCGGACTGCCTAAGCTTCTCGGTACTCAAGAGTTCCTCGGAGAGTTCTTGTTCCTCGGAGCGTTTGAGTTCCTCGGGGAAGTAGTGTTCCTCGTTGTAGTATGGTTCCTCGGAGCGTGTGAGTTCCTCGAAAGTGTTCGTTGTCGCCACGTAGATTGCCACGTGTCTTCATTCAATTGGGCCACGGCAGCAGACTAAATTTGGTATCAACAGAAGCCCCCAATGTTTCATAGTGCGAACTTTGAGAAGTATGGAACATTATTTCTCGGAATATGGTAGTTTTAAATGGTCCTCCTGATATTTAGGAGTCTTTTGTATTTATTTCTCCTTCCAAATTCGTAGAATCATGCTTTTTTTAATTTTTTATAACCGCCTCGATCTCCGCGTACTTTTTATCCTTTTAGCCGCCGGTAACGTAATCGTTTAATTTTGCAATCATTACTTTTTCCTTTTCCCAAGGCAGAGTATTTAAGCGTCACAGACAATCCCATCATCTTCTACTTTTTCAAATTTGTATCTTCGAGTTTTCTATTGTCTTACTCTCTTGTGTGTTCATATTTTCCATCGTTCGTTGTCAACAGATCCACTCTTTTTCTGTAAGATCTTCTTCTTCCTTCTTCTTCATTTCCTTTATTCATCATGGTTTACCCTGTTGAATCTCTTGATAAGTTTCGTTTTGATTTTTCTATTCCCTCCTGGGTTGTTTTGGAAGAGCTTTCTGAGCCTTCTGATTATTTTCGTTTGGCTGAGGGACATTGGTTCCCCAGTCTCTTTGTTGCTGAGTGTGGATTTTCTTTTCCACCAAATCCCTTATGTCTGGAATTTTGGCAATACTTTGACGTTGTTCCTGCAAGAATAGCTCCCAATACATGGAGAATAGTTAATGGGGTTCATAGATTAAATCAAATCCATGGAACTCGTATTGGAATTCCAGAAATCATGTTTTGTTATAGATGGGCAGTTGGTGATAACACCTTTTATTTAAAAACTAGATTTTTAAATAGGGCTTTAGTAGTCAATCTCCCGGATGCCAATAGGGACTATTTTGAGCACGGGGTTGTCATAAAAAATTGGCAACATGATCCTTTATCTGGAGATGAAGTGTATCAGGGTCCCAGATGCCCTCCCTATAGCAATGGGATAGGTTATTTTTATTTCATTTTATTTATTTTGAAATTATGCTTCCTCTGTGTTTGACAAAATGTGCTACTGATATTGTAATTTTGATTTGTTTGCAGTTGATAGCAAAAGAAAGTGTCCAAAAGAAGCAGACGTTAACATAAGACATTTGAAATTTATCTGGAGTTTGCATCAGTCTGTTGCCGACGAGCACATTAGATCAGCTTCATATCTGCTGGAGTACAAGAGTTACACTACTTCTTTTACTGCTCGTCCAGTAATAAGTGACGCAGAGCCAGTACCAGCCTCTACCAGTTCCTCACCTGAATCACACGTCCCTTTAAGTGAAAGGATGAAAAAGAGAAGACCTCCCACCCTTTTTGAGAAACCTGCTTCTGGTTCTGGAGAGGCAAAAAGAAGTAAGATTGACGTCCCAGGGGAGAGGACAAAGAAAACTGATGCACCTTCCTCGGCTGCCCCTGTTGTGAAGGTTGTCGAGAATCCCCAAGTGGCTCCGAGCAAGTCTGCTGCTCCAGGAGAAGTGATTGTAATATCACCGACCAAGAGTTCCTCCTTGGTTGAATCTATTCCTGCTCCTCCGAGGAAGCTGAAGAAGAGATCCTTGATCAATTTGGCTGAAACCATCTCCCAGCCCCCAACTACTGGAACTGGTGTTCCTACCTTTGTTCCCCCGAGCTCTGCCATGAGCTCGGTGAAGACTTGGATCATTCCCGAGATCCAAGGCATTGAGGAGAACCTTTCTCGGGACATGGTCACCTCATTGGTTGCTCGCCATATTGCTTCTGTAAGTCTTATTACTTTGAACTTTTCCTCTTTCCCTTGTTATATCTATCTCTGACTTTCTTTCATTTTCTTTTCACGGTTGGTGAGCTGCTTCAATACAATTTGAAGAAAGATGAGGCGATTAAAGCTTCAAGCTCCTCATCTAGTGTGGAGGGAGCTCTAGAGGAAGCTATTAAGTCTTTGGAAGATTCTCCCCAGAAATATGCTACTGACATGGCAATCTGGGAGAAGAAACTCACCTCCACAGAGAAGGAGAAGGATCAAGTTTTTGAAGTCTCCAAGGAGTTGGAGAAAAAATTAATTAGTCTGGAGGAGAAGAATAAAAGCTTGAAGGGAAGATCAAGAATACTGAGGAGTTTGAAGATAAACTCAAGGTTGCTGAGGAGGAGTTAAGTCGACTTCAGGAAGTAAGTCGTCAGAAGGTGGAGGTTGAGAAAAAATTGAAAGCTGCTGATAACCTTCTTTCAGAGAAGCTTTCCTCGGAGAAGACAAAGAGAAAGTTGGCTGTGAAGAAGTATTTCAACGCTGGCTGGGACAAGGGGTGGAACAAGGGCTTGGCTGCCATGGTGTCTCAAGTAGAATATGGCAGCCTCAAGTACTTCAGAGATGGATGGGTCGCTTCTCTTCAGGAGATGAATGTGGATGAAAATTTTGAACTCTTTCAGCGACACATCCCTGGTCCCCTCCAACTCCCGAAGACGAAGAAGAGGACGAAGCTGCCTCCAAAGAGTCTTCCATGGTGATGGGAGATCAAGTTTCTCATCTCCCAACCATCCAGCATACAAACGAGGAACTCGCTACTTCCTCCGAGCAACCTCCAGCACTTCCCCAGCTATTATCTGCTCCATTCGAGCAACCTACCTCCTCGTCCCAACCTTCCGAGAAAGTTTCGGGAGACAAGGAAAAGGTGTAGAGTTGTTTGAATTTATCTCTATTTTATTTTTCCTTTATCAAATTTAACCATGAACATGTAACTCCAAATTTTGATATAATAAAACTTTAACTTTTGTTTTTGCATACTGTTGTCTCTTATTCATGCTCTATTTTGATTCTTATTGATTATTGCTTTTCTTCCTCTGCTAGTTTCTGGCCAGGATGGAATTATTATATTCTCACGATACAAAGCTGCTGAGGCAATGCAATGATTATTTTAAGGCGGGTCACACAGATCTGAGTACGGCACAAATAGTCGACATCCTCGGCCAAGATGCTTCGGACCAGGAAGTTGAAGCCTACCAATACTTGAAGTGTCTGCTTGATCGGGAGGTGGCCAAGAATGTGGCTTATTATGATATGATCGAGGATCTCCAAATCACTCTTGAAGACCTTCAGCATCAATATAAGGAATCCAATGTACTCTTGCACGAGGGGTACGAGAAGAAGTACCAGCAGATCATTGCCGACAAGGGTTACGAGAATCTTTTTGCTGGCTACGATGTGAGGAGAGAACTCTGAGGGGTGAGGTCGAGGAGTGCAGACAAATAGCTGAATTATTATAGCAAGAGAATAGCAACCTACAAAGAGAATTGTCACAGTTAAAGTCTGCAGCTTCCACCTCAAAAGCCTTAATCCTAGTGACTGATGAGGGATTCTCATTCTTGGAGGTCGAGAACGCCAACTTGAGGGACGAATTGGAGACCTTGAAGAGAGTTGGCCCTTCTACATCTTCTAGTGGACGATCAAGAGCTCCTCGGGGATGAGCAAGAACTGATCGGATTCCTGTCGAGGAACAACGGACTCAATCTGCCTTAGAAAACCAGGCCTTCCAGCTGATGGCGAAGAAACAGGCATTGGGTGAAATGTCAAAGAAGATCAGGGACCTGGAAGAGCATCTTTCTACGCAGAAGTCTGTCTTGGAGAATAAGGAACTCTTCATAAAAAATCTCCACGAGCAGCTGGAAAGATTGACATATCAATTCCACAAACAGCCCAGGGAGTTCTGGATGGCTGGATACAACGAGGCTCTTTACCACTTGGACGATCTTATCCAGAATGCCAATAATGAGGGCTACAAGCAAGGTTGGGTGAATTCCTTAGGTGTGCTGCAACTCGAACAGGGTCATTACCTGTGGGACTACCACGATCCTGGGCTGCTCGACCTACCCGTACCTCCCTTCAAACTGGATATGAGTTGGATCCCTGCTCGGGCCATTCCTCGATGCTTGATTTCAAAATATCTCGGCGACTACAATCTCCATTCAAATGTCGAGATATCTCGTCCCGAGCACCTCCTAGATCGACCATCCGTGATGAATATCAGGATGTTAAAATATCTCAACTTCATAAATTCTCCTCTGGCTTTAAATGATCCGCCTGCTGACGAGGAACCTGTTTCAAAAGCAGAGGGGAAAAAACCAATAGAGTAGGAATTTTGATGTAATAGTTAGTATACATTTCATTATTAATGTAACTTATTTTTGGATTTAATGAAAGACTTTGATTTTTGTTCGCAATCTTAATTGCTGTTGTCTTGTAACACTTTATATTTGTGCATGTATATCTATTAAAAAGATAACAATATTGTGTTGTTTGTCGATCAAGTTATTGTCGACTAGCTTGAATTTGTGGTAATTATTTGGCAAAAATAATATTTTGTTTCTCGACCAACTTAGTAAAAAGTTATAAGTATAAAAAATGTTGCTCGATCACTTTCTCGTCTTCATAAAATGTTTTCGACCAACCAAGGTCGGTGAATTTTCCTTGTCGACCAACTACAGTTAGTGGATTTTTATTCCCGACCAGCCAGAGTTAGTACTTTTTTTTTTAACGAGCAACTTTGGCACTTTTTGAAATAATTTTACCTCCCGACCAACTCAAGTTGGCATTTTTGAGAATATATTTACTTCCTAACCGACATAAGTTGGAATTTTTGGGAATACTTTTATTTCCCGAGGAACATATAGTTTTACTTCCCGTAGGAATACAAGTTTTACTTCTCGGAGGAATACAAGTAGCTTTACTTCCCGGAGGAATACAAGTACCTTTACTTCCCGGAGGAATATAGGTATCTTTACTTCTCGGAGGAATATAGGTAGCTTTACTTCCCGGAGGAATATTGGTAGCTTTACTTCCCGGAGTAATATAGGTAGCTTTACTTCCCGGAGGAATATAGGTAGCTTTACTTCCCGGAGGAATATTAGTAGCTTTACTTCCTGGAGGAATATTGGTAGCTTTACTTCCTGGAGGAATATAGGTAGCTTTACTTCCCGGAGGAATATTAGTAGCTTTACTTCCCGGAGGAATATAGGTTTCTCAACCAACCTTAGTTGGCGTTTTCGAGAATAAATTTGAGTAGTCTGATCTTTGCCGAGTTTTACCGAGTAGTGTGTAGGACTAGTATTCCCCGAAAAACTTTCAATAAGAGGAAAGAATTCGGAAGAATATCTTTATTTTATTCATCACTGATAATACTTGCGTAGGTGCTCTGCGTTCCATGCATTCTTAAACTCCTCCCCTTCTAAAGTTGCTATTCGGTAAGTTCCTGGTCGAATAACTTCTGTAACTCGGTATGGTCCATGCCAGTTTGCCTCCAGTTTATTGTGCTTTTGAATCACTTTCTTCATCACATAGTCTCCTTCTTTCAGGTCGCACTTCTTCACTCTCTTGTTGTAGAACAAAGTTGTACGTTGTTGATATGTAGCATTCCTGATGGATGCTTCTTCTCTAACTTCCTCGAGCATGTATAAATCTAATCTTCTCATTAATTCGCTGACTGGGGAATTGAAATTAAGTACCCTGTGTGTTGGGAGGCCTAACTCGGAAGGTATAACAGCTTCACTTCCAAATGCTAGCATATATGAAGATTCCCCTGTTGCTACTCGGGGAGTAGTTCAGTAAGCCCAGAGTACTGATTGTAGCTCATTGATCCAGTTTGCTTTTACGTCACTTAGCCTTTTCTTCAATCCATTCAACATCGTTATGTTTGTCACTTCAGTTTGTTCATTTCTTTGAGGATGACCTGGTGCTGAGGGGACCTTCAAAATATTTGACCGATGACAATAGGCAGCGAACTCCTCGTTATCAAATTGTGTTCCATGGTCTGTGATGAAAGCATGAGGGAGACCATATCGACAAATGATGTTCTTCCAAACAAATTGGTACACCTTGTCGTAAGTCATATCAATAAGAGGCTCAGCTTCTTCCCACTTAGTAAAATAATCCAATGCGACGATGAGGTATTTGAACCTTCCTCTGGTCGTTGGCAGTGGCCCAACCAAATCTATCCCCCACATGGCAAATGGCCAAGGGGAAGTGATGGGTGTCAACAATGCTTGTGAAGTTCTTCGAATGGAGGAAAAGCGCTGGCACTTGTCACATTTCTTGGCATAGGCTATACAATCATCCCTCATCGTCGGCCAGTAGTATCCCTGCGTCATCATCCTTTACAAAAGCGTTCGACCTGCTACATGGGCTCCACAAGACCCTTTATGGATCTCTTCAATTAAATCTTTCACCTCGGTGGGATGCACACATCTCTGCAAACCTGCCATAATTCCTCGTCTATATAGAATACCGTTAGTTAATACATACCGAGCAGCTTTAAACTTTAATTTCTTGGTTGCGAGCTTGTCAATTGGTAATTCTCCCTACTCAATATATGCCCTACTGGGATCCATCCAAGATGGTACTAAATCAAGGGTAATAAAGTTCATCGTCAGATCTTCATCTATACTCCGACCAGCTAACACTTCAATTGGGATTGTTCGTCGTAGCTCGGTGCAAGTAGTTGATGCTAATCGAGCTAAAGCGTCTGCTCTCGCATTCTCTATTCTTGGTATTCTGACCAGGTGAATACCAGCAAATTCTGACACTAGCTCCTTTGCCTTTGCATGATATTTGATCATTAATTCTCCTTTGACTGCATATACTCCCATCATTTGGTTTACGATCAATTGAGAATCACTGAAAACAATAACCTGCTGCGCCTCCATATTTTTTGCCAAATTAAGACTTGCAATCATGGCCTCATACTCAGCCTCATTATTATAAGCTTTGAATTGGAAACGTAGGGCGTATTCCATGTCGACCTCGTTCGGAGTGCTCAAAACTATCCCCGCCCCACTGCCTGTTGTGCAAGATGAGCCATCTACATATAGCCTCCATATAGGTAACTCGTCTTCAAACTTCTGATCTGACAGAGTTCCTCAGTGAAATATTTATTTCTTCCTTTCATCCTCCCCTGATATTTCTTCCTCTTCGTTGATAATATTTTCTTGCCCTTTTACCAACCGGAGTTGGTCTGAGCTCGAATTTGATGATCTTGTAACATCCACTTTCCCTTTTACCAATTGGAGTTGGTCTGAGCTTGTGTTTGATGATCCTGTAACATCCACAGGTTGATTAGCGAGCAACTTTGGATCCTCGGGGGTATCAGGATAGGTGAACTCTGTTATAAAATCTGCTACAGCTTTCCCTTTTAGCGATGATCTTGGTTCGTAGACTATATCATATTCACCAAGCTCTATTGCCCAGTACATCAATCTCCCTGATTTTTCTGGTTTATGAAGGGCTTGCCTCAATGGCATATCAGTATATACTACTATGGTATGAGCCTGGAAGTATGGCCTCATTCTCCTACTCGCCTCAATCAACGCCAGTGCTAACTTTTCCAGCCTTGTATATCTGATCTTTGCTACTCGAAAGACTTTACTTGTGTAGTAGATTGGTTTTTGTACTCCATTCTCCACTCTTATCAACGCCGAGCTAACTGCATTCTCCGATACTTCTAGATACAAGTACAATTTTTCTCCCATCACTGGCCTGGACAACAGTGGATGTGCTCCCAAGTATTTCTTCAAGTCTTGAAAAGCCTTCTCATATTCATCATTCCACTCAAAAGTCTTTCGAAGTGCCTTGAAGAATGGGAGACATCGATCAGTTGCTCGTGACACAAATCTGTTGAGTGCTGCTACTCGTCCTGTAAGACTTTGTACCTCTTTCTTCGTCGTTGGAGATCGCAACCCTAATAGAGCTGTGATCTTTTCAGGATTTGCCTCAATGCCTCGTTGGTTGACAATGTATCCGAGAAACATGCCTTCTCGTACTCCGAATATGCACTTCGTCGGGTTCAGCTTCATTTGATATTTATCCAGTTGATCAAAAGTCTGGCTTAAGTAAACTAGATGATCGACAGCTTTCTTGCTTTTTATCAGCATATCTTCAACATATACTTCCATATTGCAACTGATTTGTTCAGCAAAGACTTTGTTCATCAGCCGCTGATATGTCGCACCTGCATTTTTCAAACCAAAAGGCATAACATTATAACAATAAGTTCCCCTAGGGGTAATGAAAGAAGTACTCTCCCTGTCTTCGGGTTTCATTTTAATCTGATTGTAACCAGAATAAGCATCCATGAAGCTCAGTAGCTCGTGTCCCGAAGTAACATCCACCAGTTGATCAATTCGGGGCAATGGAATGTGATCCTTTGGGCATGCTTTGTTGAGGTCGGTGAAGTCTACACACATCCTCCACTTGTTATTTTTCTTCTTTACCATAACCACATTGGCTAACCAGTCTGGATATTTAACATCTTCAATGAAATAAGCTTTCTGGAGCTTCTCGACTTCCTCCTGTATAGCTTGATTCTTCTCGGGACTGAATACTCTTCTTCTCTACTTCACAGGCTTGATCTCCTTATTCACATTAAGTTCGTGACATAAGAAATTTGGATCTATCCCGGGCATATCCTCATGACTCCACACAAAAGTTTGCTTTCTACTTCTTAAGAAAGTTATCAATTTCTTCTTTAGTGAGGCTTCCAACGACGAACCTACTTGAGTAGTTCGTTCAGGGTGCTCGTCGTCCAGAATGATATTTTCAGTAGCTTCCACCACTTGACCCTTCACGAGTTGCGACTCATCTCTAGGATCCAATGTTTTAATTTATGCACCTTCATCCACTTGATAGGTAGTAGTCTTTTTTCTTGATTCCTCCAGTTCCTCTTGCTCGGCGGAGGAATAATAGCATTCTCTAGCTACTTTCTGATCACCTTTCACAACTCCTACTCCAAAGTTTATTGGAAATTTTAGGCACTGATGCACTGTAGATGGTACAGCCTCTAACTTTTTCAATCCTACTCTTCCCATGATGATATTTTATGATGATTGAACATTCTTGTCCATCACGAAGAAGCGTATTCTTTTTTTTTGACAAGCAGGCCACGTATCGATGAATATATCCAACTTGATCGTCCCAAGTGGAAATACTTTCTCGCCAGAAAAACCGAGGAGGGGTCTATGATAAGGTTCCAGTTGAGATAGCTTTAGATTTAAACTGTCGAAGCACGAGTAGAACATGATGTCTGCCGAGCTACCATTGTCCACCAGTACTCTTGAAATCATTACCTCCTTCATTCTCATCTTTATCACCAATGGGTCATCATAAGGATATAGAACACCTGCAAGGTCATTCTTTGAGAAACCAATGATCAATTTCTCTTTGTTCACCTTTCTCGGGCGATCCTCCTCAGCTAGATTTATTCGCTGAATGTACGAGCAAGCTTGAGCCTTACAGAGGTAAGCTTTTCTCTCTGCAGTAAGGTCCCCTCCTCCTCTCGTTCTGACTGCCTTGGTCTCCTGGGAAGATCGGGGTCGTCTTCTGGATCAACTTCATGGTTTCTTTTCTTATTCTCCTCCGCTCGACGAGGAGATCTAGGCCTCTCTCTTGTTCAGTCGTTGTTTCTTCTTTCGTTTCCACGATCAACATACTTTGACAGCTTTCCTCGTCTGATGAGTGTTTCAATCTCATTCTGAAAAGCTATGCAGTTCTTGGTCATATGACCATGATGTTTATGAAACTCGTAATACTTTGCCTTATTCCTCTTGTCAGGGTCTACCTTCATTTTCTCTGGACAGTTTAACTCCTCGTTGTTCTTGATTTCTTCTAGAACATGATTGATATCCTTCTTCAAAGGAGTATAATTATCGAATTTCTTCATTACGTCCCATACCGACTTAGTTTTTGAATGTTTGTCATTACTATTGTTCTTATGCTCTTTCTTCTTAGCTTTATCACCTTCCACCTTGGTTTCTTTGGCATCCATATTCTTCTTCGCTGCCATAGCCTCCTCGGCATTCATAACCTTGGACGCTTTTCCCATCAGGTCTGGCATGGTTCTAGGTGGATCTTTGGCTAAAGTGTAGTACAACTTGTTCGGCAGTAGTCCACTCATCAAGGCGGTAATCGTTGTCTTCTCCTCATAATCAATGACTTCGAGTTTCTCGTTATTAAAACGAGCTATATAATCTCTGGTGCTCTCACCAGCTTTTTGTCTAGCACTTAACAAATGTGCTACTCGTTTAACTGGCTTTGCCCCAAAACAGAAATTCCCAATGAATAACTCGGCCAGTTGAAGAAAAGTTGAGATCTTACCCCGAGGAAGATTATTATACCATATTTGAGCAGATCCGGTAAGAGTTTCGAAGAATGCCCTGCATCTCATCTCATCTAGAACAGCGTAGATGTCGGCTGCAGCTTGGTATTGTTCTATATGAAGGACAGGGTCAGTTTTTCCATCATATTTAGGGGTCACAACAGGTGCTTTGAACTTTGATGGTGTTGGAAAATCTATAAGGGCCTGGACAAAAGGTGTTCCTCGAACAAAGGTTCGTTGCAGATGGTTCTTGGTCTTAGCTATTTCCCCTAATCTATCCTACAGCCTCTGAATAGAGCCTTTCCATGCATCATTCCCTTCCTCGGGCCTGTTGGTTCGAGCAGCTGATCGCGTTGATGTGGCTTCCTAAGATCTATCTTGACGAGCAGCTGGTCGCGACTGGACAGATCCTTCCTTTAAATCTGATGGTCAGCGAAAACTCCTCGATACGACTTTAGGAGGACTTCTACTCCTTCTAAGTACTAATCGATCAAAAGGTGATACCCTACTTAACCTCTCTAGCACACTAGTCCAATCTGGAGAGAGAGTGATACGTTGTTCAGTATCCGTGGCTCGCACTAACGACATTCGTCCAGGTTGATAATAAAAATCTTCAGACTCCTCATTGCGATATGAATTAGTACGCTTACTACGTGAGGATGGTGCACGGGTGTTTCTTTGAATACTCCGCAGTCCTGAATGAGTTGGTGCACCACCATGGAGGGTTTGCATGAGTTATCGCATAGTTTCTTGCATGACGGTCTGGCCCTGAGCCAGATTTGTCATTATTCCATCCAGATCTGGAATATTTGGCGGAGCAGATGGATTTGGAGGGCTTCCAGCGTTTCGATTGCTTGATTCTGGAATATCAGCCATTTTTGATGAAATGTTTTTGATGAAAAATGATATTACCAGTCATTTCCCACAGACGGCGCCAATCTGTTGATATAAAAAATTAGATCGTATCTAATTATTCAATCACAGATAAATAAATGAGACAAAGAATTTTTAAAGTGGTTCAGCCTTATAAGAATGGCCTACGTCCACTGTTATGTTATCGCTGAGTGTTTGGGAATTCTCGATTACAAGTTCTATCAAGAAATTCTGGTCCCTTTACAATGAGGATTGTACAATGTATTTATAGCCCTGAGGCTGTAATGTGAAAGGGTAATACATTAAATGATGTACATATGAAAGGGTAATACATTCAATTCCCCTTAAGCGTGTGCGTATGAATGATAATCATTTAATGAACAGTCAAACTGTTGGTTATCCTGCTATTAATGCTTTGTTCGAGGTGCATCTCGGACCGCCTAAGCTTCTCGGTACTCAAGAGTTCCTCGGAGAGTTCTTGTTCCTCGGAGCATATGAGTTCCTCGGGGAAGTAGTGTTCCTCGTTGTAGTATGGTTCCTCGGAGCGTGTGAATTCCTCGGAAGTGTTCGTTGTCGCCACATAGATTGCCACGTGTCTTTATTTAATTGGGCCACGACAGCGGACTAAATTTGGTATCAACACATATATACTTGTTATATAACTAGTAGATACTTCTTAGCATATTTGTGCTAATTTTTTTTTCTTCAGATGATCCCGGAGAAAGAGGATAATAACTCTACCTTATTAGAGACAGAAACTGATCACCTGTTTGCATATGTGACTGTGTGGCCAGAGAATAAGATAGATGGGAGCAAAGAGTGGTGCTTTTCGATTTTCTACATTATAGATTGTATTAAAAAATGTAACTCACCCCTGTGGTGGTACGACCCTATGTAAGCCTACTTAATAATGAATAAAATTATGTTATTTCGCCTTAGCTTGAATCCATTGATTTATGTGTACTTCTTATTCATTCATACCAAAAAGTAGGGCGTGATAATTTCCTATTCCAATAGGGGTTGAGGGTGGTGCTCCTTATTTTTCCCTTCCACTTTTTGGGTGTTCATCCATTTTTATAAGATTTGCAGAAAAATAGAGTATAGTGATAGGAAAAACATAGTATGATTGAAAACTTTCAAAATAAAGAGTGGAGAGGATGTTTTATGCTAGAAATCATTGTATCTAGGTTTAATTTACACAAAGTTATGCAACAGAACAGTTTATCAAAGGTTTAAAGTAGGGAATAAATTGCGTCTTTTGATTCGATCATCGAGATGACCGTCAATGAAATTTGTTTTTTTACTGAATTTCCAGAATTTTCGTAATTAAAAATTAGAAAATAAGTGAGAAACCACTTGGCTTAGTCGTTCCCACAGACGACGTTATTTTGTTATCGTCTAAAATTGGTTTTAAGGTTTTATTTTAGCAAGTTGAGATCCAATCCGAGATAACAAATAATAAATGAGCATTAAAATGCAAGTATGTCAAGATAAAAGTGAGAATAAAAATAATTACAACAAGGGTTATGTGGTTCTGCCCTTAAAGTGGGGCCTACGTCCACATGGTAGCTCTTTGTACTATGTTTCAATTTACCATAGGTCTAAGAATAATAAAATTCACTCAATCTCTGCTCAGTCAATGATTGGATAGTTAGAATGTATGAGTATATCTCTGCCGATCCAGAACCCAATGAGGGATCTCTCTTTTTATAGTGAATGAGTATGGGAGAATGAATGTCAGGCCCAGTGTATGGGGTTTACACATGTCCTGCCCTTATAGGTTGGGCAAGAACATCTTTTGAATGGATTATAACCAAGATATTAGATTGTTTAAAGGTTTTCCCTTGAAAAAATGTTCTTGCACATGTTTGCCGCTGATGATGCCACCCACATAGTACTCGCCAACCTTTAACGGTGTTATCAAAGTTATATTCTATTAGTTAGCCTTACTGGAAAAGATCTCGTTTGTTCAGATAGAAAAGAGACTGACCTCATTGCCTGTGGCCGATCTGCTATGTTGAGCTAAAGTCATCCCTTGGTATATCTTCATGGTCGGGGACGAAGTCTTACTATATTAATTGGTTTTACTCAGTTCTTTTCAGGTTATGAGATGCTTTCCAAATATGGTATAACACTTTGTTCAGTTCTAAAATAGTGGGAATTACATAGAAAGTCCATTTAAGGTGGCCTTGTAATAATACCATATCACTCCAATTACATCTAGTGTGTAGAAACCTATCAATCACAATAAACTTAGTAGTGAAATGGAATGCCAAACTAACTTAGTAAATACTATATTAATGGAAAAACTAAAATTGATCAATATAATTGCAAGTACTTTTACATTAAACTGAAATGATACAATACTTGCCTCATTCAAATATGGTGTAATCATATTACTACATATATGTTGTAGCCTTCCATGAACGACAGTTACCATAACCTGCTACATGCATATAAATAATATTTGTAAGCTAATAAGATACTTATAAAATATAAAACACACGTCGGTACCACTATGAAAATGATATAAATAAGAGCTAAGATAACATTGTGGACTATAGTACTAAAATAACAAAATAACAATCACAAACACCACCTTGTCCTCGTCCACCTAAACAAACCGCCACCATAATGTCACTGGAAGTGATCCAATTCCATGGGTTGAACATTATTCAGAGTAGAATAAAAAAATTGATAAAAAATTGTAATTGTAATTTTTATTGCTATCCCGATTCAAGAAAATGTTGTAGTTCTTCACTCAAAATATAATTACATTAATATTATATTAACGTAATTACAACATGACTAAGGTCCTTGTATAGATGTGTATATTATAACTTGAAACACATGTGACATACACTAACCAACACTTCTTTATATTCACACCAGAAAAATTATAGAGATGATTTTGATATAAATGCCATCAAAGATAAGTCGAACTAATTTTAGATTGATAAGAGAGGTTCATGTAATAATTATAATAATAATTGGAGAAAAAAACACAGTATATTGGAATACATTTTTTGCCTTTTCCTGATCAACCAAACACAACATTGCTTACATGAAATTACGAATGAAATTGATCATTCTGACGTACCTTAAAAATGCTGAAAACATCTGATGTACCTTAAAAATTAGCTGTTAGAAAAAATTAGCGACACAAAAGATGGGGATAACCTTCCCCATTTTAATTCTGCCCCATTATTATCTTTGTGAAAAGTGAGCAGACCAAAACTTACTCATCAAACAATAATACAGTACACGTTTGATAAAAACGAATTAATAAAAATTAAACAATAATATGAAAATTGAAAGGAGAAGCAACAAGGAGTCCTGCATGCCCCTGTAGCAGTAGGTAATTTATTAACAATGTGTGTGTGCATGTTATTTCAATAAATTTATACATCAAAAATGGATTTGGAGGGTATGTCGGTATTTCAAGCCACGATGTTTCAACGTCAAACCAGGACTCCACCCCTTTTTCGGTATCAATATTTTCACTTATTAAGTTACTACTTATATTATATGCCCTTGAAGGGGGAAAATAGAATAACCTAAAACCTATTCTTCAATTATAATTAAATTAATATCTTCACATATACTACAACTATAAATACACATAATAAAAATATCTCTATTCCAATTATAAAACTCATAACATTTATATTCCCTCGATGATATGAATTTATACATAATTTAACTATGATATTAATATTTTCAAACTTGCAAAATTAAGGGAAAAAAATTCTAGTACACAATTCATCCAAACCAAGAGAAAATATAGGTCAAACTCGCAATATCATGCCCCATAGGATTTTAATTCATAGTTACGCAAAGGACGTCCATTAGATTTAAATACAATAAATACTTAAAAGAAGTATCCAAACACGAAGCATAAGATCAGAAACTTAGATGGAAAATGTGTCCCGCATGCAACTGTAATCGAAAAAACTTTATAACACTATCAAATATATTTCACATTCCAAACCCAACATAATATCTAAGGGAGCATGAAACACTGAGCAATGAGATCCCAAGAAACACCAACCAAGTTAAAGAAATAACAAATAATTGAAAGACCGTCTCATATATACTAAGAAAGTTAATTATTCATATACCATTACAACTTAATGATTGGATATATTAGAGTTTTATTTAGCATTAAGGGTACTTTAGTATTTTACCTTTTATTTTTTTATTAGGTGGTTGTAGTAGGACATATATTTCCCTTCCCTTCGTTTCATTGTATTGTATTGTAGTTTACGTCAATATGAAACCCAAGCCCCTATTTTTCTCTTTTCTATTTGATTGCAGATCTTTTATATGTTATCATGGTATCAGAGCGGATCAAAGCTTAATTTCATCAACACAGTCCGCGGATCCAATTTTTTTTGGAGGTACTTTTTCTGTTCGCTCGACTATTTTGAAGGTAATTATGGTCGTTTTCCTCCTGTTTGTTCGATTAATTATTTAGTTCGTTCGATTTGGATCCGTTTGGGTACTGTTTGATTGTTTATTTTCACAATAACTGGTGAAAGCGATGATTCGCTGCAATCAATCAGTGTCAGATTAGATGGAAAAAATTATACGTATTGGAGTTATGTTATGAAGAATTTTTTGAAAGGGAAAAAGCTTTGGGGTTACATTAATAGCAATTTTAGTAAGCCTAATGATAAGGCGAGGGTTGAAAAATATGCAGATGTATTGGATGTTTGGGAGGCAAACAACTCAAAAATCATCACTTGGATCAACTACTCCGTTGCACTTTATATAGTTATGCAGTTGGCTTAGTATGATTATGCAAAGGATGTTTGGGATCATTTGGGCAGATTCTATACACAATCAAATTTCGCAAAAAACTACCAATTATAGTGCAATATTTGGGCTCTTGAGCAAAAAAATTGAGTATCCAGGAGTTCTATTCTGCTATGACGGATCTATGGGATCAGTTGGCTCTCACAGAGTCAGTCGAATTGCGGGCCTTTGCACCATATATTGCCAATAGGGAGTAACAACATATGGTTCAGTTTCTGATGGCATTGCGTGATGATTTTGAGGGAATTCGTGGGTCGATTCTTCATTGTAACCCACTTTTGACTATTGATTTTATTGTTCACGAGTTATTAGCCGAGGAGATTCGTCTCAAGACTCAGTCAGGGAAGGTACTTTCTTCGGGCCCTAATCCATCTGTTTTCATAGCCTCCTCTAGGCCAATTTTTAGTAATCAGAGCAAGCCTTATTCAAGAGTTGTCAGTGATGAATGTAGCTACTGTAAGTAGAAGGGTCATTGGAAGTCTCAGTGCCCTAAGTTGCGAGCACTGCAACAACAACAACAACAATAATCAAATAGTCGACCACCTCAACAACAGTTTTCTAATTAAAAATCTAATAACCAGTCTCAGCAGCGTTCGTATAGCCTTCACAGCTTAATACTGTAGCAGTTGTACCGCCATCAGACTCATTTGCGTCAGGTTCTTCATCATTAACTCCATCCATGTCTTCTCTTACTGAGCAGTTTCAAAAATTTCTTGCCACACAACCACACGCTATACCTATCTCTTCACCAGGTAATTCCTCAGGTATTTGGATTCTACACTCTGGCATTTCCAATCACATGTCACCAAACTTGTTCTCTTTTTGTTCTTTTTGTCCCATTTCTTTGTTGCCCGTTATGACTACTGATGGTACTCCCATGACCTCAACAGGTGTTCAGACTATTGACTCACCCATTTTCTCTCTCAAATGTTTACCGCATTCCTAAGCTTATAATGAATCTTGTTTCTGTTGGTCAACTATATGACGCCGGTCAATCAGTTTGCTTTTATTCTACCTTTTGTCATGTACAGGATCCATGGTCTCAGAAGGTGATTGGGATAAGCCGTAGACAAGGGGATTGTACATCGTGGAGAAACTCAAAGTACTAATGGTAGTAGCTTCCAGTACTGACTTGTCTCCTTTCATTTGAGTTCAGATTCATCTAGTTTTTATTTATGACACTCTCATCTAAGTCATGTCTCAGGGTCACAATTAAAATTTTTAGCTTCTACAGGTATATTAGGAGATTTGCACTGTCATGATATCTCTACTTGTAGCGGTTGTAAACTTGCAAAATTTTCAGCTTTACTGTTTAATAGAAGTATTTTCTATATTTTTTCACCGTTTGATCTTATTCATTCTAAGCAGGGTCTTGATATTATGTCTACTTTATTGATGATTATACGCGTTACTGTTGGGGTTTTCTCATGAATTGACGTTCAATTTTTTTTATATTTATAATAAATTTCGTGGCTTTATCAAAACTCCACATTCTACTATTATCAAATGTTTTAGATGCGATATGGGTGGGGAATATAATTCTCAAAAATTCGGTGAGTTGCTTTATTCAGATGGAACTATTCACCAATCATCTTGGACTGACACTCCTGAGAAAAATGGTGTTGCTGAAAGGAAACATAGACACATTTTTTAAACTACCCGCTCTCTTTTATTATCCGCATATATCCTTAATGAGTTTTGGGGTGAGGTTGTCCTTACTGCTGTCAATTTTATTAATAAGATTCCGACCTCTCATTGTTCAGATTTATTACCTTTTGAAAAGTTGTATTGGTCTGCCCCTGATTATTATTCCTTAAAGGTGTTTGGTTGTACTTGTTTTGTTCTTCGACCTCATGTGGAACGTACCAAATTATCTCCAAAGTCATCTATTTGTGTCTTTCTTGGTTATGGTGAGGGTCAAAAGGGATATCGTTGTTATGATCCAGTTACTAAAAAATTATATGTATCTCGCCATGTTGTCGTCTTGAGCATATCCCTTTCTTTTCTATTCCTGATAATCGTCATGAACTCACTAAATCTGATCTTCTTAATATTAATCCATTCTCTGATAATGATGAGAGTGTGCCACCTCAAGCACCTTGCATCACCGACAGTGTCCCACCCTATGTTCCTCCTGTTCCTATTATTTCTACTAATGCAGGTACTCTGCCATCAGATGTTCCCGATGCTCCCCCTTCTCGTGTTTCCACCTAAGCACCTGCCGAAATGGTGGAACCTCCTTCTCGCTATCCAAAATGTCCACGTAAGTCCACTAAGTCACTAGATTTTGTTTATTCTTGTTATTCGAATTCTTTTGCTTCATTTTTATCCTCTATTCACTGCCTCTCCGAGCCTTTATTTTATAAAGAGGCAACTCTTGATCCTCTTTGGTAGCAGGCTATGGCTGAGGAACTTTATACTTTGCATAACACAAATACTTGGAGTTTGGTCCCCTTACTTGTTAGTAAACGGGCATTTGGATCTCGTTGAGTATATAAAATCAAAACTAAGTTAGATGGGTCAGTTGAACGGTATAAAGCAAGATTGGTTGCTCATGGTTTTTCTTAGAAATATGGTATGGATTATGATGAGACCTTTGCTCCTGTTGCAAAATTGACTACTATTCGTACTCTTATTGGTGTTGTATATGTTCGTCAGTGGCATATATCGAAAATGGATGTTAAAAATCCATTCTTAAAAGACGATCTGCATGAGGAGGTTTATATGACTCCTCCTCCAGGTGTACCACATGGTCCTGCTGAAGTTTGTAGGCTTAAGAAATCCTTATATGGTCTCAAACAGGCACCACGGGCTTGGTTTGAGAAGTTTTCTACTGTGATTACTTCTCTTGGGTTCATTCCAAGTGATCATGATTCAATTCTTTTTATCAGGTGCACCTCGGGTGGTTATATTCTGGTTTCTTTGTATGTTGATGATATGATTATTACTGGGGATGATGTTGGTGGAATTACAGTGTTGAAGTATGAACTATATCGTTGTTTTAAGATGAAGGATTTGGGGCCCCTACATTACTTTTTGGGTATTGAGGTGGCTCATTCTCCAAAGGGTTATCTTCTCTCACAATCTAAGTACATCGGGGACATTCTTGAGCATGCTCGCCTCACTGATACTAAGATTGGTGATACCCATCTAGATCTTGATGTTCATCTTTCCCCGTATGATGGTGTTCTTTTGCCTGATCCTACCTTATATCGCACTATTGTGGGCAGCTTAGTTTATCTTACTATTACTCATCCATATGTATCTCATGCGATCCATGTTGTTAGTCAGTTTGTTACTACTTCTACTACGGTTCATCGGGCAACTGTTCATCATATATTGCGATACTTGAGAGGAACTCGCTTTCAGAGTCTTTTATTTCCTTCATCTTCTTTTTTGGAGTTGTGTGCATACTCTGATGATGATTGGACTGGTGATCCTATAGATTGTAAGTCTGTTATTGGATTATGTGAATTTTTGGGTGTTTCTCTTATTTCTTGGAAGAGCAAAAAGCAAGCTGTTGTTTCTGTGTCTTCCATGGAAGCCGAGTATCGTACTACGACTTCTACCACTCACGAGGTTGTTTATCTACGTCGATTACTTGCAGATATGGGTGTCTCTCTCTCTTCGCTCACTCCTATGTACTGTGATAATAATACTGCTATTCAGATTGTTCACAATTTGAGTTTTCATGAGAGGACTAAGCACATCGAGATTGATTGTCATATCACTCGTCATCATCTTACGCATGGCGCCATCACTTTGACTTTTGTTTATTCTTCTTCAAAGATAGCTGATTTTTTTACAAAGTCTCATCCAGTTCAACATTTTCATTTTTTAGTTGGCAAACTCTCAATGATTCTCGCTGCAGCATCGTGAATTTGAGGGGGGATATTAGAGTTTTATTTAGCATTAAGGGTACTTTGGTATTTTCCCTTTTATGTTATTATTAGGTGGTTGTAGTAGGACATATATTTCCCTTCCCTTCCCTTCTTACTTAGATCATTATAGGTTTGTTTATACGGTTTTGTAATTTCTTCTTATTTTCTATGAATTATTTCAGTCTCACTTAAAAAAATTTAACTTTATTTTTCTTCTTCCACTTCTTTCCTTTCCTTTAAAAAGGAAGTTTGGATTAAGGATTGTCCACTAAAACCACTATCCCGACAAGAATTTTCTGAGGCATTTCTTCATAAAATAAATGTCATTGATATTTAATGCATTATTTTTGTAAGTTACCGATAACCATATATAGCTAAAAAGCGGATAAAAAAGAGCCGCATAATGATATATTACAAGAACGAAAAAAGTATATATTAATATTTATTATCTCCATCACAGCTCTCGATCTCAATATGTCCCACATTCCATACACCCTCAATACTAAATAAGAAAAAAATGTGCCACATCAACTTTCATCTATGATTTGAAACATAAATAAAGGCGGGGTTTCAAATTGAAGGGAAAGTATCCCTGGTAGGAGGAAAAAACTAATGGCAATCTACAGTTATATCACTACTAAGAAGAGAATAAAATTTTAAAAAAAATAAGTAACATATATCAAACAAGGGCAACAATGCAAACCAAATTCAATGTATTAAATTAATTTCAATTATTTTTTACCAGCAACAGTCTTCTGGTAGATATCATCCTCAAACGAAATTACACCACTAAGGTATTGCACCACACACCTGGTGCACATTCTCAAACTTCACACTCCCACACTCCCACACTCCCACATGATCACATTCTCATTTCATCATTGCACCACACACCTGGTCGTATTCATCACATTAACAAACTCACCTCAATTCACATTATACACAGTTTAGCACTCTCGTGGTTAACAACACAAATACATGACACTCCGATGATTATTGAATTATTTTATGATTATAGTTGTTGAATTGATAAATTTGTTGTGCTGTTTTGTTTTGTAATATCCTTGTTGAAAAACTGACCCTCCTTCCTCTAAACAAATACAACCACCACACCCATTTTCAACATATACACACATAAGAAAAAAACTCATATATGATTGCTAAAAAAAACCATAAATAACTAAATCTGATTATTCTATGATTGAAACCTTAAACTAGCTCAGTAAATTATCTCATGCAATGAATATAAATAATAGAGATCGAAACTGAAGATGTGAGATATGAGGACACACCGAACATGATTTTGATAGCTCATATTAGAAGCTATCACTTATAGACTCATTCTCAGACTTGCTAACTGACAGAGGGTGAAAAGTAGCGTCGTGTGAAAATACTAATCATTGTTTTTGATTCAGCACCTTTATACAAAAAACCTAAAATATTGACTACACTCTTTTAAAGGCGTATAGTAGCAAGTTTGGTATCGAATCAACAGAGACAAGTTGCTAGAATTTAATTGGTTTATTACTTCTCATATAAAAGTGTAAAAGGTAATGTTAACAAAAATAAAAGATAACTAAGATAAAAGATTATTCTAGGCGAGGGTAAATTAAACTAAGATTAACAAAGCGAATAAAACTATAGGTTGCGCTCGATATCCCTCACCCCGAGTTAATTGGTATAAATGGTTACATTGGTCACAAGTTATTAAGATTGAATCTCGTTTCGTCAATTAATTAAATCAAGAGTTGACACACCCCTAAATTCGCATAAAAGACTACTATGATTTTGGCATCAACAAATACCCCAGAAATTACGCACGCAAGGTCGTAAATATGGAGCATACATGATATACCCCATTAAATATCCTAGGAGTAATAACTAGGACAACCCAATCGAAATAAACTCGGAAACTCCATCACCAAAGCAAAGCAACCAAATCTGCCCTAGATGGGTTCAATCCAACACAACCTAGATTAAACTACCTACAAAGCATATTAAATGACATAAATTAAATGCACGAAAGAAAACCTAATTAACAAAGTAAGTAAATAAAGCACGATAAAGAAAGCATGTAAATCTACACTACAAAGCAAATAAATAAAGTAATAAACTAATTAACAAAGCAAGAAATGAAGAAATACAACTTACATAAATGGAGAAGAAAGAGGAATAGTGTTCTTACACAAGCATAAATGAGTAAACCCACTATATGAGCAAACCCTATAAGGGAGAAAATATCACACTCTCCATCCCTACCCAAACCCTAACCTAAGAGGACCGAACCCTAAAACTAAGTAAAATGAATTTTCTCTACAAAAAAGAAAATAAGAAAATAAGTAACAGCAAGTCGGCCAAAAATAGTGGCCGATCGACCGGGGGAGAAGGAAAGAGCACACTAGAATCATCATAAGCCCTAGACCCAAAACCCGGTTGATCGCGGGTTGGCAGCCGATCGACCAGTCGCGCCAGAGCCTCTAAATTGCTGCTTCCTTTTTCCTGCAAAACCCAAGACCCAATTGGGTCGGCCATAAACCCGTTGCAAAGCGAAGCTCCATGGGCCTTCCATTGATGACCAACCATTATCCAAGATCCATTTCGTGCAACAACAGCACCCAGAAACAACTCATGGTGCAAATGAATCGAAACCACCAAGTGGCATAACCAACACTCGAGCTGCAAATCGCCATAACCTAGACCCAAGCTAAAGACCCGCTGCCATGTGCTAAAGACCCAGATGCCAATTTCGGACCCAAGTACCACAATAAGGTGTGTGACCAAAACCCGAAGCCAAAATCATGTTTGGGAAAATCGCCATAAACCTGCAATTGCAAATTAGAGGAGCAGGGCATAAATGGGATTTATTATATTATTTTATTCTTTTATAATTATTAATCCCCTTATAATTCTTCCTTCGCTCAAAGGCCCATGGAAACTTCGATAGGACTCTGATTCACGCACCGTTTATGGCCACACGAAGCTTGGCCTGAGATCCTTGACTTCCATGAAGACTTTGGACAAAAATTCCAAAGTGTAAATTTACTGAATTTCCCCTGAACATGCGAACTTGACGAAACTTTACCGGAATGCACCCAAACTTCACAATAAGCACTGTAACACCCATAAACACTCAATAATGCCTCAAATAACATGTTAGCATATAAAACGGAGGTTGTAGGGTTAATGAGCATAATAATAGGAATTAAAGTACCCGAGGGGCCTAAGATGCATAAGTTTTGAGGGTATTTGTGCAATGATTTGGGACGAATCACACCCCTAACTTATACATTGCTAGTCCCTTGCAATGAAATTCAATGCAAGGAGAACTACAAGAAAACCAAAAAATTGGAGAAATATACAAAAGAGATAAAAGAGACTTTTGCGGGCGAACGATTGCATTTAGCATATGCAATAAGTCATTAAACCCCTAGGTTACCCTAGTGGACAAGAGTCGTCTCGTGAGGATTTTCAGGGATGAAATCGTCAAACATCATAAAGTTTCCTCAAAATGTACCCAATCAACATGCGACAAGCCCAACAATAGCGAAAAAGATTTCAAACATGTTATTAGTAAAGTGAATGAATTCACACAAAAGTCCGTATTATTAACATTATAGAATGAACCTCATAGAATTGAAACCTTAAAATGTGGGAGGGGTGCGAGCACATGCAAAGTATGACTTGGCTAAAAACTTATATAAATCGGATAATAAACATTAAAGCATGAATAATTTCAATCCTCACAGGATATTACGCTCAACAAATAAAATCACTATGAAATGGGAGGTAATACACGGGACATGCGGGCATAAAGAGTAAATGTTAATGAAAACTAGGGCGCATACATGTCACAAATGAAGAATGTTATTTAAAAATGAAAAATTGTAATATCAATGGAAGATACCCCTCATTAAAGGAGTGAAATGCATTTTCACAGATTATCGCAACTATTTAGAATTTTGAATTGAGTCACCCTAGGATCACATAGTAGTTGTATAGGGTTATAATGTTGGTTAGGCTCGGGTTATGAAACGAAGGAAATATGTACGGATTCAAAGTGTTTGGAGATGAAAACTCAGGATAATGGAGAAATGTGGGCAATTTCAAAATTGGAAAATAACTTCCGTAAAAGTCATTGAATATAACAACGAGGAGACTAAACAAAGCTTATTGAACACTATACACAACATATACAAATTTCTCTTTCTTTTCTTTTCTTCTTTTTCTCACTTTTTCTTTTGTTTTCTACTTTCTCGTTTTCTTCTATTTTTCACTTCTTTATTTTATTTACTTGTCTCACTCTCACATGATTCATTACAACCACAAGACAATAACATCGTTCAATCTTAAGTATCATTCAAAATAAAGGTAAGGAAGGTAATATGTATGGTTTATACTCCAATGTGTAGTTGGTTATGGGATTTGGGGTTTACGAAACGAAAGGCTATATTAAGGCTCAAAGGGGTTGACTAGGGAAAACATTTAAGGTGAGGTCAAGATCAATATGGGTGATATAACAAAGATGGCCTATGATCATTTTCTAAAGTTTATGAAATTCCCGAGTTAAAACAAACTTTGAAAATCATGCTTAAGTAACACATTCCAAGATATGAAATCAATTAATGAATGATCAATGAAAGAATAGTGAGATTACCAACGACTGCAATGTTTTCAAAGAGGAAAGAAAAGGGTATAACACTCACAAACGAAGAAAAACCCAAAGCTCACTAGGTGTAAGTATATACAATGAAACAAAAGATTACCGAGTTATAAAAATCTTCATAAAGAAAGAAAAGTGCATGTGCTTATGGGATTAAAGTTTAATTCATGAAGTTAATCACAATATCAATAATTGAGGACAAAAGTCTAATAACTTTTAAAATCTAGAACATGCGTCATTGAGTTGTCTATTGGATCGGGCATTTATTGAAATTTATCATCGAAAACAAAGGCAAAATGCCCAACAAAGGAGAAAAAAGAAAGAAAATCTTTTTGAATTTTTTTATTTTTTTACAAGAAAAGCATGCTTGGGAAGAACATATAATCAAATCAAATCAAAGAAACTACCGATGAATGGATGCAATATCCCACACCCCCTCACTTAGAACGCGACATTGTCCTCAATGTGAATTAAGAACCAAGTTAAAGAGAGGAAAACAGTGACCCATAATGGAGCGATCTCCGAAAAGTATAAGTCCAATTATTCTACAAAACATGTTAGTACCAAGCATAACACAAACAAAATAACAAAAACTTAACAACGACACTAGAAAATAAGTAATAAAAAAGAAAAATAAAACAAAACTAACTATTTACAACCTACAACTTTAACTTCTAACTAACTATACACTAGAAGTTAAAAATTTTTAGGGTCCGCCCCAAATACAATTTGACTTTGGAGGATCGTCGAGGGACTGTAATAGACTGAGACATGGATTGATTTAGTAGCCAGAGAGTTACATCCCACATCGCCTGGGTGATGGAAGTTAATGGTTCATATAAGTAGACTTACACTCTTCTAACATCGAGGCCTTTTAGCTCCACTGATATGGTATGTGATTGATGATGCACATGTCAGGGGTTCGAACCCCACTGACACCAGTTCATGGATATAGAGATAATAAAAACCCCAAACCATTGGGTGCGGTGGTTAAAGTGGGGACAATATTGGTGCTGGAAGAATGGGGTGCTACAGGGACACTCCCTCTCATACATGCCTCCCGAAAAATAGGAATTCCGTTCAATACGGACGACATGTGTAAGGCGAAAGAAATGAACCATTCCTAATTAAAAATTTTGGAGGGAGGATGGGGGATTTGGATAAAATGGGTGACAAAAACACATGGGGGGTAAAACAAGCAGAATTTTCTCCCAAATATTTTGAAAATGGAATGGGAGGTGGTGCTCATGGAGGCAAAGATGCCTTTATGGAAAGCAACTCGAGCAAGTAATCCTCATCGGTGAAAGGGTTAAAAGTTTTAAAGTTTGGAATCGATTCATCGAATACTTGTAACGGTTCGATAATGGAGAATGAAAAGGGGGAGGAGAAAAATTCAATCTCAAGAGATTAGTTATCATCGCTCAAAGTTGGAATTTCGAAGGAGATATGATCATTTTCAATGAAGCTTTCTTATTTAGGAACAAAAGATGAAATCATTTCATTACAAATGGATACTACATCCATTTCATCCTCACTTTCATTCTCAATTAAGCCCCGGGACAAGTGAAGGATGGTTTGTTCCAAAGTAGGCATAAAATCCTCATTTTGTTCAAAACATTCCTCGACTTCAAAAGTTACGGAAGAAAAATCATTGTTGGATTCAAATAATAAATCCAATTCATGCTCCCACAAATGATTTTCTTCTCGATAACAATTTTCAAGTTTCTCATTTTCAAGCATACGTAAACCCTCACCAAAAGTCATAGGCCGAGGCTCGGGTTCTTGAAAATGCGAAACTTGAAAGTCATCATCGGAACTACTTTTTAAATCATTAACTTAAGAATTTTTAAAACTATTGCAATTTGTTTCAAAATTCTTATTGTAATGATTTTGTTTCCCAACATCGGAGTAATCATTCCCAAACACTCACCCAACAACATTTTAGAATTTACAATTTTTTGGGCGTGTAATTATTGACCAAAAGTCATAGGTGTATGGATATTTTGGGAATTATCATTACGATTACTTAAAGGATTGGAATAAGACATGCTTACCCCAAAGAAGGATCGAGATGGCAAATTCCACATAGTGATGCGTGGTTAAAAAATTCAAGCGGTTCTTGGCGCTCAAATGTAGAAGTCCAAAAATGTTAGCAAAAAATATAAATAGAAAGAAAATACAATGAAATACTAAATAAAATAAATTCTAAAACAAACAAGTCCACGACAACGACGCCATTTGATAGAGAAATTTGTCGGGATCAAAGCACTAAATCAATTAAGATTCAAAGTAAATCATCCCTGGCAACGACGCTATTTTGACAGAAGGTGAAAAGTAGCGTCGTGTCAAAATGCTTATCGTTGTTTTCGATTCACCTCCTCTATACAAAAAACCTAAACTATTGACTACACTCTTTTAAGGGAGTATAGCGGCCAGTCCGGGTATCGAATCCACATAGACAAGTTGCTAGAATTCAATTGGTTTATTAATTCTCAAATAAAAGTGTAAAAGGTAATGTTAACAAAAATAAAAGATAACTAAGAGAAAAGATTATTCTAGGCGAGGGTAAATTAAACTACGATTAACAAAGCAATTAAAATTATAGGTTGCGCTAGATATCCCTCACCCTGAGTTAATTGGTATAAATCGTTACATGGGTTTACAAGTTATTAATATTGAATCTCGTTTCGTCAATTAATTAAATCAAGAGTTTTCACACTCCTAAATTTGCATAAAAGGCTATTGTTGATACCAAAATTTATATGCTGATGTGGACGAATCATACGAAGACACTTGTCAATCTACGTGGTACAATAACAACGAGGAAGTTCATTTCCCCGACCAACTCATGTTCTCTCCGAGCAACGAGGATATACCGAGGAACTTCAGCACTCCGAGGTACTCTAGCGCTCCGAGGAACTCCTGAGCAACGAGCAACTAAGGCGGTCCGAGCTGCATCTCGGTCGTAGTATTAATTGCCAGAATATCAACTGTTCAACTATTCATTGAATGTTTATCATCTTGACGCACACGCTGCATTAAATGTATTACCCTTTCATATGTATATCATTTAATGTATCAACCCATTCATGTACAGCCTAAGGGCTATAAATACCTTGTATCACCCTCATTCAAAGGGACCAGAATTTCTTGAGAGAACTTGTACTCGAGAATTCCCAAACACTCAGCAAAAACATAACAGTGGACGTAGGCCATTCATATAAGGCTGAACCACTTTAAAAATCTTTGTCTCATTTTATTTATTTGTGATTGAATAATTAGAGCGATCTAATTTTTTACATCAACAGATTGGCGCCGTATGTGGGAACGATTGTTATTATCGTTTTTTTTTACCAAAAATCATTCATCATCAATGGCGGATAATCCAGAATCTAGCAATCGAAACGCTGGAAATGCTGGAAATCCTCCAAATCCCTCTGCACCTCCAGATCTGGCCGAAATTATGACGAATCTGGCTCAAGGACAAACCGCCATGCAAGACACAATGAGGCAACTCATACAAACCCTTCATGGTGGTGCACCTGCACGTTCAAGACAGCAAAGTGGTCAAAGACAAACTTATTTATTTTCTTCACGATCCAGGCGTACTGAGTCACGTCGCAATGAGGAGTCTGATGATTTCTCTTATCAACCTGGGTGAACTTCGTCAATAAGGGCGACAGATACTGATCAACATATCACCCTCTCTCCAGAAAGACCCAGTGCTTTAGAAAGACTAAGTAGGGCGTCTCCTTTCAGTCGATTACGCCCTAGGAGGAATATGAGTCCATCTAAGACCATGTCAAGGAGTTTTCGACAACCATCAGATCTAAGAGAAGGATCAGCACAATCACGACCAGTTGCTCGTCAGGATAAATCTCAGGAGGCTACTTCAGAACGATCTATTGCTCGAACTAACAAGCCCGATGAAGGAAATGATGCGTGGAAAGGTTCCATTCAGCGGTTGGAAGATAGATTGGGAGAAATGGCTAAAGCAAAGAACCTCCTACAAAGAACTTTTGTTCGAGGAACTCCTTTTGTACAGGCCATTGTGGATTTTCCTACACCATCGAAATTTAAAGCACCCGTGGTAACTCCCAAATATGATGGAAAGACAGATCCTGTTCTTCACATAGAACAGTATCAAGCTGCTGCTGACATCTATGTTGTTCCCGAAGAGATGGGATGCAGGGCTTTCTCAGGAACTCTTACTGGATCTGCCCAGATATAGTACAATAATCTTCCTCGGGGTAAGATTTCAACTTTCTTTCAGTTAGCCGAGTTGTTTATTGGCAATTTCTATTTTGGGGCAAAGCCAGTAAAACGAGTAGCACACTTGTTAAGTGTTAGACAAAAATCTGGTGAGAGTACTAGAGATTACATAACTCGTTTCAATAACGAGAAGCTAGAAGTCATAGATTACGAAGAGAAGACAGCAATCACCGCCTTGATGAGTGGGTTGTTGCCTAATAAATTGTATTACACCCTGGCGAAAGATCCACCTAGAACTATGTCAGAATTGATGGAAAAGGCGGCTAAAATCATGAATGCCGAGGAGGCTATGGCTGCAAAGAAGAATATGGATAAAGAAACCAAGGTGGAAGACGATAAATCTAAGAAGAAAGAGCATAAAAACAATGGTGGAGATAAACATTCCAAGAATAAATGGGAAGTCATGAAGAAGTATGATAATTATACTCCTTTGAAAATGGGTATTAATCATGTCTTGGAGGAAATCAAGAACAACGAGGAGGTAAAGTGGCCAAAGAAACTGAAGTCAGACCCTGATTCAAGGAGTAGGGATAAGTATTGCGAATTTCATAAAGATCATGGTCACATGACCAAAAATTGCATAGCTCTTCAGAACGAGATTGAAACACTCATCCGAAGAGGAAAGCTAGCAAAATATGTTGATCGGGGAGGTGAAAGAAAGGATAACGATCGAGCTAGAGGAAGGTCTAGATCACCTCGTCGGGCAGAGGAGAAGAAGAAGAGAGACCATGAAGAGGATCCAGAAGATGACCCCGACCTTCCCAAGAAACCAAGACAGCCAGAACGAGAGGTATTTTCTATACGTTTTGGGTCATTCGATTGTAATGTCATTACAGGAGGAGATGCAGGAGGAGGAGACCTTACTGCAGAAAGAAAGGCTTACCTTGGTGAGGCTCAAGCTTGTTCATATATTCAGCGAATAAATCTGGCCGAGGACAATCGTCCGAGGAAGGTAAACAAAGAGAAGCTGGTCATTGGCTTTTCAAAAAATGATTTGGCAGGTGTTCTTTATCCTCACGATGATCCTCTGGTGATCAAAATGAGGATGAAGGAAGTAGTAATTTCAAGGGTGTTGGTAGACAATGGAAGTTCAGCAGACATCATGTACTATTCATGCTTTAACAGCTTGAATCTGAAATTATCTCAATTGGAACCGTATCACATACCCCTCCTGGGTTTTGCTGGCGAGAAAGTTTTTCCACTTGGGACGATCAAGTTGGATATACTCATTGGAACTTGGCCTGCTTGTCGAACAGAAAGAATACGCTTCTTTGTGATGGATAAGAATGTGCAGTCAGCCTACAACATCATCATGGGAAGAGTTGGTTTGAAGAAGTTCGAAGCAGTTCCATCTACAGTGCATCAGTGCTTAAAATTCCCGACAAACTTTAGAGTAGGAGTTGTGAAAGGTGATCAAAAAGTAGCTCGGGAATGCTATTATTCGTCTGCCGAGCAAGAAGAACTTGAAGAGTCAAGGAAAAAGACCACTACTTACCAAGTGGAGGAAGGTACAGAAATTGAAACCCTTGACCCCAGGGATGAATCCCAACCTGTAAAAGGACAAGTGGTGGAATCTATAGAAAATGTTATTCTAGACGACGAGCACCCTGAACGAGTAACCCAGATAGGTTCAACGTTAGATGCTTCAATAAAACAGGAGTTGATAATTTTCTTGAGAAACAGGAAGAAAACTTTTGCTTGGAGTCATGAAGATATGCCAGGAATAGATCGAAACTTCTTATGTCACGAACTCAATATGAATAAGGAGATCAAGCCTGTAAAGCAAAGAAGAAGGGTATTTACCCCCGAGAAGAATCAAGCTATTCAAGAGGAGGTCGACAAGCTCCAAAAAGCCCAATTCATCGAAGATGTGAAATATCCAGACTGGTTGGCAAATGTGGTGATGGTAAAGAAGAGGAACAATAAATGGAGAATGTGTGTTGATTTCACTGATCTCAACAGGGCATGCCCAAAAGATCACTTTCCATTGCCCAGAATTGACCAACTAGTGGATGCTACCTCGGGACATGAGCTGCTCAGCTTCATGGATGCATATTCTGGTTACAACCAGATCAAAATGAAACCTGAAGACAGGGAAAGTACTTCTTTTATTACCCCTAGGGGAACTTATTGCTATAATGTTATGCCTTTTGGTTTGAAAAATGCAGGAGCGACATACCAGCGGCTGATGAACAAGGTTTTCACCGAACAAATCAGTTATAACATGGAAGTCTATGTCGATGATATGCTGACAAAAAGCAAGAAAGATGTAGATCATCTAGTTGACTTAGCTCAGACATTTGATCAACTGGATAAATACCAGATGAAGCTCAACCCGACGAAGTGCACATTTGGAGTACGAGAAGGAATGTTTCTCGGATACATTGTCAACCAGCGAGGCATTGAAGCAAATCTAGATAAGATCAAAGCTCTTTTAGGGTTACGATCTCCAACAAACAAGAAATAAGTGCAGAGTCTTACAGGACGAGTTGCAGCGCTCAACAGATTTGTGTCCCGAGCAACTGATAAATGCCTCCCATTCTTCAAAACACTTCGAAAAACTTTTGAGTGGACTGATGAATGTGAGAAGGCCTTTCAAGACTTGAAGAAATATTTGGGAGCACCTCCATTATTGTCCAAGCCAATAACAGGAGAGAAGTTGTATTTGTATCTGGAAGTATCAGAGAATGCAGTCAGTTCAGCATTGATCAGATTGGAGAATGGAGTTCAAAAACCAATCTATTACATAAGTAAGGCTTTCCGAGGCGCAGAAATCAGGTACCCAAAGCTGGAAAAATTGGCATTGGCATTAATTGAAGCAAGTAGAAGAATGAGGCCATATTTCCAGGCCCATACCATCATCGTTTATACCGATATGCCACTGAGGCAAGCCCTTCATAAGCCAGAAAAGTCAGGGAGATTGATGCACTGGGCAATAGAGCTTGGTGAATATGATATTGTGTATGAGCCCAGATCATCATTGAAAGGGCAAGCTGTAGCAGATTTTATAGCAGAGTTTACATATCCTGATACCCCCGAGGAATAAAAACTCCTCGCTGACCAACCTGTGGATGTTACAGGATCAACAGACATAAGTCCAGACCAACTCCGATTGGTAAAAGGGCTTATGGATGTAGAAGGACCATCAACTTCAAACTCAGACCAGCTCCGGTTGGTAAAAGAACGAGAAGAGATGGTCAACGAGGAGCGAAAAGTGTCATGGGATGATGAATAAAAGCAACAAATATTCCACGGAGGAACTCTATCAGATAAGAAATTTGAAGACGGGTTGCCCATATGGAGATTATATGTAGATGGCTCATCTTGCACAGCAGGTTGTGGTGCAGGAATTGTTTTGAACACCCCAGACGAGATTGACATGGAATATGCTTTGCGATTCCAATTCAAAGCCTCCAATAATGAGGCTGAGTATGAGGCCATGATAGCAGGTCTTAATTTATCAAAGATTATGGAAGCGCAACAAGTGATGGTATTCAGTGATTCTCAATTGATTGTGAATCAGATGATGGGAACGTATGCAGTTAAAGGAGAATTAATGGTCAAATATCATGCCAAAGTAATGGAGTTATTGGCAGAATTTGATGCAATTCAATTGATCAGAATACCCAGAATAGAAAATGCACAAGCAGACACACTGGCCCGACTAGCATCAGCTACTCGTACCGAGCTGCGTAGAACAATACCAATTGAAATACTGGAAAGTCGAAGCATAGATGAAGACTTGACGATGAATGTTATTGCCCTTGATTTAGGACCATCTTGGATGGATCCCATCAGGGTATATATTGAAGAGGGAGAATTGCCAGAGGATAAGCTCACTGCCAAGAAATTGAAGTATAAAACTGCTCGGTATATATTTACTAATGGTATTTTATATAGACGAGGAATTATGGCAGGTTTGCAGAGATGTGTACATCCCTCCGAAGTGAAAGAATTGATCGAAGAGATCCATGAAGGGTCTTGTGGGGCTCATGTAGCAGGTCGAACACTCTTGCAAAGGGTAATGACTCAAGGATACTATTGGCCGACGATGAGGGCTGATTGTATAGCCTATGCTAAGAAATATGACAAGTGCCAACGTTTTTCCTCCATCCGACGATCTCCACAAGCATTGTTGACACCCATAACTTCCCCTTGGCCATTTGCCATGTGGGGAATTGATTTGGTTGGACCATTGCCGACCACCCGAGGAAGATTCAAGTACCTCGTCGTTGCAGTGGGCTATTTTACTAAGTGGGTAGAAGCTGAGCCGCTTATTGATATGACGTACGAGAAGGTATACCAGTTTGTTTGGAAGAATATTATCTGTCGATATGGTCTCCCACATGCCTTCATCACAGATCATGGAACACAATTTGACAACGAGGAGTTTGCTGCCTATTGTCAACAATCAAACATCCTGAAGACCCATTCAGCACCAGGTCATCCTCAAAGTAATGGGCAGACTGACGTAACGAACAGAACGCTGCTAAATGGTTTGAAGAAGAGGCTAAGTGAAGCTAAAGCTAACTGGATAAATGAGCTACAATCAGTATTGTGGGCTTACCGAACAACTTCCCGAGCAGCGACTGGAGAATCACCGTATATGCTGGCATTTGGAAGTGAGGCTGTAATACCTGCCGAGTTGGGCCTACCAACACACAGAGTGCTGAATTTCAATTCTCCGATCAGTGACTTGATGAGAAGACTGGATTTGGATATGCTAGAAGAAGTCAGAGAAAGGCAGCCATTAGGAATGCTGCTTATCAACAACGAACAGCTCTTTTCTACAACAAAAGGGTGAGGAAATGCGATTTAAAGGAAGGCGATTATGTGCTAAACAAGGCAATTCAGAAGCATAATAAATTGGAGGCAAACTGGCATGGGCCTTACCGAGTTACAGAAGTTGTTCGACCAGGAACTTACTGAATAGCAACTCTAGAAGGAGAAGAATTCAAGAATGCTTGGAATGCTGAACACCTTCGCAAGTATTATCAATGATGTAAAATGTACAACGGTTCCATCAATATGAATAAAACGACGAGGTTTTTCACCATTTTTCTCTCCTTTGTTTGAAAGTTTTTTCGGGGAATACTAGTGTTGTACACTACGCTGCTTGACAGCAAGAAGAAGACGATAGTTCAGACCCACGACCAACTCCGGTTGGTAAAAGGGCGAGAACAACTGATATACTCCTTTGGTTAGGAGTCGTACACTTGCGTGATCAACTTCGGTTGGTAAAATAGCTTGTGGACAAAATAGTTCGAAAGAACCTAATAGTTCGAGCGTGATCAACTTCGGTTGGTAAAATAACGAGAACAAATTATACTCCTTTGGTTAGGAGTCGTACACTTGCGTGATCAACTTCGGTTGGTAAAATAGCTTGTGGACAGGATATTTCGAAAGAACAAGATAGTTCAGACCCACGACCAACTTCGGTTGGTAATAGGGCGAGAACAAACTATACTCCTTTGGCTAGGAGGCGTGCACTGGCGTGATCAACTTCGGTTGGTAAAATAACTAGTGGACAAGATAGTTCGAAAGAACCCGATAGTTCAAACCCATGACCTACTCCGGTTGGTAAAAGGGCAAGAACAACATTCTTAAAAATGCCAATTTTGGATAGTTAAGAAACAAAATATGCCAACAAGTTGGTCGGAAGGTAAAACCTTTCCAGAAAAAAACAAAAAATTCCAAATTGAACCAAGTATAGTTGGTCGGTGATCAAAACCCACTAACTGTAGTTGGTCGACGAGGATAAATTATCGACCTTGGTTGGTCGGACACATTTTATGAAAATATTTCAAATTGAACCAAGTATGGCTGGTCGGGGATAAAAACCCATCAACTGTAGTTGGTCGACAAACATTATTTAACAACCTTGGTTGGTTGGAAACATTTTAAACATTTTATACTCATCACCTTATTATTAAGTGGTCGAACATCATTTTTTATACTTGTAACTGTTTATTGATGAACAACACAAAATTGTTATCTTTTTAACAGATACATATGCACAAATATAAAGTGTTTGATATGCACAAGATAATAACAGTACTAATTTGCAAACAGAAAATGAAAGTCTTTCATTAAAATTCAAAATAAATTATAGGTTACATGAATGTACTAACTATTACATTGATATTCCTATTCTATTGGTTTCTTGCCCTTTGCTTTAGAAACAGGCTCTTCGCTAGCAGGAGGATCTTCCATGCAAAGGGGAGAATTTATAAAGTTCAAGTCCTTCAGCATTCTTACATTCATTATTGAAGGTGTATCCAAGAGATGCTCGGGACGAGATAATTCAGTCTGAGAATGAAGATTATAGTCACCAAGATATTTTGAAATTAAACTCCGAGGAATGGAACGAGCTGGGATCCATTCCATGTCCAATTTGAAAGGTGGCACAGGCAAGTCTAGTAACCCTGGAGCATGATAATCCCATAAAAAATGCCCTTGCTCTAATTTTAATACACCCAGGGCGTTCAACCACCCCTGCTTATAACCTTCATTATTGGCGTGTTCAATACGAGCATCTAAATGAAAAAAGGCTTCATTATATCCTGCCATCCAAAATTCCTGGGGCTGTTTATGGAATTGGAAGGTTAATCTATCCAATTGTTCATGAAGGTTTTTGGCAAAAAGATCCTTGGTATGTAAAGCAGACTATGTTGCAGTAAGTTGATCTTCCAAAGATAGGTTTTTCTTGGACATTTCAGACAGTGCACGATCTTTTGCATTCAATTGGAACGCTTGAGTTTCCAAAGTAGACTGAGTACGAGCCTCTTCAACATTACGGCTGAAAATTCTTGATCGACTCCGAGCAGCGATTGGAGAACTTTGTTTCTCGACAACATTTTGAACAGCTCTTCCTCGCCCATGAGAACCTCTTCCTCATCCCCGAGCAGTCACAGGAATAACTGATCTTCTTAAGTTATCCAGTTCTTGCCTTAGTTTGGCATTCTCAACCTCTAAGAACGAGAAACCTTCATCGGTAACTGGTACTAAAGCAGTGGAAGATAACGCTGCAGATTCATACTGTGCCAACTTTTTCTGCAAATTATTGTTCTCTTGTTCCAGCAACTCAGCAATCTGCCTGCAGGCCTCAACTTCACCTTTTAGAGTTCTTTCCCTAACATCGTATCCAGCAAGGATCTTTTTATGGCCTGTTTCAGAAGAAAGTTGCTGATATCTATTTGCATACTCCTTGTGCAGCAAAGCAGTTGATTCATTGTGTTGATGTTGTAAATCTTCTAAGGTACAATAAAGTTCCTCGATCAAATCATAATAGGCCACACTGTTGGCCACAGCTCGGTCGAGTAAATCTTTCAAGTACCGATAAGCCTCAATTGCTTGTTCTGAGGCATCATGACCAAGGATGTCAGCAATTTCTAATCCACTCAAATTTGTGTGACCAGCTTTATAATACTCATGACATTACTGCATCAGCTTTGTATCATGTGCAGTTATCAGTTCCATTCTAGCAACAAACTAAGGATGAGAAAAAGACAACAATCAACAAAAACAAATCATCAACAACAGAGATGAACAAAGATGTATTTTATTAGATCACAAGAGGATTACATTGTTTGATTACAAATAATGAAAGATAGAAATGATACCGAACAACTTCACACCTTTATTTTGTCTCCCAAGACTTTCTCGGGAGGCTGGGACGAGGAGCTTGGTTGCTCGGTGGTAACAGCAACTTGATCTGCAGGAGTTGAAATTTTTTCAGGAGGAGGAGGCATGGAAGAAATGTCCTCGTTGGCAGAAGATAGAGATGCAGGGACTTGATCACCTATGGCCACGGAAGACTCATCAGAGACAGGCTCATCTTCTTCTTCTTCCACAATTGGTGGAGGAGGACCAGGGAGGTGTAGCTGGAATAGCCCAGAATCATCCTTGATCTTCAATTCCTGCAGGGCAGCTACCCAGCCATCTCGGAAGTATTTCAACTTCCCGTATTGAACTTGGGATGTCATCGCAGTAATCCCCTTGTCCCATCCTTTATCCCAGCCTACGCTGAAGGATTTTTTAACTGCGAGCTTTCTTCTCAATTTCTGCGAGGAGAGCTTCGCATCCAATTCTTCTTTTTGACCTTTGATATCTCGCAGGGCAGACAACTCTTCCTCTGCCTTTTTCATCTTATCTTCAAGCTCTCCAAAGTTCTTGAGCTTGTCGTCATATTTTTGATGCTCAATCTCCAAACTTTTCACCTTGTTCTCCAAACTCTTGGAGATCTCAGCCAACTTGACCTTCTCAGCTTCAACTACTGACAACTTTTTCTCCCAAACAGCCTTATCCTCATTATACTGTTGGCGAGATTCCTTCAAGGATTGGGTCAAACCCAGCAGAGCATCCTCTACACCTGACGAGGAACTTGAAGCTTTAATAGCTTCATCTTTCTTCACGATGTTGTTAAAACAGTTCACCAGCTAAACAAAGGAAAAAGTGACAGGTCAATGCAAAAAGACAAGTATTCAAAGAAAGAAAGGAAATTCATAGTGTGAGAAATTTACCGAAGCAAGATGACGAGTAGCTAGGGATGTCAGCATATCCCTAGAAATTTTTTCATCAATTCCTTGGACCTCGGGTATGATCCAAGTTTTTACCGAGCTCATTGCAGAGCTCGGAGGAATGATGGTTGGAACACCAACACTATCAGTTGGTAGAGAAGACGCAGTTTTAGCCAAATTGACTGAGGATGATTTCCTCAATCTCCTCAAAGGGACTTCAGAAGCTTCAACCAAGGAAGAACTCTTGGTCGGAGAGATAGCAATTATTTCCACAGGAGCAACCTGCTTGCTCGGAGCCACTGGGGGCTTCTCGGTAGCTTTGGAAGGTGCAACCTCCTTCTTCTTAGTCCCCTCTGGGACATCAGTTTTGCTTTTCTTGGCCCCAGCAGCAGAAGTAATGTCATCAAATAGAGCAGGAGGAGCTCTTTTCTTGCCCATTCTCTGACTTAAAGGAAGATGAGAATCTGAAGAAGAATCCTCTGGAGTTGAAGCTGGCTCAACAGGGCGAGCAGTATAAGAGGTTGTATAACTCTTATGCTGTAGCAAATATGACGCAGACCTGATGTGCTCTTCTGCAACGTTCTTATGCAAACCCCAGATAAGTTTCAGATGCTTAATATTAACCTCTGATTCTTTTGGAGTTTTTCTTTTACTATCAACTGCAAACAAACACATAATGAGATATCAGTCATACATTTAGTCAAACATGATAAAAGCATAATTTCATAAGTAAAAGAAATAAAATGAAAAATAAACCTATCCCATTGCCATATGGGGGGCATCTGGGACCGTTGTATACTCCATCTCCAACTAAAGGGGCATATTGCCAATTTTTAATAACCACCCCATGTTCAAAATAATCTCTATTTGAATCAGGGAGGTTAACTACAAGAGCTCTATTCAGAAACCTAGTTTTTAAGTAATAAATATTATCTAGAATGGCCCATTTATAACAATACATAATTTCAGGGATCCCTATACGAGTCCCATGAGTTAGATTTAATTTGTACACCCCATTAATTATTCTCCATGAATTGGGGGCTATTTTTGCAGGGACAAGATCAAAATACTGACAAAACTCAAGACACAATGAGTTTGGCGGAAAAAAAAATCCACATTCAGCAATGAATAGACTGGGGAACCAATGTCCCTCAGCCAATCGAAAATAATCTAAAGGCTCAGAAAGAACCTCCAAAGTTACCCAGGAAGGAATGGAAAAATCGGAACGAAATTTCTCAACAGACTCCACAATATAAACCATACTGAATAAAAGAGATACAGAAGAAAGGAAGAAGATCTTACAGGAAGAAAGGAGGTATGTTGACAACGAACGAAAACAAGGATGAATGCACAAGAGAGAAGGAGAGAATAGAAAGCTTGAATGCAGGAAATTGGAAAAAGAAGAAGACGATATGGTTACCTAAGAAGTTTAAATACTTTGCCTTGGGAAGAGGCGAAGGAAATGATTACAAAAAAGAAACTATTGAACTTTCGACGGCTAAAAGGACAAAAAGGGCACTAAGATCGAAGCGCTCTTAAAAGTTCGAAAAAAGGCGGATTCTTTGAATTTGGAAATAAATTCAAATACGATGCTCCTAAAACCCAGGAAGATCATTCAATATTGCCATAAATCGAGAAAGAATGTTCCATACTCCTCCAAGTACGAAATATGAAACATTGGGGGCTTCTGTTGATACCAAAATTAATATGCTGATGTGGACGAATCATACGAAGACACTTGTCAATCTACGTGGTACAATAACAAAGAGGAAGTTCATTTCCCCGACCAACTCATGTTCTCTCTGAGCAACAAGGATATACCGAGGAACTTCAGCACTCCGAGGTACTCTAGCGCTCTGAGGAACTCCTGAGCAACGAGCAACTAAGGCGGTCCGAGCTGCATCTCGGCCGTAGTATTAATTGCCAGAATATCAACAGTTCAACTATTCATTGAATGTTTATCATCTTGACGCACACGCTGCATTAAATGTATTACCCTTTCATATGTATATCATTTAATGTATCAACCCATTCATGTACAACCTAAGGGCTATAAATACCTTGTATCACCCTCATTCAAAGGGACCGGAATTTCTTGAGAGAACTTGTACTCGAGAATTCCCAAACACTCAGCAATAACATAACAGTGGACGTAGGCCATTCATATAAGGCTGAACCACTTTAAAAATCTTTGTCTCATTTTATTTATCTGTGATTGAATAATTAGAGCGATCTAATTTTTTACATCAACAGCTACTATGATTTTGGCGTCAACAGATACCCTGAAAATTATGCACGTAAGGTCGTAAATACATAGCATACATGATATACCCTGTTAAACCTCCTAGCCATAATAGCTATGACAACCCAATCGAAATAAAATCGTAAACTCCATCATCAAAGCAAAGCAACCAAATTAACCCTAGGTGGATTCAATCCAACACAACCTAGATTAAACTAGCTACAAATCATATTAAATGACTTAAATGAAATGCAAGAAAGAAAACGTAATTAACAAAGTAGGTAAATAAAGCACGGTAAAGAAAGCATGAAAATCCACACTACAAAGCAAGTAAATAAAGAAATAAACTAATTAACAAAGCAAGAAATGAAGAAATACAACTTACATAAATGGAGAAGAAAGAGGAATAGTGTTCTTACACAACCATAAATGAGTGAACCCACGATATGAGCAAACCCTAGGAGGGAGAAAATAATACACTCTCCATCCTTCCCCAAACCCTAACCTAAGAGAACCGAACCCTAAAACTAAGTAAAATGAATTCTCTCTACAAAAATAAACTAAGGGTTCTCTTTATAGTAAGTTACAAATAAAACATAAAAGAAAAAGAGAAAAGAAAATAAGAAAACAAGTAGCAAAAAGTTGGGCAAAAATAGAGGCCTGGTTGACCGGTGGAGAAGGAAAGAGCACACTGGAATCGTCATAAGTTAAAAACCCAAAACTTAGCCGACCGTGGGTTGGCATCCGATCGACCGATCGCATCAGAACCTCTAAATCACTGCTTCCTTTTTCTGTAAAATCCAAGACCCAATTGGGTCGGTCGTAAACCCATTGCAGTGCGAAGCTCCATGGGCCTGCCATTATCCAAGCTCCTCTTCATGAAACAACAGCACCCACAAACAACTCATGGTGCAAATAAATCAAAACCACCAAGTGGCATAACCAACACCCGAGATGCAAATCGCCATTATGAAGACCCAAGTTAAAGACCCGTTGCCATGTGCCAAAGACCCAAATGCCCATTTCGAACCCAAGTCCCACAATCAGGTGTGTGACCAAACCCTGAAGACAAAACAGTGTTTGGACAAATTTCCATAGACCTGCAATTGCAAGTTAGAAGAGCATGACATAAATGGGATTTATTTTACGGGTGTATTCTTTTATAATTATTATGTAATACCCCGTACTTTTGACTATAATTATTTTGGGATTAATTAATTAATTAGCGTATTAATTGGAAAATAATCCAGGTTATAAATACTAATGAGATGCGAATTGGTATTTGATTATGTGCATATATGATTATATATGTATTTGGTATTATAAAATTTGTCGTGAGATTTATATACGGCATTTTAGAAATTTTGTTGAGACGCGTGGGACCGCCGCGTCACGGTATATTATTTTGTTAATAAAAGTGAATTTAAAATCTATAATCCGTATGGTCGTTTTGAGTGCGCCAACGCGTTCGGAAGGGTCGAGATAGTCAGAAAACACTAGCCGGGGATATAGTTTGGGTCCCGGGGTATTTTTAGGCCATACCGGTAACTTAAAGGGTATTTTAGTAATTTGGTATTTTTGGGTAATTAAAAGTGACGAAAATTGAGAGTTGTAATCTGATAAGGAATTGACCCAACCAACCCTTTATTAACCCCATAAGCTACGTAGGTTATCATTTAGTCTTCCAACTCTCCCAAAGAAAACCCTAGCCACCATAGCCATCTTTGGAAGAAGAAAGCTTAGAGAGGAAGGGAAAGAGGAGGAATTCTGCAGAAAATCTGCAGAAAGAGCTTACAAATCCAACACCAGATTCAGAAACAATCAAGGCAAGTGATTTATTCCATTTAAATTTCAGAGAATGCTTCTTCCATGTTAGATTATTCATAAATTTTGTATGTTCTTTGAAGATAATGAAAAACCCATAAGATTGGAGTTATTAGTTTAAATTTTGGGATATAGGTTGCATGTAGAATGTTACTGGAAGATTATATTAAGAGAATTATCGACTTTTGTTATACCAAAAACGGATTTAAGATGAAGTTTATGAATGTTCTTGAGATAAAATCTGGAAACTAGGTTTTTGATGAAGTTTGACCCATATGTAGCCTTTAGATGTTGAATTAGTGGTTTGTGGACGTTAGTAATATTGTAGGATTGTTATATGACATTACTATAACATTATATTTGAGAATCATACGTTAGAAATAAGTTTTGGGACGTGTTCAAATCTGCAGAACGAAGCAGTCCGTAGCCATACCTGTTCGATCGATCGATCGACATTCATCAGTCGATCGATCGACTAGATCGATCGATCGATATTCATAGGTCGATCGATCGACCTTCCCAGAATGAGTAAAATTTTCCTTAATTTGATTCTAATGGCAGAAACCCTCGGAGAATATGTTTGGAGAACTTATGAATACCCTCACCCTTAAGGAAGACCAGTAGGTGTGATTATTATAGTGGACTTTAATTAGAATGCAATTCGGGGAATTATTCTAGGTTATTGAAATTCGTTAGAGAGGTAACGTTTGGGTTAATAGTGCAAAATTGTGTAATTCGATGAAATAAGGTTTAGAGCAGAAGTAAAGACCTTAGGAATAAAGATGTTATATTTGGGAATAATCGAAACCTAATAATCTATTATAGATAGGTTTTAAGGTTAAGGGACTACGACGTGAGACGTGTTGGTAATTTAACTTTATATTAACGGGAGACTTGAAATACATAAGTTTGGAATAATGGTATTATGATGTAGCTTATACCTTATTAAAATGGTGATATCTAAGATGTGTGAATGCTTAGTATATAGTTTATGTGTATGACATACCTACCATACTTGCTATCACGGGAGGTTACGTTCGCTTAGGACCCTCTAATCCTTGTGTGGCTACGGGGGGGATATAGACCGGTACCTTGATGTACATAGGTCATAGAAGGACTTATTGTGATATTAATAAGTCTGCATGATCATGGGAGCGTAGGTATGTGCGTGACCCATGTGATGGTGACTGTGTTCGCCTCCACTATTTGTGATTTGTGTTATCTGAACTATTCCTGAGAGATTCGGAATATGTGATCCTTATGTACGTGATGTACCGGGATGGATAGCAGAGTATGTGTGCACCATGGCTTAGATTGCGGGGTGCTTGTATCGTATATTTATGATGTGAATTATATACATTAAATTAATGGAAATCCTCATGTTAAGGTTGTAAAAATATTACGGTATTGTTTCGAGATATATAATGAGTTAGCTGATAGTTATATCAATGGCATAGTTAGTAACTGAGTTTACGTTAAACCTCTATTAAATTACGAGCGTTCTTATGTTAAATTAACCGAGTAAAATGGGTAGAACCCTTGGTAGTCTAGCTAGTTACGTTGTCACTTAGCTAGTGGAAAGGGTAGTTATAGATGGGTACTTACGTTAGGAGTGCACAGTTAGTCGAGAGGTGAGAATTTAATGTGAGTGCACGTCCTAACATGTACTTTGCATTTAATGTTTTAAATGTTTTTAGAGCACTTGCAGGTTTTTAAAATGATTTCCACTTTCGGGCTCTGACCCATTTGCTTTCAAATATATTTTCTTGTAAAACCATTTTAGGTGCCCAGCCACAAGGACACCAAGCATAGGATTCTCATTCAGAAGACGAGCTGTAGCTGTTTGTGGAAGCTACAGGGACTTGCATTTAGACGCCTCTCTCATTTGGATTCCAGTCTCAGCATCTATCAGTTGTAGGGCATGTTGCCCAATTCTATTAGACATTTTTACATTTCAGTTTTCAGACTCTAGCATGTATTGCTCAGTATTCAGTTTTAGTTATTTATTTCAGTTTACTTATCAGTTGTGGGATTTGTATTGAGGAGTTTTTCCTCCAGAGTTTATTTACATTTTGTGATGGTTATTCGTTTTACTTCAGTATGGTGAATGGTGTTATTTAGTTATTCATTACTCGTGTTGCATGTTAATCAGATTTAATAAAATTTGGCACTTACTTTTTAAATACTAGGTGGTTAGTAATCTTTAAAATGTTTTCGACAGTGATGCTATTAACTGAGCCAACTTGGCATTTTGAATTAATTTTATAAAGGAGTAGCTACCCGGTATTTAATTAGTCGGGGTGTCACAGGTGGTATCAGAGCATCAGGTTCTAGTGTCCTTAGGATCTGACGGCTTATTATGTTTTCCGCTGAGCTTCTTTGATATAGAGCCCTAAATATTAGGAATGTTGTATTCATCTCTGTACTTTGGGAATTCGTACTTCCGCGGTTTGTTTATTTGAATGATGAACTCATCCAAATTTACTTAAATTTTCAGATGGATCGTCAAGAAGAACTAGCTCGAACTGTTGAGGGAATCAACGGGCAAGATCGACTCACACCTCGGGTATCCCTGGAGAGAATATCAACAGCCGAGTTAGCGGGTATCGTGGCACAAGCAGTTACCACTGCAGTTTTACAATACCAAGAACGCAACATACAACTAGAAGGAGGCAAAAGACCTAGAGAGGTTAGACAAGTGCATGTGAATAAGGCAGACAAATGTGCGAGGACCCCGAGAATTCAACTACAGATTGCCCAAGACCGAGTCGGTTCTAATCAACAACGTGGTACAATGAAGCATTTTCGAAAGGGGAATAAAGTTCCAAGTCTTCAAGGACGACATCGTCAACAGCAGAGTCAGAGGGGGAGTAACTTCAGAGGCCGATGTTTTGTGTGTGGCACACACGGCCATAGACGCCAGAATTGCCCAGAAGGTGTTAGAGCTCCCCAGCAGCAGGATGCCCGTAATGATCCACCGGGGCCACTGTTTACAATCTCTCTCCCAGCACCAGCTCAGGTACTAGCCCTACCAACCTTTCCAGTAGCTCCAGTACAACAGGGGCAGAATGGTCAACAACGGTTTCAACAGGGTCAGCAATGCTAGGGCAGAAATGATAACGCTCACCGAGGCCGTGGTCATCATGGGCAGCGAGGAGGAAACTTCCAAGGGAAGTGTTTCAAATGTGATAAGATTGGCCACAAACGTCAGGATTGTCCTGATAAGAGCAGAATACCACCGCAGCAGCAGCAGGGTGCCCGACATGAGCCGCAGAGGCCGCCTTTCCCACCTGCTCTTCCAACTTCAGCCCAGGTGACAGAATTACCAGCTATTCCAGCTTTTCCGGTGCAGCAGGGACAATTACAGTATGGACGTGTCTATGACGTCCACCAGGCAGCAGTTCCACAGGCACCGCCCGCGATCGAGGGTACGTTTCCTATCCATGGCACTATGGGTCGGGTATTGTTTGATACGGGTGCTACACATTGTTTCATAGCTACACACTTCGCGAAAGCTTTAGGATTGTTAGCGACGACAGAGAGCAAAGTGACGTGTGTCGACTCACCATTGGGGAGTGGGTCACTTATTTTCTTTATATGCCGGGGAGTGGGAGTAGAGGTTGGTGGTTTGGTATTACCTGCGGACATGTTAGTATTAGACATGCATGTTCACGATGTGATCATCGGTATGGATTGGCTCGTAGCATATAGGGCCATGATTGACTGCTTCAGCGGGAGCATTATTTTTGCCATTCCGGGGCAAGAGATGTTTGTAGTGGCGATGCCTCGCCCAGAGGGAGGATCGACCGCTCATCTGTATTACATTGAGGAGGATACCTCTAGGGAGGTTGTTATTCCTTTAGATTCTATCCCAGTTGTCAGGGAATATTCAGATGTGTTTCAGGAGATAACAGGCCTACCACCCAGTCGGGAGATAGACTTCGTTATAGATTTGCTACCGGGTACGAGACCTATAGCACGTGCACCGTACCGTATGGCTCCGGCTGAAATGCGAGAGTTACGGGATCAGATAGAGCAGCTGTTAGGGCAAGGCTTTATTCGCAGGAGTACCTCACCTTGGGGCGCTCCAGTTTTGTTTGTGAAGAAGAGGGATGGTTCACTGAGATTGTGTGTGGACTACCGAGAGTTGAATAAGGTCACGATACGGAATAAGTATCCGTTGCCTCGAATCGATGACTTATTCGACCAGTTGAGAGGAGCTTCTTTCTTCTCGAAGATTGACTTGAGGTCAGGATACCATCAGTTGCGTATCAGGGAGGAGGATGTCTCGAAGACTGCGTTCTTATCGAGATATGGTTCTTACGAGTTTCGGGTTATGCCTTTCGGCTTGACCAACGCTCCAGCAGTGTTTATGGACTTGATGAACAGAGTGTTCAGGGATTTCCTAGACCAGTTTGTCATTGTCTTCATTGACGACATTCTGGTTTACTCTCAGACAGAGGAGGAGCACGCCGAGCATTTGAGGCAGGTTTTGCAGACACTTTGTCAGAACGAGTTGTATGCAAAATACAAGAAGTGCGGGTTTTGGTTGAAGGAAGTCCAGTTCTTGGGTCACATTATTTCTGACCAGGGAATATCAGTTGATCCGGGAAAGGTATCAGCGGTGAGGGAGTGGGGACAGCCCACGACACCAACGGAGATTCGTAGTTTCTTGGGCTTAGCAGGATACTACAGAAGATTTATTCGGGGATTCTCAGAGATAGCAGGTCCTTTGACACATCTTACTCGTAAGGGTGTGCCCTACGTCTGGAGTGATGCCTGTCAGTTGGCATTCGATGAACTGAAGGACAAATTAACCTCAGCACCTGTGTTAGCATTGCCGAGACCGGGAGTTGAGTATTTGGTTTACACCGACGCGTCTTTGCAAGGACTTGGAGGTGTATTGCAGCAGGAGAGACAGGCCATAGCTTATGCTTCCCGTAAGCTTAAGCCTCATGAGAAGAATTACCCCACGCATGATTTGGAGTTGGCAGTGGTAGTATTTGCCTTACGGATTTGGAGGCACTATCTTTTGGGGGAGAAGTTTTAGCTGTTCACAGACCACAAGTCCCTACAGTATCTGTTCACGCAGAAAGAGTTGAACATGCGGCAGCGTAGGTGGCTTGAGTTTGTGAAGGACTACCAGTTCGACATCCAGTACCACCCGGGTAAGGCTAACGTGGTAGCAGACGCGTTGAGCCGTAGGCCAGCAGATGAGGTGGCAGAGGTGTGGAAGGCTAAGTGGAAGGAATTGGGACACCAGGATGCAGTGGCTCGATCTTTCATGTCTGTAATGACCGTTACACCGCAGATTTTCACGAAGGTAGTACGGGCACAGGCCGATGACTCGTTCTGTCAGGAGCAGATAGTTCGATTACTAGCAGAGGGAGCCGAGTCCTATACCGTTAGCTCAGACGGGGGATTGCGCTTCAATGGGAGGCTGGTAGTTCCGGAAGGGGAAGAATTGCGGCACGATGTTATGGCTGAGTCGCACGGCTCACGGTTCGCGGTACATCCCGGAGGGGACAAAATGTACCAAGACATGAGATGGCAATATTGGTGGAGCGGTATGAAGAAAGATATCGCTGAGTTTGTCTCGAAATGCGCCACTTGTCAGCTTGTAAAAGTGGACCATCAGAGACCAGCAGGATTGCTACAGCCGTTGGAGGTTCCGGTGTGGATGTGGGAGAGCATAGCCATGGATTTTGTCACGGGGTTGCCTACGTCGCAGAGGGGTCACGACTCCGTTTGGGTAATTATGGACAGGTTGTCCAAGGTCGCTCACTTCTTACCCGTAAGGACTGACTACACTACGGGACAGTATGCACAGCTTTTCATTTCAGAGATTGTGAGACTTCCAATGTGCCCCTGAATATCGTGTCTGACAGAGACAAGATATTTGTTTCGAGGTTTTGGGAGAGTTTCCAGGAGGCCATGGGCACGGAATTGCGGTTGAGTACGGCTTATCATCCGCAGACCGATGGGCAGACAGAGCGCACCAATCAGATGTTGGAAGACATGCTACGCATGTGCATTATTGACTTCGGGGGTGGATGGGAGAAGTACCTTCCACTGGTGGAGTTTGCTTACAACAACTCCTATCAGTTCACGATTGGCATGGCTCCGTTCGAGGCGTTGTACGGTAGGCCTTGTCGTTCCCCAGCATGTTGGTTGGAGGTGGGGGATAACAAACTACTTGGGCCAGAAGTGATCCAGGATACTTCGGCAAGGATTGAGTTGATTCGGAGTCGCATTCGGGTAGCTCAAGACAGGCAGAAGAGTTATGCTGATGCGAAGAGGTTTTTCAGGGAGTTCCAAGTGGGGGACCAGGTTTTGCTCAGGGTTTCTCCGATGAAGGGGATTATGCGATTCGGGAAGAAGGGGAAGTTGGCACCGAGGTATGTGGGGCCGTTTCCTATTATTGAGCGAATCAGACCGGTTGCGTATAGACTTGGACTACCGGAACATTTGCATCGGATTCCCGACGTGTTCCATATTTCCTCGCTGAGGAAATACCTTAAAGATGATTTGGCTCATTCTCACATTGCTGTAGAGGACATCGATCTCCAGACGGATAGCTCCTACGAGGAGGGGCCAATTGCTATTTTGGACCGAAGCAAGAGGAAACTGCGGTCAAAGATAGTCCCGTTAGTACGTGTTCAGTGGCGACATCACAATGTCGAGGAGTCCACATGGGAGCGCGAGGATGAGATGCGCGAGCGTTATCCAGAACTGTTTTTAGCAGGTACTTTCTAGTTTCGAATTTCGGGACGAAATTCAGTTATTAGGGGGGAAGTATGTAATACCCCGTACTTTTGACTATAATTATTTTGGGATTAATTAATTAATTAGCGTATTAATTGGAAAATAATCCAGGTTATAAATACTAATGAGATGCGAATTGGTATTTGATTATGTGCATATATGATTATATATGTATTTGGTATTATAAAATTTGTCGTGAGATTTATATACGGCATTTTAGAAATTTTGTTGAGACGCGTGGGACCGCCGCGTCACGGTATATTATTTTGTTAATAAAAGTGAATTTAAAATCTATAATCCGTATGGTCATTTTGAGTGCGCCAACGCGTCCGGAAGGGTCGAGATAGTCAGAAAACACTAGCCGGGGGTATAGTTTGGGTCCCGGGGTATTTTTAGGCCATACCGGTAACTTAAAGGGTATTTTAGTAATTTGGTATTTTTGGGTAATTAAAAGTGACGAAAATTGAGAGTTGTAATCTGATAAGGAATTGACCCAACCAACCCTTTATTAACCCCATAAGCTACGTAGGTTATCATTTAGTCTTCCAACTCTCCCAAAGAAAACCCTAGCCACCATAGCCATCTTTGGAAGAAGAAAGCTTAGAGAGGAAGGGAAAGAGGAGGAATTCTGCAGAAAATCTGCAGAAAGAGCTTACAAATCCAACACCAGATTCAGAAACAATCAAGGCAAGTGATTTATTCCATTTAAATTTCAGAGAATGCTTCTTCCATGTTAGATTATTCATAAATTTTGTATGTTCTTTGAAGATAATGAAAAACCCATAAGATTGGAGTTATTAGTTTAAATTTTGGGATATAGGTTGCATGTAGAATGTTACTGGAAGATTATATTAAGAGAATTATCGACTTTTGTTATACCAAAAACGGATTTAAGATGAAGTTTATGAATGTTCTTGAGATAAAATCTGGAAACTAGGTTTTTGATGAAGTTTGACCCATATGTAGCCTTTAGATGTTGAATTAGTGGTTTGTGGACGTTAGCAATATTGTAGGATTGTTATATGACATTACTATAACATTATATTTGAGAATCATACGTTAGAAATAAGTTTTGGGACGTGTTCAAATCTGCAGAACGAAGCAGTCCGTAGCCATACCTGTTCGATCGATCGATCGACATTCATCAGTCGATCGATCGACTAGATCGATCGATCGATATTCATAGGTCGATCGATCGACCTTCCCAGAATGAGTAAAATTTTCCTTAATTTGATTCTAATGGCAGAAACCCTCGGAGAATATGTTTGGAGAACTTATGAATACCCTCACCCTTAAGGAAGACCAGTAGGTGTGATTATTATAGTGGACTTTAATTAGAATGCAATTCGGGGAATTATTCTAGGTTATTGAAATTCGTTAGAGAGGTAACGTTTGGGTTAATAGTGCAAAATTGTGTAATTCGATGAAATAAGGTTTAGAGCAGAAGTAAAGACCTTAGGAATAAAGATGTTATATTTGGGAATAATCGAAACCTAATAATCTATTATAGATAGGTTTTAAGGTTAAGGGACTACGACGTGAGACGTGTTGGTAATTTAACTTTATATTAACGGGAGACTTGAAATACATAAGTTTGGAATAATGGTATTATGATGTAGCTTATACCTTATTAAAATGGTGATATCTAAGATGTGTGAATGCTTAGTATATAGTTTATGTGTATGACATACCTACCATACTTGCTATCACGGGAGGTTACGTTCTCTTAGGACCCTCTAATCCTTGTGTGCCTACGGGGGGGATATAGACCGGTACCTTGATGAACATAGGTCATAGAAGGACTTATTGTGATATTAATAAGTCTGCATGATCATGGGAGCGTAGGTATGTGTATGACCCATGTGATGGTGACTGTGTTCGCCTCCACTATTTGTGATTTGTGTTATCTGAACTATTCCTGAGAGATTCGGAATATGTGATCCTTATGTACGTGATGTACCGGGATGGATAGCAGAGTATGTGTGCACCATGGCTTAGATTGCGGGGTGCTTGTATCGTATATTTATGATGTGAATTATATACATTAAATTAATGGAAATCCTCATGTTAAGGTTGTAAAAATATTACGGTATTGTTTCGAGATATATAATGAGTTAGCTGATAGTTATATCAATGGCATAGTTAGTAACTGAGTTTACGTTAAACCTCTATTAAATTACGAGCGTTCTTATGTTAAATTAACCGAGTAAAATGGGTAGAACCCTTGGTAGTCTAGCTAGTTACGTTGTCACTTAGCTAGTGGAAAGGGTAGTTATAGATGGGTACTTACGTTAGGAGTGCACAGTTAGTCGAGAGGTGAGAATTTAATGTGAGTGCACGTCCTAACATGTACTTTGCATTTAATGTTTTAAATGTTTTTAGAGCACTTGCAGGTTTTTAAAATGATTTCCACTTTCGGGCTCTGACCCATTTTCTTTCAAATATATTTTCTTGTAAAACCATTTTAGGTGCCCAGCCACAAGGACACCAAGCATAGGATTCTCATTCAGAAGACGAGCTGTAGCTGTTTGTGGAAGCTACAGGGACTTGCATTTAGACGCCTCTCTCATTTGGATTCCAGTCTCAGCATCTATCAGTTGTAGGGCATGTTGCCCAATTCTATTATACATTTTTACATTTCAGTTTTCAGACTCTAGCATGTATTGCTCAGTATTCAGTTTTAGTTATTTATTTCAGTTTACTTATCAGTTGTGGGATTTGTATTGAGGAGTTTTTCCTCCAGAGTTTATTTACATTTTGTGATGGTTATTCGTTTTACTTCAGTATGGTGAATGGTGTTATTTAGTTATTCATTACTCGTGTTGCATGTTAATCAGATTTAATAAAATTTGGCACTTACTTTTTAAATACTAGGTGGTTAGTAATCTTTAAAATGTTTTCGACAGTGATGCTATTAACTGAGCCAACTTGGCATTTTGAATTAATTTTATAAAGGAGTAGCTACCCGGTATTTAATTAGTCGGGGTGTCACATATTAATCCCCTTATAATCATTCATCCGCTCAAAGGCCCATTGAAACTTCGATAGGACTTTGATTCATCCACTGTTCACATATTTAACTCAATATTTTTTTATTATAATGAAACTTAAATTAATTTCAAATCAAAGAAATCAGACCTAAAACATTTGACCTGGGCAACATTGATAAACAAATTTAAAACCCAAGATCTAACTAAGGTATAATCTAAAGTGGGGACTGTTGGGAACACAAGATACTAAGAACTAACATGTCTAAGATAATACTAAACCTAACATAAGAAGCATAGGCAAACAAAAGTTATGGTAAACCCTAGCAATAAGAATGGCATTCAATCATTAAACTAAATTAACTACAGAAGTACGCAAATAGAGTTCAATGGTACAATTTACAAATAGACTTAAAAAAAACATCAATGATCGCTAAAATCACGAGAGTTGTAGGAAATTAAATAGAAATATAATAGAATATATAGGTTAAGATTGCTAAATGTGAAGACCACACCATATGCATCAAAATGTATATGTGATTCCTTTTGTCCTAAGATCTCCACTAGAATTTCAATCCTCACCTTAAGATTATTGAATGTGAAGATCGTAGTTGATAAAAGAGGGGGAAAATTTGGGCTTTTCGTTTCGAGTTAGGAGGGAAAATACCTATGCTTTGGGAAGCGTTTAAAACTATTTATCCACTTTTTATTTAAATTTCATTTATAAAGTAAATTTACTAATGGGAACTGCAGAAGGTTGATACATTACAAGGATATCACTTTCTTGAATTCTGGTGTTTGAAATTGCTAATAAAATAATGTATGAATAAGATTAATTCTACTTAGAAAACATTCAAATTGCATGATGTATGTGTCATCCATACACACAACTCTATCATTAGGGACTCAACATTTTGAGGCATAAGGCGCTTCAATTGTTTTACGCATTTACAAGTGGTTTGTATTTGATTTGAACATACAGTACAATAGAATTATTCTATGAATAAAGAATTGAGAGAATTGATTCGCTAAAATCCATTACACTTTTGGGTAACTACGAGGAAAGAAAATCAATTGTTCCTGCAAACTAAAACTCAACATTCCTTTACAATTTCCCAAACTTATTATTCTCTTCATTACTAATTAGAATAACCAAACTAGCCCACATAATAAAAAAGATAAGGCTAATTGATCTCAACTAATATGCAAAAATGCTAGTCATTTAACAAGTCTATAAAACAATCAAATCTCATACCTTTTAAACTCAAAATCACACTGAACAAGAAACATTGCATAACTTGGTGATAAAATTGGAGAATCCCAAAGTTTAACATGTCAATCAATTAACAGTTTCGAAGAACATAAAAATATCTATACTTTCAAGTTGAATAGCAGATGGGTGTATTAAGAAACACAAAGGAATATATAGAATTGTTATCGGTTCTTAAAATAAAATCGATACATTTAAATATATGCTTGTTTTTATCTTCGTAATGATTCTAATTTAGTAGTGGAATCGAACTGTCCCTACTTGTTCACCCCTAGTATAGTTTATTACTCTTGACAACATAATCTTTTTAAATAGTCATCATAGCAAATCTAGTTGGTATATTTAATTCCATGCATGTGCTTGGCTTGATAACGAAGGAGGCTTGGCTATTCAGAATGGAATAATGGTAATTATATTTTACGTCCCAGTTATTAGTACGAATATTGGAGAGAGACAATCAATCCTAGCACTAAGATCTCTTCCATTTGTTATTCTAATACATAAGTCATATTATTATTGAGATATGGTTGGAAATATGGGTATTATACAACATAAAAGATAAAACAATTACAATATTAAATGAACAAAAAATTAGTAAAAGTAGGAGGAAGGATTATGAGTTTAAAAGAAACTAGAAAAAAACAACTTTAGACTTCAATAAAGTAGGACAAACCCCAACTATACATTTATCTCGTGTATAATGGTTGCTTTAAATATAAGGTAATGGTTAAACTATTACCCTCATAACTTACTAAACAAAGATAGTTTGGCACATGAAAGACAAATTCATACATAATCATAGTCACCACAGTCGGAGTCATTTGGATGTCAAGTGGTAGGATCCTCGTTGACATATAATCATTAAACAATGGCAAACCCATTCTCATCCAAAATAGTAGTACCACAAATCCCAAATACCAAATATTCATGGCAATATATCCTCACATGAAACCCCAAATTCATAATCACACTATAAAAATAACAAAATCCAAAAATACTCAAAATAAACATTAAAATCAGTCAAATGAAACAAATTTACCATGATATTTGGTAACTCCTAGAGAAGAAACAAATCCAAAATCAACAAATTCTTGTTTGGGGGACATTAAAAATGGCATACATTTAATTGAATTTATATGTGTATATATTTATAAACATGTGTGAAATCTATTTATGAAATTAATTTTGGACTCGTGATATTTTCGATTGTATATGCTTTTTCAAGAAATCAATTTAAAGCTCGTGATATACATTTCAAGAAATTGATTCACAATTGCAACAATAGGTTTAGGGCTCGTCATGTTATTTTTAATTTTTTAAGGGAATTCCGTTTGGGAAGAAATCGAAGAGGGAAATCTTAGGGCAATTCTTACAAGTGATCTCATTTAGGAGGGAGAATGCATGCTTCCTTTTATTGTTGTGAAATTAATTATTTTTTTATTTCTACTAAAATTGTAAACAAAAATTAGTAATAGATATATAAGATACCTAACGGTAAATTACGATAAGAAATTAGTAACGGTAGAATTTTGTTACTAATGTAAAAAATAATTTGTTACTAAAAGCTCGTTTTGGTTTAGTGTGATATACCCTAACGTACGTGAATTCCCTACGATATACCTCGTGGTGATGGTATGTGTGAGAGAGAATTTGTAATACTCGACGTACATGAACAAGTTCCTACAATACACCTTCAGACGTGAGTTCGATCAGACGATACGATGCGGGGTATCCATTTGATATACGTCCAGGGTACTTGGTCAATGGAAGGTGTGAGTCATATCGCTTAAGTTAATTGTGCCCCATAGAACCAGTAGGCCTTCACAACCTGACTACCCAGTATGGGATAAATAGAAGGTCAACACTCGATGGTCATGTGATGTAGTATGAAAATGCATGAGTTTTAATTAGAATATTTATACAGAGTATTATGTATGCTAAGAGGGATATGTACAACTACTAAGCATGAAATAAAGCATGAAAATATACACAAGCGGTATGCGACAAAGAGAACTATCTACCCAAGTGGGGTAAATGCTAGTAAATATATACAAGTAGCATTAAGCACATAACATAATAAGTGGGGTAGAAAATATGTACAAATAAGACATGGAAATGTGTACAAGTGATACAAAACACGTGGATATACATAAGTGAAAATATAACATGAATATAAGGTGGAAAAAGGTATGGGGATATATAAAAGTGGGAAACATGGAGATAATACAAGTGGACTAAAGTTTGGTTATATACAAAAGGAGTGACATGTGTATTTATGCGAGTGAAATGAAGTATGTGACATGGATAAATAAAATATGGAAAATTTGTACAAGTGGACATGAAATATGAGGCATGTCCAATTAATGAAGCATCTATATATACAGGTGACATGGAGTATGTGATAGAAAATATGGTATATACATGTGGTGAAAAGATAAGCACGATGGAGAGAAATATACATACATAGCATAAAATGAATATGGCATATAGAATATGTGAGGACGAGAGGAAAAAGAATATACAAGTGAGAGAGCATATACAAATGTGGATAATGATGTAGGAGAAAGAAAATAAAAACCCATATAAATATTATTTAGTCCTTAAAAACTAGTCCGTAGTAGAGTTACCACTGTGGCCATACTCAAGCCTTGAAAAATGGATATTTCCCCACTGCTCACGCGTGAGGGTTATGGGCTCTTAAAGGACATATACCGACCGTCTTCAATTATGTAAGAGTGTGTGCAAGTAGAGATTTGAGTTACCAATCTATTTTACTCAAAATTGGCAAAAGAAATATTTGTCTTCGAGGAGATGACATATGAGACTACTAGTGCATTCGAAACCAAGTAAATGTGGGCTCGGGGACTGTATTATGGAATAAAAAGGTGTTAAGCACCCATTATGTCATTTCGATCTCTCATGGGCAACAAAATGTTACCCTTCTCCTAATTTATGTGTATATGTGTATAAATTGATGAAATGCGTTATGTGCATATAAAAGTGTATATGTGAGGAGTAAAATCATCATATTCACATCATGGGAAGACGAGAATGAATCATTCTAAGGATTAAGGCTAAGAAAAAGAGGTGTGGAGTTAATTGAATATGAGTGATGCGCTGAATCGTGACTCACTGTGAAAAAGTGAGTGCTCATGTCAACGAGATAGCTAAAACTGTGATAAATATATAGAAAATAACTAAACTATGAGGGATGCACGAAATTGCAACTCTCTATAAAAGAGTGAGTGCCCATGTCAATGGGATCGCTAAATTATAATAATATAGATAAGCTAATAAATCGAACTAAATTGTATGTAAATATAAAGATGAACACGTAAATAGAACTCAATTACTGAAAGTTGTTTTAGGACGCGTACGTAGACAAAATGGCATTAAGGTCCATGTAGTTCACGTGGAGGGAATGAGGTGGGATATAAACCATTATCCAAAATTAAAGTTTCCTCTTTTTATTTGTAAAAATTTTGCGAAAAGATTGGTGGAAGTATGAAAAAAAGTGAAGAGACTTTAATTTGGGATTTAAGGAATAAACCTTCTTTTTATTTTTTCGACTCATGCATATAAATTTGAAAGTAATATAATAAAAAGTGAGTTTAACGGAGGAAGAGAATAATAATTAACGAAGAAATGGTATAAAAGTAACAAAACATGTAAAGTAACAATAGATTGACAAAGTAGAATGAAGAGGATTTGGACCTACTAAGTTGTTTGATTTTGATTTTTGAAGGTTTTGTAATTTTATTTTTGGATGTAAAAGGTGGTTGTGGAGTGGTGGCAAATGGTGAGGTGAGAGGTAATGTAAGAGAATACTTTTAGGAGTGAAGTCATAGATCTTCTACACAAATTACGAGGCTGAGGGATTTATAATAGTGAGGTCAGGGTTTCTTTAAGGAGGAAACCCTAAAATCTAAACATGACCATGCTGCTCCTTAGGGATACGTCGTCCAACATATGAGTTTCCCTTCCAGTAAGTAAGGTGTCCAAACTTGGTAGCCAAGTAATTTCCCACCTGTCAGCCGATAGGAGAGTGCCAATTTACAGACTGAAATGGATTTTTCGGTAAAATGATCATAAAATGCATACTCTAAGTTTGATTTGTGCAAGGCTGGGACAGTTGGAAAGAGGATTTAGAGCTTTATGAAAGTGTTTTGATATATTCTTGTGTCCAAGTAAAGTCAAATGGGTCTTTTTTCTCCAGTTAGGGTTTGAAGGAGGACCAGGTGTTCGAGGTGTAAAGGGACTTTGCTTGGACCCTATAGAAGAGTGGGGGGATATTAGAATCGGGCGTTTACAGGAGCCTTCGACACTTTAGTAACCGACTTCATATTATTTAATGATCACACCTCTAATATGATAGTATTCCCATGCATTAACAAGGGATCCAATATGTGATCTAGAGCAATATATTCAAGATGGCTTAGCTACCAGCTATGCTTTTCTAAGGTACACTTCACGTGTCACTGATTTTGGAGAATCTTTGGAAGTCCTACATTAATTTCTCACCTTCCTCCTTTTGTTCTATTGAAAGAACAAGCCTAAAATAATTTTCCTGGGCATGTAGGGTCGTTGGAAATTTTAAAGACTATCCTCGCATTCCTAAAACCTAAATTTCATATTTCCTTAAAACCTATCCCCCTTTTAATATAAAGTTAAGCCAATTTTCTGCCAAATTGGAAGATTATGATGCTCAAGTTAAAATTCATGATGATCTTCGAACTACTTTTGGTACGATTTTGAAGGAGTGGAAAGAGTTTGAAAGAGTTTATCATCATGGTGAAGATGATCCAAAGGTCCTAGGTATGGACGTTCTTTAATAAAAAATATTCTCCTCAAAACCAAAAAAATGAAATAGGAGGCTTAAGTGGCATTTTCAAACTCCCAACATCATGAACTATTATTTTTGGGGTTTGACCAAGATAAAGCCTAACCTACTCATTTCCTCATTACTACCCAATCCAAAGAAAGTAATGTTGTTTTCTTTTCTTATTTTTTTTAGTCTTTGAATTTTTGGAACAATGGTAAAAACTGCTTTCATTTTAGATCATTGTTGAAGGCTTATGTTTGTGCCAATGTGTTGTGTATTACCTCAATACTTGTGATATATTTTATTTTTATTTGTATGATTAATTTTAATTAAACCAATTATGCTATTCTGGCATAATCTTTATTTTAGCCATTTTATGTACATTTTATGCTATAACCAAATTTGATAAATCATATTTACTTGTAATTGTTTCTTTAGCTTTTGACCTAAAAATATTTAAATCTTCGTTCATTATGCAAGCATGTTTTCTTATTGGTAGTGGTCCCACCAAATCTAATTGCATGTGTGAATGTGTTCAAATAATAACTTTTTGTTCCTAACTAGAGTAGTTAGTTCTCATAAATGGATAAGTTTTGTTATTCCTTTTAACCAATATATTTAGCTGCCTTGGAACTCCCAATACTTGATTTTAATTTCTTGGGACTTTAAGAAGCCGCAAATCTAACCATGAGTTTTATTATTGATTATGCCCATACAGACACTTTTTTTCGTCTCTCAATTTACCCTAACTTTTCCTTTTGGATGGAAACCTTTCGAGACACGTGTTGGATTTGATTGGTACTATCCTCACCTTTTAAATAGTCCACTTGAGCTATTTAAACTCGCCTCTGAGTTTCTCTTCCTTTCTATATCGTTTCCTTTCTCTTTCTAATCATCTTTTCATTTATTAAGCTTATTTTATCTCTCTTTCTAGCTCTTTCATTACTAATAACTTTAGCTCAGTGACCTTTGATGTTTATAACCATTTTGAAAAAACTTTTAAGGAATTCATGGGTAAAGGTTGTATTATTGTTGGGGATATTATTTTCTTTATTCAGTTTCCATATAGGGCCTCTTACTTCACTGTGGGCCCATCTTTTAATAATGAACTTCCACTGAATATGTCCATTTTCTACCCTCGGTTTGGGGAGCAAACCATTCCTATCCAACATTATACCTTCAACAAAGAACTATCTTCCTTTAGGTTTTGATTGTTTCCCAAATGATTGGATAATATCGAGTGGACACATAGGTGAACTAAATGCTCATAACTAAGGAAAGGGAAATGGAGAAGTCTAGCATTATGGATGCTATAAGAGTTAGCTTGACTAACATTAATTATGATCCATTTTTTATCTCTAGTGCCATTCAATTACGGAATATAAATTTTAATCACTTTCAACTTAACTTTGTGTTGGTTGGTCCCACTATGTTGGACATTTACCAATTGGCTGGCTTTAAATCCATTAGGGAGAATGTTCATCCTCGTATGTTTCTAGTTAAAATCCCTGAAAAATTAAAGAATGAAAATGCCCTTCTGTCCAACTCCACTCTTATGAAGAAACACAAGAGGGTTGTGTAGGCTGTGAATAAGAGATAATATTTTTTTATTTTTCTTTGATTATCAAAAAATATATTTTCTATTAAATCTCAGAGGGTTATGTTATAATAATCTTTTTTAGGAGTCATTCCTTTAAGGGGGAGATAATTGGCTCTAGACCCTTAACTCTAGGGATTCCTTTACAGAAGTTTTTATGAGATTCAATGTGAACCATCCAATGTCAATCAAGGTGATCCACTGTTGGTCCTCCAAATGTGGTTGCATGCCTACTTCCCTAAGATTTGGTATGCCTAAGGCAACTCAAGTTTCAGCCATCTCAGTGCTTTCCAGCAAACCAAACTTGATAACAAGAGATTTCAAGATCCTATTGATATACTAAAAGGTCTTAAACCTCATTGTATGAGGACCATTCTTTAGCCCTTGTTAAAGGTTGTTCAATCACCTCATTGTCTTATTCCATTCTGATTAAATCCTCCCCCACTGAGGTAATAAGTGTGTACTGGGGAAGTTTCTAGATTCCCAGGATTTTATTTTATGGCACTACACCCCCAAGGCCTTGGGATCTAAATCTTTTAGTAACCTTAATCTACCTGCCCATTTTTAAGACTGTTTGGCCTATATCAAGCCACTCATGTTGCTAGAAGGAGTGGAGCCAATCTATATTTATTTGCTATAAACTCCAATATTTCCAAACAGATTGTTCTTTCAGGATTTGCACTCTATTCTCATATTCATAGAACTTTCAGCATTGAAAGTTTTGAGTTCAATGTTGGGGTGATCGAGGTATTTGAAAAATGGTGGTCAATTCATATTGGTATTCAATTAAATCCAAAACATTCTACCCTTAATTTCGTAGTGCCTTCTTCCTTTGGTAAGGCTCATTCCGGTTTTTCATAATTTGTCCTTAATTGTTGGCCTTTGCTTAGCCATTTTATACTACAGGTGCCCCTTTTCTTCTTACTTATGTTTCTTCTCGAAAGAGGAAAATTGTATTTAAAGAAGAAAAAGGAGAAGAAAAGAATAAGAAGAGGAAGATGATGTCCTTTCCCGGTAGTCAAGGAAAAACTTCCTCTGAAGATCCAGTCGGTACCTCATCAGCCATTCTTGAGCCCGTTGAAGCTTTTCTAACAGATATGTTCAATGTTCTAAAGAGGAGAAGAATGAAATCCATATCTAAAAAGCTTTCCCATAAGGCTAATTGACATGTGTACTAATATTTTATCCTTTAATGAGGTATTTTATATCCTGGTATTATCACACCAATTTGAATTATTTTTTATCTTTATATAGATCCATCTGAGACTTTATTTGAGTTGGGGGAAATTGTTCTAGCTAAGGATACTAGAACTCATCCTTCTACATCTCCAATAAATGTGTCAGTTAATATCCGTGTTCAAAAGTTTAATCTAACTTCGAACCCGTGGAATCAACTCTAATAAGTGTATATTCTCTTGATTCCACTCCCATCCCTACAGATGAGGTTGTTGACAACCCAAATTTTAAGGCAGAGAAGCCAAATAAAGAGAAAAAAACTGATGTGTTTACTCATAGGTCACCTATTTTTCCCCATTCTCTTGAGGTTGCTTTAGAGCCAAAGGTTTCACCATTGAGGGAAACTTCTCCACCAGTTGAAGTTGTCCCGTCAAGTATGGGTATTCCAGAGTTGATAAATGTTGGGGAAGTTGTTGCTTTCCAGGAAGACCTCTAGCTGCTGATTTCTCATGCCTCTATTTCAACATCAAATGTTTCCTCATCTAGTTTGGAGTGGAAATTACAACTCCTTCTTTAAGATTGGCCAGTTCCTTCCTATTATGAATTAGATACTCCTCAAGCTTTGATAGAGTACCTTTTAAAGTTAACGACTTCTCCTTTCAAACTGAGTAAAAATATTTTGCTTTTGCCTTTCCCAATCTAATAGTCTTGAGTCAGATGTTCTTTAAGAGCTAACAACTATTGTCTCTTCTATTCCGGTATATCTTAGGATGATGACCCAAGTGGATGTATAAGAAACTGATTTATCTACTGACCACACTCAATATTCTCAACATAAAGCTGAAGAAGCTAGAGGCCTACATGATTTAAAGACTATACGGGCTAGGAGGGCTATCATTTTTGCAGAGAAAGAAGAACTTAAAAGGAGTTTGGCTTGGGTTAATGTTCATCTAGAAGTGTCTACTATTGAGGAGGTTGACTTCCAAACAAGGTTGAACTAATTGGTAGGGAAAAGGAAGGTGTCGTCCAGTAATACAACTTTATTTGAGAAAAATTTTAAACACATCAAAACCAAAAGGTCTGTATACTAAAGATTTTGGACCAAATTTAGGTATTTTGTATTTAAACACTTTAACAACACATAGTTGCCAATATATTTTTATGATTTTTCACCCTTTATTGTCCTGCTTCCCATATGGTTGAATAATATGCATTTAAGAATCTAGCTTTTGTTTTCTTCATATGTATGTGATTATTCATATCCTTTAAAAGGAATGATCCACTTATGAAATCCCTGTAAATTTGGAAAGAACCCTCCCACTTTGGGGACCATTTTCCATAGGCTGAATCTTTTAATCCTAACAGTAAAATGGTTTTCTAAACCAAATCTCCTTCATTAAAGGTCTTATTTTTCACTCTTTTGTTATAGCTGGCAGTTATCTTCTTCTTTTGGACCCATATGTTATTTAAGGCTCTGACTCTATCTTCATCTATATTTTCTAATTACATTTCCATAACGTGATCATAGCCTTCTATAGTCAATTATTTTTTATATATCACTCTTAATGAATTTAGAGTGATTTCAATTCAAACCAAAAATCACTCCCATAGGTTATTGTATAAGAAGTTACTCATGCAATTGACCTTGTAGAGGTCTTATAAGCCTGTAATAATTTTGGTAGCAAGTTATTCCAATCACTTAGATTCTTTTCCTCCACTTTGCTTAGTTTCTTTTTAATCACCTTATTTGTAGACTCCACTAGCCCATTTGATTGAGCATAATAGGGTGTGGGCTTAGCTAAATTTATCCATAACATTGAAGTAAATTCTAACACCATTTTTTACTCAAAGATACTAGCATTATCTGATATTATAGTTTCTAGAATTCCAAAACTATACACAATATCTTGTAAGAAGTCTACTAATTCATTTTAGGTAATTGATTTTAAATCCTTAGTTTTTACCCATTTGGTAAAAATAATCTATTGCCACAAGTATGAAACTGTGCAGCTTGGAAGATGAGAGATATATTTAAATAATAACATCCATTTCCCACCCTCTAAATGCTTGAGGTTTCACCACACATTGAAAAAAAGGTACATAGTTTAGAAGACCATATTGTTGTCATTTTTTACATCCTTTAGCAAAGTCTATGCAATCCTACAAATTAGAAGTCCAATAAAATCCATTCCTTCCTAAAAACCATCTCATCTTAGGACTAGCTTGATGATCCCCACATAGGCATTCATGAACCTGAGCAATGGCTGTGAAATCTTCATATTTATTTAGGCACTCTGGGATCATTTCATCAGCACCCCTTTTGAATATGTTTCCATCTTAGATAACATAATTGGTTCCTATTAACCTAATAGCCATATTGATCTTGATATTTAGGTGAGTTAGATATTTAATTAATAGTTTTCTCCAATCTTCTTGAACATTTATATTTTCAATTTCAACCAATGGCCACCTACTATAAATTAGGGGTAAGATTCCACTAATGGAACTTAGTTTTAGCCTTTCTTCGAAGCTATCATCAGGCTTAAGACTTGAAGACTTAAAGTGACTTCATCAAATTTAGACAATAAGTTTAAAGAAACTCGGACATATAAAGTTCAACCATCATTGATGCACCTATAATCACCATTTAACTGTCATATGACCAGTCGATAATCCCCATAGATTTTTAATAGAGAAGAATTAAAACTTTGAAGGATCACTAGGCCCACTAAAATAGTTTCATATTCCACTTGATTATTGGAAAATCTATTTGTTTCTAATCTATATCCATGTTTAGTTTTAATACGTTCATGGGACTCTATAATTACCCCTATTACCGACCTTATTTAAGTTTCAAACCAATAAACCACAAATTCTTGTGACACCCCCCCTAATTTACCCCGGGTGGTCAGTCCTAAATTAAGTTAGAACAAGTTTCTCAGTAGGATCATTCTTAGCATCACTGTCGCCTTTTTAATTACTAACCACCTAAATGAGAAAATTAGACTGGTGCCAAGTTTTATCTTTCATAAAATTTAAATGAAACTCATGAGGAAAATAAAACAGCATAATAGTCTTAATTAACTTAAGCAACCATTCACAATTAAATGACTAATTGAATAAACCATCTGCCCATATTCCAACAAAGATAAAATAAAGTCAAGTAATCAATTAACAAGTCTGACAAACACTAAATGGAATGTGAGCGACATGCTCGAAATAACTGATAGAAATATCTATACTAGAATGAAAGAGTGAGGCGTCTATCAATCTCCCGCAACATCCACATATGCTGCAGCAACGGATCCCTGAAATTGAGTCAAGCCTTGCGTCCCTGTGGCTGGACACCTAAAAGGTTTTTTAATTTTTTTTATAGCAAGGGTTAGTAACCAAAAACATTTGAAAACATTTAGCAAATGATTAACTTGCAATAATAAGTAAATATGCATGCTCTCCATATTTTAGTTAGTGCCGCAGACATCCTCACCCCTCCTCTAATGTGCACTACTAACGCCTTAAATAAACTCACCTAGCTCTTCACCTTATGACTAGAAAAATTATATAACCCCTTGCAAACACCCTACTCTAATCGAGTATGCCTTAATTAGGATCTTTAAGTTATTATTGTCATCAACTTAATTCAATAATTTCCTTTGTTAATTTCATATAACTTCCACATCCGTTATGCATATAATACAACTTATGCCTTGTATTAATTAGTCCGTATATAATTACTTACCTAATTATATGCTCAATCATATTACAGTATTCACAAACATACTGAAATAGCATTTAATAATAGTATTTCCCCCGCGTAAAGTCTCACTGGGTATAAATCCTCTAAAGTTCTATCCTACTAGGTATGTTCACATAACCTAGTTACCCCCAAGTCAGATTCGCTCACTAACTTGGTTAATACATAAATGTTGGAGGCGGTCATATTCCTTCCCTGAAAATGAGATGTCCCTCACCCATATAACGGACGCTATGACCTGGAATTATACTCGCCCTAATCCTCAAGCTAGGGGATTCATCCACTACGCGCAACCTCCCCTATAGCACTAGAGTATATATATAATAATAATATCTATCCACCGATATTAATACACACATTATATATATACTATCACACACCGTATATATATAAATATAAAATATCCCAGCCACACCGTGCACTAGGTCCATGACACAAGCCTATTCCATTTTATTTTGATTTTATGGCCCAACTTTAATTATTAATTTATTTGCACATTAATTTCTTTTGGTATTGCCCCAACCAATATATTCGGACTTACTTAACATCACCCGAGTCTAAATCTCCGACTCTAAATTATTTAGCCTTCACCTAAATAAGATTTATATTTCGGTATCGCTCAACCATTAGTCCCGGACTTGTCTACTACATCCGTATTTAATCATTTTAAAATAAACCTTCAAAAATTTAACCTTAGTGTGCCACACCTAATTTCCTCCAAATCCCAATTAATTTTAATTATGATGTCACACCAAGCCGCCCTCAAATCCTAATTAATTTTATTCACAATTAACTAGATTTAAACCCATGTATTAATTACTCAAAATTAAGGCATGGGAGAATTTTTATTAAATTTCCCTATATATTACAAACTGGGTGAACTGTCAAAGTTTTCGGACCATTGATCGATCGATAGCCCACCTTTGATCGATCGATCGATCAGGTCCTCGTCTTCCCGAATTGGCTGTTTCAGCCATGGACGCACACCTCCAAACCCTAGCTTCTTCTACACTGAAAACTAAGCTTTCCCATCGACAATAAACATCAAATACCTTATATGTAACCTCCCTAAAGTCCAACAACATCAATTATTTTTCTTTCTCTACTATTTCCACGAATTTGGGGTAAAATCCAATTTAATCTTTAACCCAATTAAACAACAATTTCATAATACCAATTCGTTTCTAATTCATTCGGGTTTACACATCTTACCAGATACAAATACAAATTCTCAGATTATATATGAATTTCTACTCAATTTAGAAATCAGATTCATGGTTTACAAAACCCCATGTTTATCCCCTTTGAATCCCAAAACGAATTTCTTTGATTATCCACATCACATGAATATGAATTGAAATACACTTTAAATGCTACAGAAAGTTAACCACTTGCCTTAGGGTTCGTAGAGTCTGATTTTGGAGTTGTGAATTCCCAAGGTAGAAGATAACTCTTTTTGGCTCCCCTGTGATCCCCAACTTTACCGTTGACTGCAGCTAGGGTTTTCTAAACCACCAATTCTTTTCTAAACTCAATTCAGTCATTCCCTTTTTTTCTTATAATTATTTAATTAACCTTAATCCCTCTTTTGCCTAATGGGCCAAGCCCAAGTGACCCAAATGCCCACGTGCGGGCCCAGTTATGCCTAAAAACGTCCCGTGACCCGTTTACTACCCCCGGGTACACTTTTCCGACTATCTCGGCCCATCCGGACCCAATCGTATACTCAGAATTAGCATCTGAATTAATTTATAAAAATCCTTATTTCACACCCAAATTAGTCTATACCGACTCCCGACTGAAATAAGTACATGTTCCGTCATAAATACTCGGAATGACGTAAATACATTATTACTATTTACTTAGTAATTAAGTTTCCCTAAATATTAACCATTCGCTTCCCAATTAATATTTAAATATAACCTGTCATAATTAATTCAATTAAAATTACGATACACAAGTAATTTTGAATTCCCGAATTAATTAATTATTAAATGCATGAAAATACGGGGTGTTACAAACTCCCCCCCTTACAAGGGAATTTCATCCCCGAAATTAGGTCGTACCTGTGGTGAAAAGCTTTGGATATTATTCCCGCATATCCTCCTCCCGCTCCCAGGTAGACTCGTCAACGTTGTGATGACCCACTGTATTCTAACTAGTGGAACAACCTTGGATTGTAACTTCCGCTCATTACGGTCCAGAATAGTCATCGGTCTCTCCTCATATGAGATGTCTGGCTGTAAATCAATTTCCTCAAGTGGAATGTGCCAGAAAGCCCACTCGCTCCTGCAATATTTCTTCAGTGATGCCACATGTAACACGTCGTGTATCCGTTGAAGGTGCTCTGGCAATCCCAGCCTGTAAGCTACTGGCCCCACCCTCTCGATAATAGGGAAGGGTCCCACGTACCTCAGTGCTAACTTACTCTTCTTACCGAACCTCATCACCCCTTTCATAAGGGACACCCGAACCAATAACTGATCTTCAACCTCTAACTCCACATATCTCTGTGAAGCATCAATGTAACTCTTATGCCTATACTGAGCTATCCGAATCCTCCTTCGGATCAGCTCTATCTTGGCAGACGTCTCCTGAACAATCTCCGACCCCAATAGTTTGTTGTCCCCCACCTATAACCAACAAGAGGGTGAACGACAAGTTCTCCCGTATAGTGCCTCGAATGGTGCCATACCGATCGTGAATTGGTAAGAGTTGTTATACGCGAACTCTACCAAAGGAATATATTTCTCCCAACCTCCCCCAAAGTACAATATACACATTCTGAGCATATCTTCTAGCATCTGATTGACGCTATCAGTCTGTGGGTGATAGGTTGTACTCAAACGTATCTCCGTTCCCATGGCCTCCTAAAAGCTCTGCCAAAAGTGGGCCACAAAGATCTTGTGTCTGTCAGACACAATATTTACCGGTACCCCGTGCAGCTTAACAATCTCAGCTATGAATAGCTGCACATATCGCATCGTCTCAAAGTCCATGCGAATCGACAGAAAGTGGGCCACTTTGGTCAACCGATCCATAATGACCCATATGGAATCGTGATCCCTTTACAATGCAGGTAACCCTGTAATGAAGTCCATGGAGATTCTCTCCCACTTCCACACGAGAATCTCTAGCGGCTGTAGCATCCTTGATGGTCTCTAGTGGTCAACTTTCACAAGCTGACACGTGGCACATTTCAAAACAAACTCTGCTATGTCTCGTTTCATTCCTTCCCACCAATACTGCCTTCTTATATCCTAGTATATCTTATCCCCATCGGGATGTACCGCGAATATCGACCCATGGGACCCTGTCATAACAGCGTGCCTCAACTCCTCATCCTCTGGCATAATTAACCTCCCCCTTCCGAGCTCACCGAGTAATCCTCTGCTCCCTCAGCTAGTAACTGCCTCACCCTATCTCAACAGATCTGATCCTCTTCCTGAGCCCTCACAACCCGCATAATGATCTCAGGTGTGATGGATATTGCTGACATGCAAGCCCTGGCTACATCATCCTCATATCGAAGCTCTCTTCACTTCGCTTTCCAGACTTCTGATATTTCCCCAGTCAGTCTTCGACTCAATGCATCTGCTATCACATTAGCCTTATCAGGATGATACTGAATATCAAACTGGTAGTCCTTCACGAATTCTAGCCATCGCCTCTGTCTCATATTCAGATCCTTTTGTGTGAAGAGATATTGAAGTGATTTGCGATCCGTGAATAACGTGAACTGCTCTCCCAGAAGATAATGTCTCCATATCCTCAAAGAAAAACCGATCGCGGATAACTCCAAGTTGTGAGTGGGGTAATTCCTCTCGTGGGGCTTTAGCTTTATGGACGCATAATCTATAGCCCTTTCCTCCTACTGAATACAACCCCCAAGTCCCTGTAAGGATGCGTCAGTGTGAACCCGATATTCTAATCCTCCCTTTGATAACGCAAGTACGGGTGCAGATGTCAACTTGTCCTATAGTTCGTCGAAAGCTAATTGAGAATGATCTTTCCAAGTGAAAGGTACCCTTTTCGGGTCAGATTCGTCAAAGGGACCACAATCTTTGAGAATCCTTTGATGAACCGCCTGTAATAACCAGCCAATCCCACAAAATTGCGCACCTCGGTCGGTGTCGTGGGCTGCCCCCACTCCCTCACCACCGATACCTTACTTGGATCCACTATAATACCCCAGCCTGACACCATGTGGCCAAGAAACTGAACCTCCCATAGCCAAAATCCACACTTTCCGAATTTGGCATAGAGCTGGTGATTATGCAATGTCTGTAAAACTATACGTAGATTCTCTGCGTGCTCCTCCTTGGTGCGCGAGTAGATCAGGATGTCATCAATGAACACGATGACAAAATGATCGAGAAACTCCCTGAAAACCCTATTTATGAGGTCCATGAACACTGCTGGTGCATTGGTGAGCTCGAATGGCATCACCCTGAACTCATAAGATCCATATCGCGATAGGAAAGCGGTCTTAGGAACATCCTCCTCTCGGACACGGAGTTGATGATACCCTGACCTCAAGTCAACCTTAGAGAAGTAAGACGCCCTCTCAACTGGTCAAATAGATCATAAATCCTAGGCAACAGATACTTATTCCGTATCGTCGCCTTGTTCATCTCTCTATAGTCCATGTATAACCGTAATGAGCCATCCCGCTTCTTTACAAACAACACTGGTGAACCCCACGGCGATGTACTCCGTCGAATGAAACCTTGGCCCAGAAGCTGTTGAATCTGCTCTCTCAACTCACGCATCTCTGAAGGGGCCATACGGTATGGGGCCCGATCAATTGGCCTCGTCCCTGGTGCTAAATCGATTACAAATTTGATTTCCCTGCTAGGTGGTGGCAACCCTGGTATCTCCTGGAACACATCCTCAAAGTCCCTCACTACCGAGATTGAGTCCAACGGAATCGCCACCTCCTGTGCGGTTTCCTCCCCGATGTAATACAGGTGCATGTGTGACCCTCCCTCAGGTAACGACATCGCTATCAAAAACATCTCCCGTCCTGGAATGGATAACACGATTATCCTCTCGTAGCAGTCCACCGTCGCCCAATAACCTGCCAACCAATCCATACCCAAAATGACATCGTACCCCTCCATATCTAACACCAAGAGGTCAGCTGCTAAACTAAGCCTCTCAATGAAAATGTCCACCCCCCGACAAATCGAGTGAATCGAAGCTCCGCTGCCTACTGGTAACTCAACACACATCCGAAGACTACCCGCGGTCTCTAGTAACTTGGCCCGTTTAGTAAAATTATATTTAATGAATGAATGTGATGCTCTCGTATAAAAAATAATACTACCCTCATAACCATGAATGAGAAATATACCCTCAACTGCTGGCGGTGCTTGCTGCGTTGGAGGATTGGGAACATCCCGGACGTTATACACACGCCCGTAGTGCATATTCCCCTGCTGTGGTGGGCGGGTGGGGCTGGTGCTGCTGGCAGCATCTGCCCCCGTTGCTCCTGTTGGGCCTCCTGCTGATGACCTCTGCCCCTCTGTGGACACTCCCTCTTGAAGTGTCCTGGCTGGCCACAGACAAAATAGCATCTCTAACCATCCCCCTGTCGTTGTCCCTGACGTGGCTGGCCCTGCTGGCCTCCCCCATTGTTCCCTTGGCCCTGACGGCCCTGAGGAACCTACTGCTGCTGATTCGGGCCCGACTGCCCCTGCCTGAACCCCTGACCTCCCAGTCGTAACCCACCAGGCTTAAACTTCTTAGCCTGATTCCCTTGCTGACTGCCAGTCTGCCTCTGAGTACCACTCATTTCACCACTAGTAACTGCCTTGCCCTGTTGGCTCGGCTCCCCTTCGTATGGAAGCGATGATCTTGGCAATGTACAAGTGCGGCATTAACGACATCTGTATAAGTCACTAACGCCGGATTCCCAATCAAATGTTGCCTGATCCGCCAGGCTAAGCCATCCATAAATCTTGATTTCTTTCGCTCCTCATCGCTCACCTCATTTGGCACAAAGTTTGCCAAACGGGTGAACTCTTCCTCATAGTCTGCAACTAATCGGTCACCCTGTACTAAGTCACTGAATTTATTTCTCATCTCAGCCTCTACCGCTGGTGGAAAGTATTTTGCGGTCGAACCGCACCCAGAACTCTGCTATCGTCATCAAATCTCGCCCCTCGACGGTGGTAACTGACTCCCACCACTGTAAGGCTGCCCCCGACAGACGAAAGGTAGCAAGCATCTATTTCTATACCTCGGTACAGTCCAGCATGAGCTGAATGTTCTTCTTCCAGTCACAAGCCTCTACTACATCTGTTCTACCCTTAAACTCAGGTGGGTGACCCTTCTGAAAGGTCTCCCTAACTCGCTGCCAAGATGGTGGCCCCACTGGAGCCTGAACTATTGGTGCCACTGGAGGCGATGCTTGGGGCTTTGGAAAATGAGCTGCCATAGCTCGCATCGCTGTCTCGACCGCCTGGGCCACTGTCACTGCCACCTGAGTAGTGTAATACAACTCGGGTGGGGGTGGGGGTGGCGATACCTGTGGCATCTCATGAGCCTCCCTGACCTCATCCCTAGCCTCAGCCCTCTCCGCTCTCAGTATCCTCGGTGGAATCTGAAATAGATTGAATCATATAAGTACACAATTTACCCAAAAATATTCACAGCAGAAATACGATATCTCACAAGCGGAAAAATGAATCAACAGTCCTAATAATAGGGCTCTATAACAACCAAGTGCTACGCTGAAACGTAGAAAGACGCACAGATCCTAAGGACACTAAACCTGATGCTCTGATACCATCTGTGACACCCCGCCTAATTAACCCCGGGTGATCAGTTCTAAATTAAGTTAGAACATGTTTCTCAGTTGGATCATTCTTAGCATCACTGCCGCCTTTTTAATTACTAACCACCTAAGTGAGAAAATTAGACTGGTGCCAAGTTTTATCTTTCATAAAATTTAAATGAAACTCATGCGGAAAATAAAACAACATAATAATCTTAATTAAGTGAAGTAACCATTCACAATTAAATGACTGACCGAATAAACCATCGGCCCAAATTCCAATAAATATAAAATAAAGACAAGTAATCAAACAATAAGTCTAACAAAAACTAAATGGAATGTGAGCGACATGCTCGAAATAACTGATAGAAGACTCTATACTAGAATGAAAGAGTGAGGAGTCTATCAATCTCCCGCAACATCCACATATGCTACAGCAACGGATCCTTGAAATTGAGTCAAGCCTGGCGTCCCTGTGGATGGACACCTAAAAGGTTTGTAAATTTTTTTATAGCAAGGGTTAGTACCCAAAAACATTTGAAAACATTTAGCAAATGATTAACTTGCAGTAATAGGTAAATATGCATGCTCCCCATATTTTAGTTAGTGTCGCACTCCCTTGAGGACATCCTCACCCCTCCTCTAATGTGCACTACTAACGCCTTAAATAAATTCACCTAGCTCTTCACCTTATGACTAGGTAAATTATATAACCCCTTGCAAACACCCTACTCTAATCAAGTATGCCTTAATTAGGATCTTTAAGTTATTATTGTCATCAACTTAATTTAATAATTTCCCTTTTTAATTTTATATAACTTCCACATCCGTTATGCATATAATACAACTCATGCCTTGTATTAATTAGTCCGTATATAATTATTTACCTAATTATATACTCAATCATATTACAGTGTTCACAAACATACTGAAATAGCATTTAATAATAGTATTTCTCCCGTGTAAAGTCTTACCGGGTATAAATCCTCTAAAGTGCTATCCTACTAGGTATGTTCACATAACCTAGTTACCCCCAAGTCAGATTTGCTCACTAACTTGATTAATACATAAATGTTGGAGGCGGTCATATTCAGTCCCTGAAAGTGAGATGTCCCTCACCCATATAACGGATGCTCTGACCTGGGATTATTCTCGCCCTACTCCTCAAGCTAGGGGATTCATCCACTACGCGCAATCTCCCCCTATAGCATTAGAGTATATATATAATAATAATATTTATCCACCGATATTAATACACACATTATATATATATACTATCACACACCATATATATATAAATATAAAATATCTCAGCCACACCGTGCACTAGGTCCGTGACACAAGCCTATTCCATTTTATTTTGAGTTTATGGCCCAACTCTAATTAATAATTAATTTGCACATTAATTTCTTTTCGTATCGCCCCAACCAATATATTCAGACTTACTCTCGTGGCCCGAAATAACATCACCCGAGTCTAAATCTCTGACTCTAAATTATTTAGCCTTCACCTAAATAAGATTTACACTTCGGTATCGCTCAACCATTAGTCCCGGACTTGTCTACCACATCCGTATTTAATCATTTTGAAATAAACCTTCAAAAATTTAACCTTAGTGTGTCACACATAATTTCCTCCAAATCCCAATTAATTTTAATTATGATGTCACACCAAGCCGCCCTCAAATCCTAATTAATTTTATTCACAATTAATTAGATTTAAACCCATGTATTAATTACTCAAAATTAAGGCATGGGAGAATTTTTATTAAATTTCCCTATATATTACAAACTGGGTGAACTGCCAAAGTTTTCAGACCATCGATCGATCGATAGTCCACCTTCGATCGATTAGGTCCTCGTCTTCCCCGAGTCGGCTGTTTCAGCCTTGGATGCGCACCTCCAAACCCTAGCTTCTTCGACACTGAAAACTAAGCTTTCCTATCGACAATAAACATCAAATACCTTATATGGAACCTCCCTAAAGTCCAACAACATCAATTATTTTGCTTTCTCTACTGTTTCGACGAATTTGGGGTAAAATCCAATTTAATCTTTAACCCAATTAAACAACAATTTTATAATACCAATTCGTTTCTAATTCATCTGGGTTTACACACCTTACCAAATACAAATACAAATTCTCAGATTATATACGAATTTCTACTCAATTTAGAAATCAGATTCATGGTTTACAAAATCCCATGTTTATCCCCTTTAAATCCCAAAATGAATTTCTTTGATTATCCACATCACTTGAATATGAATTGAAATACACTTTAAATGCTACCGTAAGTTAGCCACTTGCCTTAGGGTTCGTAGAGTCTGATTTTGGAGTTGTGAATGCCCAAGGTTGAAGATGACTCTTTTTGGCTCTCCTGTGATCCCTAACTTTGTCGTTGAGTGCAGCTAGGGTTTTCTAAACCACCAATTCTTTTCTAAACTCAATTCAGCCATTCCTTAATTTCTTATAATTGTTTAATTAACCTTAGTCCCGTTTTTTGCCTAATGGGCCAAGCCCAAGTGACCCAAAGGCCCCCGCGCGGGCTCGATTATGACTAAAAACGTCCCGTGACCCGTTTACTACCCCCGGGTAAACTTTTACGACTATCTCGACCCATCCGGACCCAAACGTATACTCAGAATTGGCATCCGAATTAATTTATAAAAATCCTTATTTCACACCCAAATTAGTCTATACTGACTCCCGACTGAAATATGTACATATCCCGTCATAAATACTCGAAATGACGTAAATACATTATTACTATTCACTTAGTACTTAAGTTTCTCTAAATATTAACCATTCACTTCCCGATTAATATTTAAATATAACTTGTCATAATTAATTCAATTAAAATTACGACACACAAGTAATTTTGAATTCCCAAATTAATTGAATATTAAATGCATGAAAATACAGGGTGTTACACTTCTAAGGACTTAAGATATGCATCATCCATACGCGGGAAGGAGGCCTTACGACTTCTTCATTCAAAGGTGGGGGGGAGACTAGCCTCATTACTTCCCACTAGGCGAGAGGTTCACCTAACCCTCCTACCCACTCATTAATCACGATGTTCAACTGACTTCCATTGATAGACCCCTATTGTATTGGAATTAGGCCCATCTTTTGACTGCTGTTAACTAATCTCTTCAATGTTCGAGTATATGCTCATTTTTCGTTGACTAGGACTAAAGGTATTGAAATGAAAGGGGATATCTTTACCTCACCATCACCAGTTGGATTTACCTTTTCTGCTAGCTCGAGAGGAGACAGGGACTCTTGACTGTACTTTCGAGGGGTAGAGACTTAGGCATTTCCTCATTTTGACCTTTTTTCCAATGAAAGACCCTAATAGGGTCCCCCACAATATCTAACTGTGGATAATCCATTCAATATACATGGTGGTTTTTATGAATCCATCTTCAATAAACTTTTTATTTCTTCTTTTATTTTTGCTATAACTTCTGGAGTCATATGTTGTGGTAGTTGTTTAGCAGTCTTGTATCCTTCTCTGATTAGCAATTTATGCTCTACCAATTTCCTTTCTAAATAAGGAAATCCACCATATTCCCAATAAAAATAGTCCTTGTACTTGTGTAGAAGGTCCATAATAAATTGTTGGCCTTCTTTGCTAAGGTTTGCACTGATGTATGTAACCCTCATAATTTTCTCAATTTCTAAGTTCACTTCCAACAAAGGATCCGATTGGTTTACCATGAGCTTTTCATATTATGTGAACTTTCTAGATCACCATGTCTCAAGGTGTTTCATCCTCTCTATATTCTTCGAACACATAATAATCCTAATTAAGTTTCATTAACATTTTCTACATCAATAAGTGTACTATCCATTAACTAATTATTTTTTTGTTTTATTTATAGGAACTTCCAAGCTTCATCTTAAACTTCTCCATCTGATGCCTTGGGTATCAATGTGTACACGTTGATAGGTCCCATATTTTCTTGATATAGTTCTACTTTAACCCAACTAGATCTAGTGTGGAATGCAGAGGATATGCTTTTATCCTCTCTATGGTCCATCATACTTCATTAGTAGATGCTTCTCTAAATTCTCATATTTATCCATATCTATCTCTAGGATTTCTTTTCCCTCTTTATCATAGAAATTTGTTGGAACAATACCCAAATCGAATAAATTGATGTTGAACAGTATCTACACCAAGTATTATTGCATCCATAACCATTATCTTTTATTTCTCTTCCTTATAAAAGGAACTCTATTCAAATGTACAATCTTCATCCACACTCATGGAATTTTCTAATTCTTTAATCTTCTTGACCAACATGTTTGAAGAAGATTGGCTTCCTTCTTCCTTCAAATGGAACCTTGGATTTGACTTCAAAGACGAAGACTTGATTTCCTTTGATCCACTTGGATAAAAAAATCTCTAAGGCCTCTTCCCAGTCCCAATATTTTCTTTGAATTCACCTTTATTAAGTGAAACACATTATAATTTTTGCTTCTCTTTTCTTTGATTTCGATGGTTGCACAAGATGCCTTATCCGTGGAGCTACTTTTTGATGCTTCATAACTTTTGTCCTCTTAGGCATCTTATTACACTATTGAGAAATCTTTGGATCGTGGGTCACAAACAAATTAGGTACTCCCTTCACCACATGAACTAATTTTGCAATCCTCGTGGGGCTTGGTATAATACCCCATATTTTCGTGGACTATATTTATGTTTATTAAGTGAGAAAAAAGTAATTATTGGGGATAATTATTACATGTATGACTTAGTAATAATAATTTTGTATACTTTAGATGATAGTTGAATATTGCATGTTGTACCATTTTTGTAACGTATGTTAGTAATAATTAATTAGTGATAAGTGGGCTATGTGTATGCATAGAATAATTAAGTGTGCCATTTTATTAACTTCGTGAGATATTATCGTGGGTTATGGGTAGTATTATTTAGACTAGACTCTGGGATAACATGGATGTCTGATTAATTTCTTTTATCGCTTTAAATTGATCCTGGGGGTAGGTATACACTTAGGAGAGATTTTGGGCCAATTCGGGTTGCATTCTGGGGTAATTTAAGGCCCAAAATTAGGTCTTATTAAGAGATGCGGGATTAGAGTTTTAAAAGGGCGTCAAACCACATCATTTAGTCATTTCCATCAACTAAACCTAACCCTGAAAACCATAAATACTTAGGAGAAGTTAGGCAAGCTTTGAGAGGATAAAGCAAGGAGAATTCAAGAGGGGTACACTAATCTTTTAATTTCAGGCAAGAATTTTCTTCCAATATCTTTAATAATGTGTTTCTGAATTTATAAGCATGCTTTCTCATGCGATTTGGGTTTCTAATTATGTTGGATACTAATTTACATGATGATTTATGATTGAGGCTGGATATGGTTAATAGTAATTAATCTTACTTTGAAAGTTAATAATTTGGTGATAGGACCTTAAATTGAGATTATATTATTAATGGAAAGTGTGCTAAAATCCATATTTAGGTTTGTAGTAAATTTTTAATCGAATCCATGTTTAATAAATTTTAAACTGAAAGATATTAAGGATATATAAATTGTTTTATAGGAATTTTGGGTTAATTTAATTATTGATTGAAATCATGTTGAACCCTTGATTTTGATTAGAAATAATTAGGATTCTTGCCCCTAGATGTTAGTTTTAGGTTTTGGTTTTATGGGGATTCGATTAGAAACCTTAGTGGAGCTTTAATGGAGGTTTTTAGGAAGTTTTGAGTCTAATTTTCGCAGTTGGGAATGAAGCACACTATCATTGTCACTTAAATGTCTTCGAACAAAGTGTTTTTATCGTTCAAATGAGGTGCCATTCTCATTCCAATGAGGTGTCTTTCTCGTTCGAACGACTTTGGAGATTTTTCCAACTTGTGCAAAATCAAAATTCGAAGGTGTGGGCAATGATTTCATAATTTTTTGATTATTTTGGATTTGATATGATTTTTATACTAAATGGTGCGCGAGGCCAAATGGTGATTTTTAGTTGGGACCTTCTTTTAGGATTACTACACCTAATTTAGTGATGGATCAGACTTGGTTAATATTGAGGACAGTTATGTAGGTTAGAGCTATGACCCTTTTACTATTGTAATTAGATCCAGTGTTAGGATTTGGTTAAAATAAGTAAATACATGAGTGGGCGGTATCCACCAATCGTATGTATATATCCGGCTTGGAGAGTAATGAGTTAAAGTGTTTGGAAGAATAACTCCAGGTTTTGAGAGTATATAGACCGTGAAATTAATTTAGTAATTAAATGAGGAGACACTAAGAATATGTTAATGAAAATATATGTGTGGGCCTTAGAGTGAATCCTAATTGAGTTTTAATAGTGTTACATGGTAGTTACTCGTTATGTGATAGTGCTTAATCGTCTAGATATAACGACATTTATCGTAGTTATGCCTTGGGTCTGGACATGCACATAGTGTTGTACTTAGGTGAGAGTTGAGATACTTATTGCATATGATCCTATGGGTGGAATGTATTGCGAATTAATGGCATCATTATTTATAGGTATTGAAAGTTAATTATTGCAACTTGAGGACGTTGATCCAAATTATAAAATATTTTACCCCGGGTATTATTATTTTATAAATAGGTTAATGGGGCTAAGCAGTCAGACTTACGATTGTGGCGATCCATCTTGGTGTTCGCGGAGTTAGCGGCCTTGTTTCATCATAGTTGTCAGTATATTGGGATGTTATAATTAGACGAGGTTTTAGTTGTACTCTTTTATTCAGTTGAACAATTGTAATCGGAGATTTTAATATAGTGGATTCAGTTTTCACAGTTTTGTATTTATGTTCATTATTTATTGAACTTTTCATTGTCTTGAATTTGGTTTACCATGGTTTTTAGTTTACGTTGATGCTGAGAATCATATAAATTATTTAAACATCTCCGATATTTCTTGTGCGACCTGATTAACTCGGCATGAAAAAATGCACGGTGTCACGGTTGGTATCAAACCATCCAGGTTCTAGTGTCCTTTGGATCCGTGTTGCGTCCGTTTCATTTTTTATTGAGCGTTCTTTGATATGTCTAGATTCTATTACATGATTTTTTACTTTAGTGTTGCGATTATGTGTGTGTCGACATTATTCGTTGTCGTTTTAGTGTTGACAAGACTTTAGGAGTACTCAAACTCAAAGAAGCCTTAGAATGAGGACTGTTGCGAGTTAATGGTCAAGTATAGGACAAATGGTTATGATTATGAGAAATTATCTTGTTTGAGGGTAAATTCTGCAACTTATAGACTCTTTCAGGCATAATTCAGTGAATGTATCTAACTTTGAGTCCATTTTTTTTAGACATTAAGGAATTTGAGCTTTTAGGAGTCTATTGGAGTTTGGGGTTACACTTATGGTAATATGGATGGTAAGGGAAATTTATGCTAGTAGAATGATCTTATGAAATTTTATGCACCTAAGAGAGAGAGTAATGAATTGCTTCATTTTATCAAAATATAAGGATTTTGAAATTGAATTTATGTGTGGATTAATCCCCATTAGAGAGTAAAATTAGTGTTGCGCTCAGCTTTGAGCAAGATTCATTTATATTAGTAAATTTTTTGTGAGTAAAATGATGATAATGTCAGATTGTTTGGACTTAAGAGTAGGTTCACCATATAGTTATGGAATATGAGTTAGAGAGTAGTTTAGATAGTTCATTGTACACATGAGTGAGTGGAAATTGGATAGGAGAGTATTGATTTTCCTATTGGTTCGAGTTGAGATGACTCAATTATATATTTGTTTGAGGATGGAGCAGCCTATGCATGATAGGCATGTATTTTTTTGAGGTATTAATTACAAATAACGTATAGAAACAAGTAAATTCTAATAGGCTCAAAGAATAGCGTGTTTCGATTGAGGGTTGAAATTGCGAAGGTAAGATTTAGAGTACAACTATTAGAGACAATTGGGGAAGAATGGAAGAGGATGTTACAAAATAATGAGTTGAGCCGAGATAAAGGGGATCCTAAGATAAATTGTGATTCTGATTCTTATAATGTATGGAGTATGGCCACGTGGTTGATATATGACCGAATTTGGATTATGAATACAATGGTGTAGAGCTAAGGGTGGTTCGATTGAGGTTTGTAGATTTTTATGTAGTGGTTGTCACCCCGAGCACTAGGGTTATAAACATTGGTTTCACATGATTTGGGAAGTCCCACATTGTCAAGGGTAGGTACAACGGTGTGAGGATTTTAGGTTGACTACTAAAGTAGTTCTTGTATTAATGATAGAATGAAGCACGATGTTCATAATATCTATATGTTATATAGTGATGTTCCTTGGATAGGCATAATGGTTTTGATGATAGTTATCTCTTTATAGGTGGATTGATTGTTGGCGCAATCACATGGATTGTGGGTTGGTGTCCATTAGGATTTGGTGTTGGAAGTGAGAGACCTCATTCAATATGGGAGTGAGTATGAGATTCACTGTGTATGGGTAGATTATGTGTATATTCTTCCCTAGATGTTGAATAGTGTTGGAGATGTAAATGTTTACGTTGTTATCACGTATTTGTGAGTTAGGAAAGGGCCGAATGGTTAATAGGTTTCGTAAAGACTTTATGCATTCTAGTATTAGGAGGTGTCAATGCCATACTCTGGATTTTATAGTGATTGTGATGACGATATTGATTTTAGCTTACAGCATGGGTATGTCTGTTGGAGGTTATTTTTGATTTCGAAGTATTTATATAGGCTATATGTTGGTGGAGGCATATTTTATAGGATGTCTACGTGGGATGGTTAGTCGATAGTGGATTTATCTTAGTATTAAGGGCATGTGTGATGAGAATCATTAGTACTGTCAATAATTTGATTATTCTAAAAATTTTATGGCTAGTGACGGCCATAGTCAAATAAAGTCGCGTATGGTCACGTATGGTGTTAGCATAGTGACGTTGTTAGGGCGACTGGTTATGGTAGACCCGTATTGGCTTGGTTAGATGTTTAAATGTTTAGGAGTGATTAAGAACTCAATTATATTTATACATAATGAGATCGATTAACTTAAAGGGGTTTGATATCCCTCTATGAGGGTAGAACCTTTTGTTCGAATTATCACGAGTTAAGATTTGTGTTGTTAGTACATTATTTCATGTTTGGTCTTCAGTCAACGAATCTCGACGACCGAGTGATCTAGATAAATAGTGTATCAGGAAGGTTCCTTATATGGATTTCACTTGCGATACATCCGACGCATGAGGCTTAGTAGTGTCAGGAGTTGAGAAATATTTGGGCCCTAGGACGTTTAGTTTAATACGTTGGACATTACTTGTGTGGAGAGATAATGAATCAAGCTGTAAGATATTATATGAGTTAAGTTCCAGCGGGGTAAGGAGTACAATGTCGAGAGCACTTAGGGGTGATCGTACCACTAGTTGAATAAATGGGGCAATCTCAAGAAAAGTGTACCCGAGGTTAGAAAGGTATTAGAGTATACCTTTACTTTATAGTCGTGAATTATTTACATAGTTGAGTTTGGTATGTATTTATGTGTTGCATATGTGATATATGTGCATATGTGCATGTGGTATAGGATGTATGGACACCCCAATCGTAGAACACTATGGTAGGCGTAAGTGAGCCTTTTTCTTTCATCTCGTAGAATGCGAGTACAAACTAATTATGTGTAAGCCTATAATATTTATGCGGGTTACGCTTTGACGCTACGCTTTAGCAAATTCTGAGGACGGAATTCCTTTATTGGGGGGAGGAATGTAATACCCTATATTTTCGTGAACTATATTTCTTATTTATTCAATGAGAATAAAGTAATATATGAGACTAATTATTAGTTGTGTGACTTAGTAATAATAATTTGGTATAATTTAGATGATAATTGAATATTTTAGGCAATATGATTTTTGTAACGTGTCCCAGTAATAATTAATTAGTAATATTAATTATATGATTGTGGGATATGTCTATGCGTAAAATAATTAAGTGTGCCGTTTTATTGATGCCGTGAGATATTATCGTGAGTTTTGGGTAGTATCATTTAGACTCGACTCTGGGGAAACACGGATGCCCGTTTATGCATTTTTATTATTTTAAATTGATGCCGAGGGGTAGATATACCCTTAGAATAGATTTAGATCATTCCGGGTAGCATTTCGGGCTCTTTTAAGGGCCAAAAACTAGGCCTCATTAAGAATACGGGATTAGAGTTTTAAAAAGGGGTTAGCCCACATAATTTATGTATTTTTCATCCACTAAACCTAACCCTTGTAATCATAAGCACTTAGGATAAGTTAAGCAAGCTTGGAGAGGAGAAAGCAAGGAGAATTCAAGAGGGGTTCACCAATCTTTCAATTTCAGGCAAGGATTTTCTTGCAATATCTTTAATAATGTGTTTTTTCAATTTATAAGTATGCTTTCTCATACAATTTTAGGTTTTTAATTATGTTGGAGACTGATTTACATGATAATCTATGATTGAGACATATTAGGGTTAATAGTAATTAATCTTACTTTGAAAGTTAATAGGGGTGATAAAACCCAAAATTGACATTGAATAATTAATGGAAATTTACATTGAATACATATTCAGGTTTGTAGTTATTTTTTAATCGAATCTATGTTTAATAAATCTTAAATTGAAAAATAGTAGGGATTTATAAATTGTTCTCGAGGAATTTTGGGTTAATTTGGTTATTGATTGAAATAATGTTAAAAACTCTTGGTTGTGATTTGAAATCATTAGGATTCTTACCCCTAGATGTTAGTTTTAGTTTCTCGTATGATGGGAATTCGATTGGAGACCTTAGTGGGGCTTTAATGGAGGTTTTGGGGCATATTTTAGTACTTGGGGACGAAGCACGTCGTCATCTTCGTTGAAATGTCATTCAAACAAGGTATCTTTCTCGTTCTAAAGAGGTTACTTTCTTGTTATAACGAGGTGCCATTATTGTTCTAACAACTTTGAAATATGTCCATTTTGTGCAGAATCGAAATACGAAGGCATGGGTGCCGATTTCATAATTTCCTAATTTTTTTTGGATTTGATATGATATTTCTACTAAACAGCACGTGAGATTGATAGTTGAATTTGATGATTATTAGTTGGGGATTTCCTTTCGGATTACTACACCTAATTTAACGATAAATCAGACTTAGTGTATAATGCGGATAGTTATGTAGATTAGAGCCATTACCCTGATATTATTGTACTTACATCCAGTGTTAGAATTTTATTAAAATGGGTAATCCTAAGAGTGAGCGGGATCCTATGATCTTATCTATATATCGGACTTAGAGAGTAATGAGTTAAAATATTTAGGAGAATGAGTTCAATTCTGGAGAGGACATAGATCGTGAAATTAATTTAGTAATTAAATACGAAGACACTAATGTACATCACGAGAGAGTGTGTGTATATATAGGGATAGATGTACTCATAGTTTAGAGACACAATACACTAGGATTCGAATTTAATAAGAATCAAAGTTGATGATCCTAAAAACATAAAGAATGATTCGATGTTTAGGGCTTTAGATGAGTTGGTGTATGATTGAGTGCACAAGATATCCTATTTAATTATATATGTTGAACTCGGTTTCGGGAGATTGTAAACCTAATTAAAAAAAGGATCGAATGATGTGGGGATCGGGATGTTTACTTACGCTTGAGTGTATGAGTTATCCTACTATATATATATATATATATATATATATATATATGATTATTATATAATTTTTTATTAAATATTAAAAAAAAAATTAAAATATATATGTATTTTTTTTTAAATTAACTATTTTTTTCTTTTAAAGGTGTTTTTTTTAAAAGAAAAATGGGGGTTATTATGGGCTGGGTTTTATCATGGGGCAATATATATATATATATATATATATAGAGAGAGAGAGAGAGAGAGAGAGAATCTCATGGGGACCTCTATTTGCATACCGCTGGCGTGGACCAATTTTGATAAAATAGTAAAAAAAATATTTTTGAGCTAATTTCTTTTATATAGTTTTTAAACATTTTAGTAGGGCCATATGAAAAAAATCAGCTCAAAATGAACTTATTTACTATTTTAAAAAAATCGATCAAACTTTATCAGTTTTTAACAACTTAAAAACTAACAAAGTTGTCTGATTTTTTTAAAATAGCAAAAAAATTCATTTTGAGCTGATTATTTTTTTATGGTCCTATTGAAATGTTTAAAAATCATAAAAAAAATCGGCCCAAAAATATTTTTTTACTATTTTAAAAAAATGGTCCTCATTCAGGCGCCTCAAACTGAGACCTCACTTGAACCCATATATATATATATATATATATATATATATATATATATATATATATATATATATATATATTGTGTGTGTGTGTGTGATTATGTGGACATACTTGTACTCGTGGTGAATCTATCGGTTGGCAGTTGCATTCGACATCAAGATCAGGTACCACACGCCAGCTAAAATGTGTTAGAACATAGAGGAAGTCGTTATTTTAAACCATACGGGAAACAACCACCGCTTCATGATAAGAGAATTATGATGACCTAACCATCTACATAGCCTAGGTATGGAGAGTAGGTGGTGTTATTGAATAGTGATCGCCTCACTAATGTGTGTTTTGTTTAATTCCTCGATATGCACATTGAGGGTGAAATCCTTTGCATATATATATATATATATATATATATATGTATATAGCACACAAAGGAATTCACCCTCAATGCAGTCTAATGAGGCAGAGAATTGTTAATGGACCCACTGCTACCTAATAATACATTATGTGCCTTGATTGTATCTAGTGGGGATATCATTGTGGGGGTTAGTTTTGTGACTATGATTGTATACGTTCAGCTAGTTGCATCCATTTATCAGGGCACGTAGTTGTTATTTATCCTTTATGGAAGTTCGGTTAATAATTCGTTCAATTAAAAGATATTAATATAGATAGAGCATGACTTTGTTGAGACTAGGAATATGTTAATGAAAATATATGTATGGGCCTTAGGGTTAAATCCTAATTGAGTTTTAGTAGCATTCCATAGTAGTTGTTCATTATGTGAGAGTGCTTAATTGTTTATATATAGACTTTTATCATAGTTATACTTTGGGTTAGAACATGTGCGTAGTATGGCACTTATGTGAGAGGTGAGATACTTAATGCACGTGAGATCCAATGGGTGGCCTGTATTACTAATTAATTGCATCATTATTTATCGGTATTGAAATTTGATTTTTGCAACTTCAGGGCACTGACCCAAATTATAAAGTATCCCCCAGGTATTATTATCGTATAAACAAGTTAACAAGGCTACGCGGTCAAACATATGATTGTGGCGATCCAGCTTGGTATTCACGGATTTGGAGTCATTATTTCATCATAGTTGTTTGTCTAATGGGATGTTGTAATTAAACAGTTTTAGTTGTACTCTTTTATTCAGTTGAACAATTGTAATCGGAGATTTTTATATTCTGGATCCAGTTTTCATAGTTTGGTATTTATGTTAATTGTTTATTAAAATTTTAATTATCTTGGTTTTGGTCTACCATTTCTTAGTTTACATTGATGTTGAGAATGATATTGTAGATGCACCTGAAATTGTTCCCTATTATGTTTGTCCCAATTTTGAGAGTTTGTTGTTTATCTTTGTTTGGAGTCCCTTTTATTTTCCAACATTTTGAATTTAATTCCTTTAATATTTTCTATTTATACAATTTAATTTATAAAATATTTTTTAGTATAAAGCCTTACTAAAATATGTTTAATCCTTATCATATTTTATATTTATATCTTTAGTATTTATTTATTTTCATTTTTATGGAATATATAAATCATTTGAGTTAAACATTACATTTGTTTATATTCAAATATTTATATTCCTATATTAAAATGGTTGAGTTTTGTAAAGGGTTTGTGCCTTGTGGTTGGTTGTTGGTTTTGGAGCTCGAGGTCTGCACGTTTGGGTCTTTCCAAAACCTATCTTGCGTGACTTTTAAGCCTTATTGTCTCCTTGCAAATTTGACTTATTTACCCCTTATATCGTTTGGTGATTTACGCTGGTATTCCCGAGATTTTGGCTTCCATTTTTATCCTTTGATGCTGTTGTGATATTTCGGTAATACCCCTTCTTTTGTGGGTTTTTAATTACGAACCATGCCATTGTGGCTTTGGGGTATATATTGTTGCGATGGGGTAATTTTTCAGCTAGGGTTTTTTTATTTTACTCAGCCAACATTTTCGATCTTTCTCTTTTCACTTTCTCTCTCTACACCATCTTTACAAATCAAAGTCTCATACTATTTTAGAGAATTGGTTTTCGGATCTCTCATTAGTTTAAACACATACCTGATTGTGGTTTCTTAGTTTTGGGTTGCGATTTGTTTATGTTGGGTTGTGTTGTCAGTTGGGAAACCCTTTCAAGTTGGAGCTCCATTGACGGTTTGGCTCTTCTATTTTTGAGATCTCATTTTGTTCCTGCATATTTCGAGATCGTTGTGGGCTATTCATGTGTCCAACCGTTCGTGTTTTCTGAAGCTTTTTAAGGCTTGATTTGTAAGTTTTGTTCATCTATTTTCTTACATATACACACACACACACATATATCTGTATTACAGGTAGCGTATATATGTATGTATGTATGTATGTATATATGCAGAGGTATATATATATATTTTTTTATTTTATTTTTTTTTTTGGGGGGGGGGGGTCAGATCTGCGTGTTTGTTTTTCAGTGGTGTTCATGCGTGTTAACTGTTGTGTGTGCATGTTAGTGGGATGCTGCGTATGTTTGTGAGTGTTTGACTCAGACTTAAACTCGAACATTAACTTGACTCAGACCCTAACTCGGACTGGACTCGGATTGAACTCGGACCTAACTCACTAAATCAACTCGAACCAAACCTTAGTTTACCTTTTATATAGTCTTAACTTCACTTGGACTTTTATTGGACTAATTTTGGACTGAATTGGGACTTAACTAAAATTGAATTTGGGTTGTTCCTAATCCTACTTGTGTGGGTTATTTATTTTATAAAACACCAAAAGTAATCTGATTGTTTTATTTCATTAAAACATATTTTTTTATCAGATTTTTTTTTTTGGTTTGGCTTGTACAAAAACCATTTTAGAAGTTTGTGTTTAAATTTTGTACACACATTTAACTTAGTTAAAAATCAAGACATAATTTGGTGTGTGTGTGTTATCTGGTTCTGTTAACTAAGATATTTTTTTGTTGTTTTGATTAAAACAAGCCTTAATTTAAATTTAATTCTGTTTGGCACAACTTCACGGGGTCTTGGGTTTGAGTGTGTTGTTGTGCATGTGTAGTGAGTGAGTGATAGTCACTATTACCTAGAGTTATTAGGTTGACTGATTTTGAGTCAAGTTGAGTTATTTTAGACTAGGCTGGGTGTACGGATGTGTATTTACTTAGTTTAATTCATTGTGGACTGTAATCTGTAATCGATAATTGGTAATAGTGGACTTGGGTGTGTGTGTTGTCCCGGGACTAGGGACACGGGGTTTACCACTATGGTGGGTTCCTCGAAAACAAATATTGTGTCACCATCTACATGTCCTCATCCCATTCTGATCATCTTTATTTCAGCATCATCATTATCAATCTGCATTTTTATTTGTTTACGTACAACAGTTTCAATCAAGTTTTTTTAATAAAATTTAAAAGAGTTGGAGTTTATTTATTCGCTACAACACTTTAGGGTGTTTAGGTTATTTCAACTCCATCCTAAGACCACCCCCAAGCACCTCCTTAGGTCCCTAACACTCATCCATTCACCATAAACCTTAGGTCATACTCCGAATACTGATCTGGAGGCCACTGGGTAATCCCGAGCTATCTATTGACTTCGGTGAACACTCCAACTTGAGCAAATATCAATGAATCCTTAAAGGGATCTAAATCTCCATTTCAATGGTCCATCCCATGCTACTCCAAATGGTCATCAGGCACTTTCGAGCCCCGTTTGACCTTAGTTCAATGAAATCTCGAAGGGCACTGAATTTCATTTTCAACAGATCGTTACGTGCACGAATCAGCCTCACCGTTCATACGAACGATCCGTTTTCCTTTGAAAACCTCCATTTTAGAGGCCATCGGGCATTTTCAAGCCCCATTTGACTTTGGTCAACTCACAGACTCGGGAGAGTCTCAATGGATTCTTTAAGGGCTCTAAATTCCTTTCCAACAGTCCCCGTTGTGCGCAATTCGAACTTACAGTTTGCATTTTATGTCGATCTTTCTGAAAAATCCATTTCGGACTGCCTATAGGCACCCCAGACAACCTTCCTATTGGTGGGTGTACTTTTTCTTACTCAGCAAGATAGGCCCTATGCCGATAGGCTGGCTAGGATTCATGTCGATCGATAAACCCCATAACCCTAAATTCCCCTACAAAAGGTCCATGACCTCACCTTGGAAAGAGGTCTCTCTTAGCAGTCAACGAATATTTTCCTCGAATTCAGAGCCTTCCCTTTTCTAAAAAAGTTTGTTTTCCAACATTCCCTCACCTCACTTCCTTACCTCACTTAGCTACCCACCTCATCCTACCATATTACCTTCATACCACTATAAAGATCAACATACTTACATTCTCAATTCAACAATAAAGATTTATTAAGGAGGTCCATCCCTCATTCCTTTATATTTTTATTCCTTTAACTGCTATTATCCACTATTTTCTCATCTTCAAGTTTTGTTCCACTATTTCACATTAAATAATCTTCACTTTTTATTAGTAGTATTGCAAGGGGTGTCACAACTGGAATCCGGGCGTGGATAATCGGGGATAAATCATGTGTGTCCTAATCAACCGGGCGTGGAAAATAATGGGGTGTCACAACTGAAATCCCAAATATTGATGGGATTTTGTTTCAATGCACCTGTTTTAATGTGCTAGTTATTCCTCGGTGCCTTTGTGTTTCTTTGAGTATGGTAAAGGCCATTGTATTGCATCATTTATCCCGTGCCAATTCCTTGGAAACCCTATTAGTTATGAAATCCTTTGGAATAATAACCACCATTTCCATTTTTCATGGGCTTTTGTTGTTGCATCTCTTTTATAGCAACAAATTGACACATCTCAGTATATTTCTCCTCACACCTAATACACAGGTGCTTTAGGATCTTTTGTTCTGGGTCCACCACTATTTTTGGCTTTGAAGCCTTGGACTCAACTTTTGTCTTCATTTTGAACTCAACATGCCCTTTAATCTTTGGTAACTATATGGACTGCATATTAGTTCTCGTATATTTTACATTGGGAATGGTTTGTCATAAACCCCCATAGTACTCCCCTATTTTCTAAGGAATTTGATTTTCCCTTTTTTGATTAATTCTTTTATCCTGTCATGAAAAATAGAACAAGCATTAGCTAAGTGATAATAAACCTTATGCTATTTACAATAATATTTCCTTTTTATTTTGTTCATTCTTGGCATTTTCACATCATCGGGCAGTTTAAACCTTTTAACTTGTAGGACATAATCAAAGATTTCTTATGCCTTATAGACATCGAACAAATATTTCTTAATAATTACTTTTGATTTTGGTTCATAGGATTCTACTGTTGTGTTCTTTCGAACCACAAGTTCATAGAGTAAAAACTCGGTTCCAATTATTTCACCAGCATCTATTTCTAGATTGGTCATTCTAATATATTTTATAATTAGAACTGTTCCTTTTATGTTCTTCTTCTAAAAGAGCCTCATATCTAGACATTTTGGCAGTTAATTCCATCAAATTTCTTAATAAAGTAGCATCAAATTTCTTTCGAAGCCAAAATGCCAACCTATTTTGGGCCAACTTGACAAATTTAGACTTGAGCCTACTATCCTGCATTTATTCCTTGATTTTTGTACACCTATTCATCAAAACTAGTTGATTTTTCATCCATTATTTGACCTAATTTAACTAATTCATGCATAGACACTTTTGGTTCAATTTGTAAGAATTGTGCATGAAACATATCTTCCATTTACTGTCAGGTTTGCATAATATTAGGTGGCTGGCTTATGAACCAAGAGAAGTTTTCACCAATGAGGGAACTAGAGAACAAATGTAATTTGAGGTATTCATTAGTTCATGCATCAACACACTTACTGGTGAATCTTACTATATGAGGGTACGTGTGTAGAGATATGGAATACTTAATCGCTGCAAAAAAAAAGAGAAGGCCGGGAAAAAATACCCAGTTTAAAAATTACTACCAAGTGGAGATAATTTTTTATTTTTGATTAAATTAGGGAAGATATGACAAAGCTTAAAGTCTATGCTCTCTGATGGTTCTTGTATCTCCATTAATCCAGAATTCGTAGCTAGGAGGATGTAGCCAGGGATTGTATGTCCCAGTATAAACATAACGAAGAACTAGAGGTCACACGCAAAGACTTTGAACTACTCAAGCAAAAGCCCAAGGAATTAGTCAGTAACTTCAATGGGTGGTGGTGAGAGAAAGCTGCCATTATAACCAACAGACCCTTAGAAGAATAACATGCTAGCATTGTGAAGAAAAACTTCCTGCCTCATATACGAGAATCTATGTGAGGACAATACTACCCGAATGTGACACCCCGCTCATTCAATATAATGGATGGTCAGCCCTATACTAAAATAAAATAGGAATCTCAGGTGTATCATTCTCAGCACTAACTATCGAATCTAAACATATAACTGGTAACCACACTACATAAAATAAACAAGTGCCAAAAAAAATTCTTTTATATAAAGTGTACCAACAATAATTCATTCACAGATTACTGCGCATACACATGATAGACAAATAAAAGAATAGATCACTAACACGCCATGATTAGCCAAACAAAAGAATATTCCCGAATATACTGTCGGGAAACAGACCAAACAATAACAAGAGACAAATATATAAGGGATAAAAATATACAACCTTTTGGTATACACATCCGATTTACAATTATGGATTCTTAACTAGATTACAAAAAAATTTGCATCTATAACAAAAGTCCTGTAACATCCCGCACATTCTTCAACTTCCAAAACTCTGGAATAGATAACCATCATTGGCGTCCATGCGGTGGAACACCAATAATATACACACATATATATATATATATATATATATATATATATATTGCAGGAGAAAAGGTATAAACGGGTCAGAGCCCTGGGTTTGAAAATAGTTATAGCAAGTGAATTAAATACATAATAATTATAAATGCAAGATTTCATAATTGAATCGGAGTCGCACTCTCTTGAGACTCAACCTCACCTCTTGGCTACAGTGCGCACCTAAACGTATACATAAATCTTAAGTTAAACTACCCCACTCAATCTACGGATCATTCCCCCTCAAGCTTATGCATAACTCCCATAAGCGTATCTATATTTTATCATCATTGTTAGATGTCATTCTCCTTAATTATGCAAATTCATTTACCCCATGTACTGATGACCAAACATTTCCCCACTTCCAACATATCGCTAGGTTTCATGTGTGGGACGTCTCGCAAGCGAAATCCAAATAAGGAACCCCCCGATACACTACTACCTAACATTGTAAGTCATGGAAATCCGTTAGTCCCTCAGTCCATAGCACGTACTTCTAAATTCCCGACTACAGGCATAAAATCACACTTATCCAATCTCATGCTAAAAAGGGCAGTATATAACACACATCATACAAGTATACTAACAGTCTCTACAATTCTATTATCTTCCAGGGAATTACTCACATATCATCTTGGGTTACCAGCGGTCAGACTCTCCACCGACTTAGATTATAACCAAATCACAAGCTTGTGGGAAGCGTCCACAGCTCCTCACCTAAAGGTAAGAAGAATCATACTCAAGACGTCCTACCCCGACCTCGCGCACGGTAAAGGACTGGACGCTATGACCTGGCGACTATAATCTCCCTGCACCTCAAGCCAGGGGATTCACCCACGTCGCGCAACTTCCCATGATAACACTAGAGGGGTATGTACTACATAATATATTTATGCTTTTGTGGTCCACCACACCAAGCTAAAATCAATAAGTAAGAAGCTTCTCCTGATGTTGTTTTGTTTTCATTTTCCATTTATTATAAGATGGTGATATGGAGAGAGACAGTTTCAACACAAAGATGAAGGTCATTGGTTTTTTAAGAACACGTAATCCACTCTCTTGGACAAACTAAGCTTATTGTTTTCAGTAGGGTTTTACGATTCTGCTATTTTTATTTTCAATTTTCTTTTGTAACTAAAATTATTTAAATGAAAAGTTTGTTGAGCTCAATTGATATTGGATTTGGAAAAAAAATTATTATTTGATGGGTGAAAGGCCAATTGTTCCTCAAATTTCATTAAATATCCTATTGATTTTTTGTAGTCACATATTACTTTTGTTTTATTGCTCTCTCTACTATCGTAACGGATGTTTTAATTCAAATTTGTTTGTTAAGTATTTTATGAAATAAAATATGTTATAAGAAGAAACATATGCTTCTTTTGCAATTTAATGATGCATTCAGCTTTTTTTAGGAGCACTATTATATATACACATGCACAACTTAAATACAAACCATCACATATTAGGATGTATAGTTTAATACTCCTAGATATATGTATATAACGCACCATAGACTAGCTCATTTCAAATTCATTTTATAATTCCACCACGCCTATGGTTTTTCCTCAAATTTCCATCATTAAGGACTCACGAACTCTCACTCATTATCCCGTAACCCTCCTCGAAAGAATCCCCACGCCTTGGAGGATTTACAAAAAGGAAACATCATAATACCCTCTCAAATATACCTTTATAATATCCCCAAAGTAGCCCCTCCATTGAGTCATAACATACCCACATTATATCCCATAAACATGTTTACCAAATAATATTATAGGGTTCCTAAGTATTTAAAATCAACTGGAGAGGAATAAAACAAGAATTTACAAACTGCAGTGACCGGACCGGACCGAAGGTCCCCAAAACAAATTGGTCCAATCCCTTAAAAATAACTGAAAACTTTTGATAACCGGACCAAACCGATATCCTTGAAAAATGGACCGGTCTTGAATCCTACAAAATATTTCTACATCTCAAATAAACCATTCTTCTACAAAATTTCAACATCATAAATCATCTAAAACATGAACTCCGCCATTTTTACACCTTCAAGACCATTTACACACATCAAATGCTAATCTTCAACCCAAAAATCTAGGGTTTATCATTTATACTCAACATTACCATAATCTTTCCACAAATTATGAAATAAATAACAAAAATAAGAATTTAGCAAGTTAATCCACTTGCCTCAAAGATGTAGGGTCTGATTCTTCCTCAAAGTCACGGATTGTTCAAGATTTCCAAAGTTCCCAAGCTTTCTCTTCTTCTCACGTTTTCTCTCAAATGGGATTTCTCTTAATTGAGATTAATTAACTCTCTTAATCCAAACTACCCTTATTATTAGTAATCCCAACATTAAATGATAATACATACATAAAATGACTCGTATACCCCAATTCGAGTCAAACTAATAAAAAAGGATCCCGAATCCCAAATAAAAACCCCAGGTCAGTCATTTTAACTTTCGCGGCCCTTCTGGAATCAACCGTGCCCTCTAAATTTTCATCTGAGAATCTGAATATAAAAACCATCTCCCAACCTCATATAACTCACTCAAATATGCCTCGGTTGATAAATAACTAATTTCGCCACAAATACACACATATACGACGTAATTTCACGCAACATATTATATTTATTAAGTCACAATAGTAAATGTTCAATTTGTATAAATATCAACTATTTTACCCAAATTAATATTTATGATAAATCCTTGTTTTAATTCTCAATTGTATTAAATCACCCATACCCGATAATTTAATATATAAATATAAATACACAAAAGTAAGGGGTATTACACCTCACTTTCGAGCCCTTTGAGAGGCTAGTATGGAAATCAAAGAAGGGCTTGTCAAAAGTGAGTCTGAACCAAAAAAGCTAACCAGGAAGTTTACACCGTGAAAGTGTGAAAAACCCTCCAATACCTCAGTCTCAACCATCAATAACATATCCCAACCTACCACTTCTTGGGCGCCCAAAACTTGTTCCAAGCCTATTAGGGAAGAATACACTGAACTTCATGCTCCCATGTCGAGAGTATACCAAGCCTTACTAACCTTAAACCTCATCAAACCATTGGAACCCCGACCATTACTAAATCCACTCCCTAAAAACTTCAAACATGATGCCCGCTGCGATTTTCACCAAGTCGCAAGCCACACCGTCGACCAATGCTTTCACCTCTGAAATGTAATCCAAGGCCTTATAGACCAGGGCATCATCTCCCCGCCAGTTAATCTCAAACCCAGCACTACTCACAACCCTCTCCCAGAACATGGAGCCATAACAAATGCCTTATTCCTAGAAGATAACCCTCAATTTGACCCTTCTACCCAAATTTTTCCTAACAAAATACCCGACACCTCCACAATCTCACCCATACCCCTCAAAGTTTGCCTATTCTTTCTCTTACGCCCCTCAAGATTTGTTGACTAATATCTGTCGCTCCCTATTGTGTCCATCCCTGATCCTCTCCGCGGTGGGGGGGGGGGGGCGCAGTGTGAGAGTGAGGATCCTTATGGTCCCGCGCATCCCTCTCAGGAGCACTTCGGCCGGCGTCATTTGAGGTGAGGTGAAAAATGTAGAGAGATTAGAGTCGCCAACCTATTTTACTCAAAACAGACAAAAGAAAAGGGGAATCCATCAAGAAGGACAACATCCAAAAACATACTGGTGCATACGAAACCAAAATGATTCGAGAAGGGTCTGGAGGCTAAGTTACGAAATGGAAAGGTGTTAGGCACCCATTCCGCTCTTTTGTCCTCTCATGGATTTTTGGTATTTTCCTTTATTTTTCCCGTGATATGTGTGCATGTGTATATATAGTGGAGATAGGAATCATCGACTTGTACTATGGAAGAGGTAAAGCGAGTCATCTGTAGAAACGTATAAAAGTATTAGAAAATAGGATTTAGGCGATCATCCCTACGTCGACAGTTATGATGGAACGATAACGCATGCAAGATAATACGCCACTAAGAACAAATATATGTATATATATAATATAATAGAGTGGAATTTAGAGAAAATAGAAAATGAGAGAAAAAGTAAAAAAAAATGGACTCGAGTCTCGGGTTTTACCTCGAGACGCCTATGTAGTCTATAGAGGCATCAAAGTCCACGATCTTTGCATGCAAAACGAGGGGTGGGGTTTATCCCATAAATCCAACCGGGGATTCTCTTCTTTTTTTTTTTTTTGTGTGTGTGTGTAGAAAAAGTGTTTTAGTTGTGAGAAAAGTTTAAGAAAAGTGTGAGAATTACCGTTTGGAATTTATGAGCAAACCCTCTTTTTCTTGTTTTTTGGGGTTTTTTATTTATAAGAAAACAAGAGATGTGCAATAATACTAAATAAAAAGTATATTAGGATGTATGAGATGAGATAATAAAAGTGCTAAGTAATAAAACAAGATATTGTGAATTTATAAGAATTTAAAGAGAAAATTGGACTTTCTTGAAGATCTTGAGCTTGATCTTGAATGTTGGAGAGCAGCCCTTAGACTTGGATGATGATGGAGGGTAGTGAATTCACCAAGTTTGGTGAAAAGGGTGGTGAAAAGTGAAGGTTGAAAAGGGATTTGGGTGTGGAAATCACGCTGACTTCGAGAGAGGTTTTCTGGATCTGTTGACAGTGATATCTATTAGATCTGGGCTCCTCTTGCAAGTGAGGTCAGGCCTCCTTTTTATAGGACAAGGGCATTTATGATCGGCATAGCCTTATTCTTTCCATTCGGCAGGTGCGTTAAGGCACACTACCGATAGGCAGGGTCTGGGACCTGCCGTTTGGCAGTGTCTTTCAGGCCTTTTTGGAAAATCGGCCGCAGAATGCAAACCGTTAATCAGAGTCGCGCACGGGGTGGACTGTTAGAAAGGTAATTCAGAGACCTTAGAAAGTACTTTGGACCTCTCCCGAGTTTGGGAGTTGACTTTAGGTCCAATATGGCTCAGAAGCATTTGTCGATCCATTGGACAGGAAAACGTCGGATGCAAACGGATCGTTCGTCCGCATGGTAAGTCCAAATCGTGCACGGGGCAGACCGTTGGAAAGGTTAGAAGATGTACTTTGACATTCCAAAGAGTTTGATTCAGTTTGGGGAGTTGAGTTTGGTCAACCGGGCCCTGAAAGCATTCAGAGACCTTTCGAAGTAAAACAGATCGTTCGTCCTTATCGTAAGTCATAATCGTGCATAGAGTGGACCGTTAGAAAGGAGTTTCAGTGCCCTTTTTAGATTCATTCGGTCTCGGTAGAGGTGAAGAGATGACTTAGGTCAGACGGAACTCGGGAGTGCTCGGTGGCCTCCTAATTGAGTTTCGGGGAAATTAGGTCGTTCATTCGCATGGTAGGTCAGAATCGCACACGGTATGGACCGTTGGAAAGGGTTTTCAGTGCCCTTTGAATATTCATTCAGCCTCGGTCGAGCTAAAGATTTAACTTTTGGTCAAACGGAGCCTGAGAGTGCCCGATGGCTTCTAGGTCAGTACCCGGGGTATGACCTGGGTTTGTGGTGATGACGGGAGGTGCTAGGTACCTAAGGAGAGTTTAAGGGGTAACATAATGGGGTGTCTACAGAGCCCCTCGATGGGTGAGTTTGGAATAAATGATAGTTGTCAAATAGACACTGCATGATGCTATTGAGGGAGGATGACTAATTCAGAGGGTCGAGACCGATTTTTAGGACCTAAAGGATGGTTTGGAGGAAAGGTTTAGGCCAATTGCTAAGGAGGCACTGGGAATGACCGATTCTGCGGGTCGAAGTCAATTCTGAGGGCTTGAAGATGAGGGTGACCGATTCTGCGGGTCGAAGGCAATTCTGAGGGCTTAAGGATGATGTGACAAATTCTGCGGGTCGAAGCCAATTCTGATTAGGTCGAAGCCAATTCTGAGGGCTTAAGGGTGAGGCGACCAATTTTGCAGGTCGAAGCCAATTCTGAGGGCTTGAAGATGTGGGTAACCGATTCTACGGGTCAAAGCTAATTCTGCGAGCTTATGGTGACGATCCAAGACTAAGGACCGAGGTTAATTCTTACCTAAAAGAGGTGACGCTCGTGGACCGAGGTCGATTCTGACCTAATTATGGTGACGATCTAAGATCGAGGTCAATTCTGACCTAAGAGAGGTGACGACTGAGGATCGAGGTCAATTCTGACCTAACTATGGTGACGATCCAAGATCGAGGTTAATTCTGACCTAAGAGAGGTGATGATCGAGGACCGAGGTCAATTCTGACCTAAGAGAGGTAACGATCTAAGACCGAGGTCAATTCTGAACTAAGAGAGGTGACGATTGAGGACCGAGGTCAATTCTGACCTAACTAAGGTGACGATCTAAGACCGAGGTCAATTCTGACCTAAGAGGGGTAATGACCAAGGACCGAGGTCAATTCTAACCTAATTAAGGTGACGATCCAATACCGAGGTCAATTTTAACCTAAGAGAGGTAACGACTGAGGATCAAGGTCAATTCTGACCTAACTAAGGTTACCATCCAAGACCGAGGTCAATTTTAACCTAAGAGAGGTGACGACCGAGGGCCGAGGTAAATTCTAACCTAACAATGGTGACGATCCAAGACCGAGGTTAATTCTAACCTAAGAGAGGTGACGACTGAGGACTGAGGTCAGACCTAATTATGGTGATGATCTAAGACCGAGGTCAATTCTGACCTAAGAGAGGTGACGACCGAGGACCAAGGTCAATTCTGACCTAAGAGAGGTGATGATCCAAGATCTAGGTCAATTCTGATCTAAGAGAGGTGAAGACCGAGGATCGGGGTCAATTCTGACCTAACTATGGTGACGATCCAAGACCGAGGTCAATGCTGACCTAAGAGAGATGACAACCGAGGACCGAGATTAATTCTAACCTAACTATGGTGACGATCCAAGACCGAGGTCAATTCTGACCTAAGAGAGGATGAAGATTGGATTTTGGGTTCCGCTGGGGAATGAGCTGGGGAAAAAGTAGAGTGTCTTCCGCTGGGGAAATGGGGGTTCTACTTGAGGGAGTGTGAAATTTTCTTGGTGAAAATGTTCTAAATACTTTTCGAGATTTTTAGGAATTTTCTGAGGATTTTTTAGGATTTTCTAGGAATTTTTGTATGAAATTTTAAGCGGGTGTCGATCGGCACAGTTCAGAGGGTGCCATTCGATAGTGGCACGGACTTTTGGTTTGCCTCGGGAAGGTAAGGAGTCAGTGTCGATTGGTGGTTGGGGAGTCAATGCCGATCAGCATGACTCTTAGCATCCTATAGAAAGGGGGCAAACTCTCCTCATTTTTCACAGCTTCTTGCTTTCTTTCTTTCTGCGATTTTCATTCGCAAATCGTTCTAGCTTTTCGATCCCTAAGAAATGTTCGCCTTTGTGAGCACTGCAGCATATAGGGAATGGTTGACGACTGGGCGAACGTGTAGTGGAGGGCCAGGGAGCCTCTTACTTTGGGGAGCGAGAACTCCTTTGACACATTCGAGTCGGTTACGGATGAGCGAACCTTACTACGGGAGTCGTCGCATCATCGCTCCTCTAAGGTGGTGAACCCTAGTGGTTATGTAAGTAACCTGACCTTTGGCATTCTTCTCTTTTTGGTGATTTTTCTTTCATCCTTGAATTTTGACAAGGTTTCTTATTTTGACTGTCAGATATCTCTTTGAAGAACATGCGTGCCCGCAGGACGACGGGGCTTAAGGATGTCTGGGAGCTTCTTCCACCTGTGGTGCGTTAGGTGGTATCATCAGCGAGTTTTGGGAGATTGGCGTCTGCGCTGGATGAGACGCCTCGTTCGACAGCGGTCTTATACGCTCTAGGGTAGAGATGGTGGGATACTACCCACACCATTCATTTTGGTTTTATGGAGATGACTATGACTCCCATAGATGTACAACAGCTGCTGGGGCAGGATTGTGATGGGGAGCAGATAGAGGTGGATCGCTCTCTGAGGGTGAGGTCTGAGGCCGTGAGGGCGGCGCTCGATGATGTGGGGAGGATAGTGTCTAGGGATTCCATCTGATTGTCCTTGGTGAAGGATGTTCTGCTGAGTAGGGTGGTTGATGTGGAGGATGGGCTGCAGATGAGGCAGATGGATCGATTGTTCATTTTGCTGGTACTGGGAGGCTTTATGGTGGCGTCGAGCGATGACGTCGTCCATTTATGGTTCTTGCCATACTTGAGGATGTTTTCGAACATCCCTCTCTATGATTGTGGGAGCCTAACTTTGGCGACCCTCTATTTTTCTTTGGATGCTTTCAGTCGTTGCTGCCGAAAAACTTTTACTGGAGCCATGTATCTCCTCGAGGTATTATTTAATTTTGCACATTTTCCTTTCATGCATTCGCATTTTCCTTATACGTCTCTTTTTTATTGTGAATTCCTATCTTTGGCAGACGTGGTTCTATGAGGTGATTGGTTGCAGTACCTCGCTGATCGCTCTGAAAGATGATACCGTTGGGGACTTTTGCCGATTGTATCGATGGCAGAAGGCCAATCGGCAGTCGAAGGGATCTCTCTATCTGGAGGCGGTGTGTCAGGTCTTGAATGGCTTGACCAGTGGTAAGGTAAGACTCTTTCCTTTTCAGCCTTCGTTTTTGGCATGTTCTGATTCTGTATTGACTTATGCCTGTTTGGGATTTTCAGGTGACCTTTTACCCTTAGGGGATAGCCATTCAGGATATGGGGGCGATCGGGGTGAATGCGCATATGAGGCATTTGTTGGCGCATAAGTTCGGCCATTCTTGGTATATGAGGGAGCGAATGGTTCGACAGATTGCTGAGGAGGAGGTGGTGGTGCCACCTGTGTAGCCTCCTATGTCTATGAGGCAGGAGCGGCTGATGTCTGAGGATGCGAGGATCGCGACAATGATCAGCGAGTCCTACCTATTGTATACTGATACGGTCGCGCCGTATGACTATATGGACTTTGTGAAGATCTAGCTGATGGCTCCCAGCATATATGATGCCTTTTCTTTCCCACCTGTGGGTTCAAGTCGAGCGGTGGGGTCTTCCCATAGTGGTGGTGGTCCGTCGGCATCTGCGGTGACGGCAACTTCAGAGGTTCCCTTTGTACAGTTGCACACCCCTTCATACAATATTCGGTGGGCTGATGGAGGGATGGTGCCTATGTTGCACCGTCCTCACGCGATGGATCCAGAGGAGTTGGGTTTGACAGAGGAGGTTCTTCATCCTGTGGTATACCTTCTTGCTCTTTTTTGGTTCCTTTTCTATTTTAATCCCTCTTTTGATACTAATTCTCCCTTTTACTTGCAGCAACTCCGGGTGTCAACCACTTGGCTGAGGGATATTAGAAACTGGATCTCTTCGATAACTGCCCACATTCGGGATGCGATCCCGGTTCCTTCTTACTTGGTGCCTTCTTCTTCATCCGAGTAGGACTCTAGCTCAGGTAGCGGTGGTGCGTCGTCTCGCCATAGGGGGAAGAGAGCGTGCCGTAGGGGTGGAAGCTCTTAAAGAGAGGGGTGAAGGGTAGGTGAGAGAGAGAAAGAATGGGTTCGAGCTGAGTTCCATTTTTTTTTTGCTTTTCTTTTATTTACTGCAACATTTATGTAACACAGAAAAATATATATATATGCAATGCAGTGGGATTTTTTTATTATCCTTTGTTAATGATGAATGAGTGAATGCACATGCGCTTTTTACTTTGCTGTTGAGACCGTAAAAAGAGATATTTTTGGGATTTTTTTGTTTGAAGGAAAGTTTTAAAATTGGGAAACTATATAGGGATGGAAGAGGATTTTTGAAATTCTATTTGAGAATATCAATTTATTTTTATTGGGTTTCTGATTTTGATAAAAAAGGGAAAAAAAGGAAAATTTCCAAAAATAGGGGGTTGCCAATCGACAAGACCCTTGTCTTGCCTATCGGTAGTCAGGTTCAGTCCCATCAATTCAAAGCTTTTGATTTGTGCCCTCTTCAGGCTTTTGTACCTTGTGGGGTAGGACTCCCTCCAATTTCTACAGGGATTCTGTCTCTTGTGAGGGTTCTCAAGTATAAAAAGGGGAAGGGTGGAGTGTTTCCATAACACCTCCTCTTGTCTACTGTTTCTTAGTCTTTGTAAGATGGCTCTCCCTGATAGCATTGAGTTTGCTAACTACCTCGAACCCTTGGAAGCGATGTGCTCTTATAACGTCGACTACGATGCTTTCAACATGCGTCGAGTCTCTTTGTGGCGCAATCGGCCCATTGAGTGGAACTTGTTGATGGCGGCGGTACAATTTTGGTACCTCGAAGACCATGTATTCCGATTTGGGTTGGATGAAGTTTGTCCTACCTACGAGGAATTTTCTTTCGTGCAGGGGGTAAATCCCAGTGTTGCTGCGACTTTACCCGAATATTCATGTCCTCCTAGGGATTTGCTGGCTAGGCTTCTTTGCATTTCGCCTTCGGCGGCTAGATCACTGGTTGCTGGAGGAATGATCTCCCTCCCGGCGGTGTTGCATTCTATACATCTATGAGAAGTAGGCAATGTTGGTTATACTGGAGCCGTTGCTCTGGGCTTAGTATCAAAATTATTGCTGGTGACTGGGGAACTGCGGGTGGATCCGCAACTTACAACCATTACTTTATGGATGTCATACCGTCGCAATCCTGCGGCGGTGATACTGGCGCAGACCTTGAACGATCTAGATGCCTAGCCATAGGGTCGTTCTGACTTCCTGCGGGGTAGCCCCATGATTCTTTTCATGTGGTTGTCTGAAAGACTCCGCCTGGTGACTCTTCTAGAATATCCTTTTTCGGTTGTACCCAACTCCTTTTCGCGTCACTTCTTCAGCGTTGGCTTGGATATTGGGAGCTGGGAGAATTGGCTTATGGAGCATGGGTCTCAGAATATTTATTGGTCAGTGCCTTGGTGGGGACAGTTGCTGCCTGTTCTGGAGCTAGGAGAATACCCGTATATACAGTCGGTTGGTCTCAGACAGACCTCTTTCTATTTCCCTTGGCGTCTTCTGCTCCAATTTGTCTGGGCACAGGTCGTTCCACCTCGGACACTGAATTTCTTTTCGATAGAGGATTTGATCGAGCGTCTGCACATGCGGCTTGGCTCTATGTGGGAGAATCGACATCCGTCGACCCATCCTTCTGAGTCTGTTGGGAGAGTTTGGCATATCCCTGGGGATTACATAAAGTGGCTATGGAGGAAAGTAGTTAGCAAGATGTTGGCAGTGGAGACTGGACAAAGGTGGATTGTTTCTTTTGACACCATGGAGGGAGGTGTTGTGGTTTATTCGAAGCTGGTTCGAGCTTATCGGTCCATGGAGTGTCTGCAACACTCTGTTCAGGTAGGGGAAACTTGGGGACCCCAGGATGTAGATGATGATTATGACGGAGCGGGCTCCTCTGGTAGTTGTGGGTAGGATGTTTTTGTTTTTTTGTAATGAGGAATAAATGTGGGGATTTTATTTTGGCTTTTTTAGGAAGGTAGGGGAAAGGAGTTATCTGTTCCTTTATGTAATCTGTACCGAAATTTCTTATTAGTGAAATAAATAAGTTTCTGATCATCCAGCTGTGCCTTTCGATGAATTTTGTATTGTTTGAATTATCTATACCGATCGCTAAGGCGTACATAATATTTTTATTCAAATACATGTTGGAATTAACTGTTTCTCTCGGAGATAAGAAAAGAATAGTATTTTGTGAAAAAAAGAAAGGACCGTGCTCATGTAAGGTGTATGAGTTGCCTACGTACCTCTGGGGGTTTTTGAGAAGTTTTAATTTTATTTGAAAATGTTTTTTTTGAGGATCAGACCCACGTAGTTCTGGATAAAGGGAAATGAAGAGATTTTTTTTATTTTTTATTTTAGAATAGAAGGGAGATGAGAAGAGCCGTAGCGCACCGAGATTTTGGACTAGGCGTAAAATTTCCTGACACGGTCCAGGTTGACTAGACGAGCCATCTCCTCCCCATCCAAGTCAGTGAGCATGGCGACACCATCGGACAAGATCTTCTTGACAATGTAGGGGCCAATCCAATTGGGCTTGAATTTCCCTCTGGGGTCCCAAATGGGTTCTATGATTTCTTTGAGGGCTAGGTCCCATTCTCGAACACCGTGGTCCTTGACTCTCTTGTTGAATGATCGCGCTATTCGGCGATGGTAGCCTTGTATGTGGTATAGAGCTTTCAATCTCCTTTCGTCTAGGAGGGTCAGCTCATCAATACGGCTTTGGCACCAGTCTTCTTCACTAACCTTGCTTTCAAGCATGACGGGTAGCGAGGGTATTTCCAAATCCATGGGTAAGAATGCTTCCATGCCGTAGACTAGAGAGTAAGGGGTAGCTCCAGTAGAGGTTCAAATTGAGGTTTGGTAGCCTCAGAGGGAGAACGGGATTCGGTCAGCCCAATATCGATAACTTTCGGTCATCTTGTTGATAATGGCTTTGAGGTTCTTGTTGGCAGCTTCAAATGCACCGTTGGACTGAGGTCGGTAGGGAGAAGATTTGTGTCTCTGAATCCCATACTCGTTGACCACTTCTGTGACTTCTGCCTCGAAATGTAACCCATTATCTGACACTAGCTCGTGTGGGACCCTATATCGGTAGATAATGTTTTTCTTGATAAATTTGGCCACTTTCTTAGCGTTCAGCACTGCGTATGACTCCGCTTTGACCCATTTGGTGAAGTATTCATTGGAAACTAGGATGAACTCGTGCCCGTTAGAATCCTTCGGTGTAACCTTCCCTATAATGTCGATGCCCCAGGTGGAGAACGACCAGGGAGAGGTCATGTTGTATAATTCACGTGGAGGAAGATGCTGAAGGTTGGAGAATTGTTGGCAATTGGGGCATCTCTGGACATAGGCGGTGCAATCCTGGGTCATGGTGGTCCAGTAGTAACCTTGTTGGATGATCTTCTTGGCAAGCATGTGACCGTTCTTGTGAGGTCTGCATTCCCCGTTGTGGATCTTCTACATTATCTTTTCAATATCGGCCCCTACGATGCAGTGCAGATGAGTTCCATCAAAGTTTCTTTTGAGTAGTGCTTTATGACAGATGATATACTGGGCAACTAGTCTTCATAGGGTTGCTCAATCTTTCTTGTTGGAACCCTCGGGATACCTACCATGCTTGAGGAGGTGCCAGATATCATAGTACCAACAATTAGTTATCTCGAGATCTTCTGTGGTGACGAGCTCAATGTGGTAGCAGTGGGTTGGTTTGTCTTGCTTTTGAACTAGGAAGGGGATCATATTTATTTCTTCGGGCATGTCGACCATGGAGGCCAAGGTAGCGAGAGCATCGGCCAGTTTATTCTTTGCTTGGGGTAGGTAATGGAAGGTGATATCCTGGAATTAGGAGGCTAGCTCTTCTAAGTGGGCATGGAAGGGTTGGAGTTTCTCGTCCTTGACTCTCCATTTTCTGAGCGCTTGATCGATAATGAGGGCATAATCCCCATAGATGTCTAGGCATTGAATATCTTTCTTGAGAGCAACCTTGAACACGGTGCATTCCTTGTATTCATCCATGTTATTGGTACAAGGGAAATCTAATTTGATGGCAATGGGAGTGTGGGAGTCATCTGGGGTGATTAGATGTATCCCAATGCCGTATCCTTTTTTGTTAGCAGTGCCGTCAAAGAACATTTGCCATCAAGGGTTATCTTGAGCAGTGCAAAGGATATTTTCATCTGGGAATTCGAAGATCCAGACATCAGATTCTTTCTACAGGGGAATCAACGAGGTAGTCAGAGATGCCTCTTCCTTTTATGGCTTTTTGCGTGACGTACACGATATCAAACTCGGCTAGGAGCATCAACCATTGAGCCATTTGGCTGAACAAGGTGGGTTTCTCAAGCAGGTATTTGATGGGGTCCATTCGGGATTTAAGTTTGATGGGGAAGGCGAGCATGTAGTGTCGCAGCTTTTGGGTGACCCAGATAAGTGTGACACACGCCTTTTCCAAAATGGTGTTGTTAACCTCATACCCAACTAATTTGTGACTCACATAATAGATGGCTCTTTCTTCGTGGGAATCTTCAAGGTATTGGGCTAGCAAAGCCCCGGCTGAAGTGTCGGTTATGGTTAGGTATAGGAGCAAGGGAGACCAGGCTGTGGTGGCATGAGTACCGGGGGTTGGGTCAGATATTGTTTGATTCGGTCAAAGGCTTCTTGGCATGTCTCATTCAAAGATTTAGTTTAATCCTTTCAGAGGAGTTTGAAGATAGGTTCGCAAATAGAGGTTAGCTGGCTGATGAACCGGCTGATGTATTACAAATTCCTAAGGAAACCTCAGACTTATTTCTCTGTTCGGGGAGGTGGCATCTCAAGTATGGCTTTCAGCTTGGCGGTTTCTGTTTCTATCCCCTTCTTACTGACCATGAATCCTAAGAGTTTTCCCTTTGTAACGCCGAAGATGCATTTCTGTGGATTGAGTCTCATCTAATACTGTCACAGTCATTCGAAGAACTTTCGGAGAGCAGGAACATGACCCTCTCTAGTCTTGGATTTGATAATTATATCATCCACATAGACCTCAACTTTTTTGTGAATCAGATCATGAAGGGTGGTTGTGGCAGCCCTCTGGTAGGTATCCCCATAATTCTTGAGACCAAATGGCATAACAGTGTAACAAAAGGTTCCCTATGGGGTGATGAATGCGGTTTTTTCTTGGTGGTCTGGGTGCATTTTGATTTGGTTGTATCCGGTAAACCCATCGATAAATGACTTGAGAGCATGACTGGCGGTGTTGTCCACGATCATGTCAATATTGGGTAATGGATAATCATACTTTGGAGAGGCTTTGTTCAAATCCCGATAGTCTACACACATCCGAACTTTTCCTTCTGATTTCGGCATGGGCACTATATTGGCTAGCCACATGGGATATTCGATCACACGAATGAAGCCTACATTCAACTGTTTGACCACCTCTTTTTTTACCTTGAGCGACCATTCGGTGCAGATTTTTCTCAATTTTTATTTAATCGGCTTGTAATCTGAGAGAGTGGGAATCTCATGCTGAGCTATTTCTGGATTAATACCGGACATATCGTTGTAGGACCATGCGAATACATCCACAAATTCCTTTAGAAATTCTTCAAGTTGTGCATGCTCATGCTCATTAAAGGTAGTCCCTATTCTAATCTCACGCAGTTGGCTACTAGAATTGAGGTTTATAACAACAGTCTCTTCTTCATTGACTTGAAAGCGGTTATGTTGTTTATTATTAACCTTATTTAGATTACTTAAGAATTATTCATTTGCAAAATCATCATCATCATCAAAATTTTGATTAGAATCCAAACAGTTAATGTAAGGCAGAGCAAGATACTCAAAATATTCATTTATTTCATTGATAGGAAATACAGCATTAAGAACCTCATCAAAAGAGGACTCGATTACATTTGAACAAGGATAGTCAACAGAAGAAGAAAAGGGGTAAACATTAGGATTAGGGGAGATTTTAGCAGGTAGAACTGGTGCAGCATGCCAGTTGAGGAGAGGTGTATCAGCAGCTTTAATCAAGTGGGATGGATCCAATGATGTAGTGCCTGAATGAACCGTGCAGAGTGTCAGCCCCGGTGTCTGTAAGTTGAAGGAATCTTCGGAGTCAGTTTCCTCAGTCTCTTCGGCATCTTTGATGAGCAGTTGTTCATGGTGTTGGGAACCTTCGACCAATGGGTAGCTGTCTTGGAAAAAGATCTCCATTCTAGGCTTTATCTTCTTGTTTGTATGGTCATTCCATAGTTCAGGAAAGTCGCAAAAGGGGAAGTCTGGCGAATCATTCTGAGCTCCTATTCTGACAGTTGATACCCCAAACCATAAGGAGGGAAAGCCTTCTTCAGTTCAATCGGTTCAAGTATACCTTGTTGTCTTTGTCCTAGCCCCAGTCCGAGCATGAAGTGCATGTTTCTGAACATCCGAATCACATTGACGTTGCCATGAGTGTCGTATTCTTGACAAACCCTTTTTTTGAAGTTTTCCCCTGTCGGGAGTAAAAGTGGCTCAACTTAGAATCCTGATTGGAGCATATCATTTGACCCATGCCGTATCTCAAGGATCAGACTGCTGGTACTTGCACCCTCGGCATTATCATCGTCGCCCAAGATGGTAATGACCTGTCCGTCAGTGAAGAACTTTAATTTTTGATGGAGTGAGAAAGACACGCCCTTGATACTGTGGAGCCAAGGTCGTTCGAGGAACAGATTGAAACAGGTTGGGATGTCAATAACTTGGAATTCAATGATAGGGTTTATGGGTCCAGCCCCTATTACAAGCTTTATGGATCTCATCACCTCCCAGCGGGAATTATCGTAGGCACGCACAACAGCAAAAGTTGGAGCGATGTCGCTTTCTTTCAGTCCTAAACATTTGAAGGTTCTCAGTGGGCAGACATTCAAGGCGGATCCATTATCGACAAGAGTGAGTGGTACAACCTTCCCCATAACTTCAATGGAGATGTTGAGTGCATGATTGTGGTTTGGCCCAATCTTGGGGATTTCCTCTACGAAAAAGGATAGCATTCGGGTAGAGGTCAAGGATCCAACCAAATTTATCGCTTCTTCTAGTGTGGTAGACGAATGAACTGTGGGTCTAGTGAGTAACTTGATCAAATCATTTCTGTGCAACTGAAAAGACATGAAAAGCCCCCATAAAGTGATGTTAGCTTGATTTTTCTTTAGTTGATCGAGGATCTTACTCTCCTCGAGGGTCATCTCTGGCATAGGTAGGTTTCCAACACCCTTTCCTTTGTCATTGGCTGGCAGTGAGCTTGGAATCTGGTAATGCCTCCCTGATCTGGTCATGTGATTTACTAAAGAAGGAAAAAATATGAATCCTATTTCCTTATCGATCTCGAGTTATTCTGCCACCTTATTTATTTCTCCGAGGAGTTCCTCAAATGATATCATTCCACAAATGTCTACTACCGGGCCAGTTTTCTTTGAAGCTTGCTCTTCATTCGACTCTTCAAATTCTTCCCCCCATCCGGTGGTAATAATTCCGTCTTTCCATGCAAATTCAATGCATTCCACAACTTCAACGCCTTCTTCATACAGGTCATCCCATTCTGTGGGGATGTGTAAGGGTGAAGGGACCAGGCGCCCCTATAGCTTCAATGCATCAAATAACTCGGTGATACTACAAATGTTATTGGTCTGCCTAAACATCATCCAGGCTGACTTCATCGATCGGTACTACCCAACTATCTGACTCTCGGGCCCATTTCCGTGCTTTCAAGAACAGCTTACTGAACCTCTGGCAATCAATAACCATCTGTGAGGGCAATTTCAGCCCGAACTCTGGAGTTAATTTAAAAAATCTGATAATTCCATACCTCAATTTTTAGAATGGATATGGACAGCGATGCATGCTCTGGTAAGGAGTGATAGTGCTTGATCAGTGAGGCTAGCAGGGTGTTGGAGTAAATGTGAGCAAATTTGGAGAGGTTAAGGAAAGTATATGGGTGTGATTTGAGTTGAGGGATCAAATCATGGGTTCTCTTCTAAGAAAATGGCATTGGTATGATTTGGAAGTGGGTTGTGAGTAGTGTTTGGCTTAGTATTAACTAGTGGGGCGATGGTACCCCGATCAATTAGACCTTGGATCATGTTTCGGAGGTAAAAAATTTGGTCAGTGGTATGGCCAACAGTTTGGTGATAGGCGCAATGGGTATCTGCCTTGAAGTTTCTTGGGAGTGGATTTGGCAATGGATGAGGATCCAAAGGTTTAATAAGGTTTCGGCTTAGCAGGGCTTGATAGACATTGGAGAGGGGAGAATGGAGCTCAGTGTATTCCTTTTGGACTGGGACAGTGCGGCTTTCTAGTGCCCATGAGGTGGTTGGTTGAGAGATATTATTGATGATTGAGACTGTAGCACTGGCATATTTTTTGGAGGTGAACTTTTCGAATACCTTCTTTGGATCAACTTATGTTTTGGCAATATCTTCCTCGATACTCCTGCTTATCTGAGAGCTCGGAAGTGGGGGTAGTATTGTCCTCCCATCGTTGCTCGGATATGGGGTAAGAAGTTCTTCTTCATTATGCAGACTTGTTCTTCCTCGAAAGGCCGATTGGTCATAGTTACTGCTTTTTTCCTCCATCGGATGATGAAGTTACTAACTAATTCTCCAGGGTTCTGTTTGATCAGCTCTAAATCACAGCAGGTGACCTCAAGCTCTTCATTGTATTTGTACTCTGACATGAATTCCCGGGCTACATCCTCCCAGCTACGAATTCTGGATTCTTCGAGAGATAAAAATCATTGGAGGGTGCTATCCTTCAGAGTTTGTTGAAACAATTGGGCCATCACTTCTTCAGAAGCCCCTAGAAGAGTCATGGAACGGTGATAACTTCATAGATGAACAATCGAGGGTCCACTTCCTCCGAATTTTTCGATATTTGGCATCTTGAACTTCTCGGGTAACCTCGCTTTAGGATAAGGAGACATGTGGGTGTAGTACATGTAATTTCTCGAGATTCTGACTTGGTCAAACTTCTTGGTGAGCATATTGAGGTCCTCTTTGACTTTGTTCAGCTCTTCTTCCTTCGGATCAATGATCATAGGCAAGTTATCCCCATGCTGGGAAAGGTTCGGCATAGGAAGCTGGGCAGGCGACGGCCCATTGACAGGAGGGGCACATGGAGCGTGCTAATACTATTCAAGAACCCAGATGGGCTCGGGCGGATCCATGGTACGAGGGAATACGGCCTCGGGTTCTTGAGGAATGGGAACCTGGTTTCGTTGTATCTCTCGAACCTCAATTTGGAGGTTGTCAATCTTAGACACACGCTGAGCTAGAATTACCGTCAGATCCGGGTGCACAACGAGTACTTGATCTGTGTTCTCCATGGAAAGTAGATGGATTTCGAACTCGAAAGAATCAATAGGGGAACGGACGGAACTCCTGGGTGACTTGATTGAAGACCGAAGCCAATAAGGAGCCAGGCCAAGGGTTTGCGATCGACCTGAGAAAGCGTAAAATGGGATTTATTTTTTAGAACAAAGGGGGGAAATATTTTTGACATTTTTTTTTGAGATGGAAAGACAAAATGTTTTTGGATTTTTGATAGAGAAAGGAAAAATGTTTTTGGATTTTTGATAACGAAAGGAAAGGAAAAATATATATATTTTTGGATTTTGGGTAAAGAAAAAGGAGAATTTTCCCTTTGGACACGGTCTCAACATGATTATTATAATTATTATGTTTTCACTTTTATTAATTCTCCCAAATACAGAATGAAATATCGGACGGGACCCTAGCCTGGAAAAATTGGGTTTATAATATATGCAAAGCTATGTCTGGACTTGTGACCAGGCTCACAGACAGGGTCCCGTTTTAAAAATGCGCAAGAATTCGGACGGCGGGCCAACCTGGAATTTCGGTAGAATTTCAGGTTGAAACCGAAAATCTAACATGTGTGTCCTAGGCTTGACACCTATATGCGGGTATGCAGTTGGTTGGGTGAAGCGGAAAGGGTTCCCCCCTCTGGCGTGACTTCCACGATATACGTCTTGCTATTGCGGGCAATCGGTATGTGTGGACAAGCCATTTGATATACCTGAGTGTACGTGAATTGCCTCACCATATACCTCATGGGGACGGTACGTGTGAGAGATAATTCGATATACTCGGCATACGTGAATGAGTTCCCTATGATATACCTCCCGTCATGACTTCGGTCAAGCGATACAAAGCGGGGGAACCGTTCGATATACGTTGAAGTTACTTGGCCAATGGAAGGTGAGAGTCATATCGCTTAGGCTAACTGCGCCATGTCGGGCTAGCGCCCATCACGAAGTGACCCTCCAGTTACTGGGTAAAAATTTGGTCAATAACAATGCTCTTTGGTGATGTCGTGTGGACCATGCATGATCCTCTTATTAGTATCTTATGAGAATATCTTTCTTGATTGTGCCAAACAAGGAGCAAAGTGCAAGTACCAACGGTACACCAAGTATGAATGGGTGATGCGTGCCACATGTGGATATATGTGACCCTATGTGCACGTGGTGCGAAGTGTACATGGAGAATTTTCTACAAGTGTGTGAATAGAAGCATAAGCATGGGGTACACATGAGTAATAAAGGGGAACATGCAAATAGGAGGAAAATATAAACAAACATAAAATCCATGTAAATAGAGTTTAGCGCTCAAAATAAACTTATTCATCCCCAATAGAGTCTCCACTGTGGCCATCCCCAATCCTCTCCGCGGTGGGGGGCGCAGCGTGAGAGTGAGAATCCTTATGGTCCCGCGCGTCCCTCTCAGGAGCGCTTCGTCCGGCGTCATTTGAGGTTAGGTGAAAAATGTAGAGAGATTAGAGTCTCCAATCTATTTTACTCAAAACAGACAAAATAAAAGGGGAAGCCATCCCTAAGGACAGTATCCAAAGACATACAAGTGCATACGAAACCAAAATGTTTCGAGAAGGGTCCGGAGGCTAAGTTACGAAATGAGAAGGTGTTAGGCACCCATTCCGCCCTTTCAGTCTCTAATGGATTTTTGTTATTTTCATTTATTTTCCCCGTGATATGTGTGCATGTGTATATATAGTGGAGATAGGAATCATCGACTTGTACTATGGAAGAGGTAAAGCAAGTCATCCGTAGGAAGGTATAAAAGTATTAGAAAATAGGATTTAGGCGATCATCCCTACGTTGGCCGTTATGATGGAATGATAACACATGCGGGATAATACTCCACTAAGAACAAATATATGTATATATATAATATAAGAGAGTGGAGTTTAGAGAAAATAGAAAATAAAAGAAAAAGTAAAAAATAGGACTCGAGTCTAGAGTTTTACCCCGAGACGCCTACGTAGTCTATATAGGCATCAAAGTCCACGTAGTTCGCATGTAAAACGAGGGGTGGGTTTTATCCCATAAATCCAATCGGGGATTCTCTTATTTGTGTGTGTAGAAAATTTGTTTTAGTTGTGAGAAAAGTGTAAGAAAAGTGTGCGAATTGTCGTTTGGAATTTATGAGCAAACCTTCTTTTTCTTTTTCTTTTGTTTGGGGTTTTTTTATTTATATGAAAATAAGAGATGTGTAATAATACTAAATAAAAAGTATATTAGGATGTATGAGATGAGATAATAAAAGTTCTAAGTAATAAAACAAAATATTGCGAATTTATAAGAATTCAAAGAGAAAATTGAACCTTCTTGAAGATCTTGAACTTGATCTTGAATTTTGAAGAACAACCCTTAGACTTGGATGATGATGGAGGGAAGTTAATTCACTAAGTTTGGTGAAAAGGATGATGAAAAGTGAAGGTTGAAAAGGGATTTGGGTGTAGAAATCACGTTGACTTCGAGAGAGGTTTTTTGGATCTGTTGAGAGTGATATCTATCAGATCTGGGCTCCTCTTACAAGTGAGGTCACGCCTCCTTTTTATAGGCCCATGGCATTTCCGATCGGCATAGCCCTGTTCTTTCCATTCGGTAGGTGCGTTAAGGCACACTGCCGATAGGCAGGGTCTGGGATCTGCCGTTTGGTAGTGTCTTTCAGGCCTTTTTGGAAAATTGACCGCAGAACGCAAACCGTTGATCAGAGTCGGGCATGGGGCAAAATGTTGGAAAGGTTATTCAGAGACCTTATAAGGTCCTTTGGACCGCTCCCGGGTTTGGGAGTTGACTTTGGGTTAAATATGGCTCGGAATCATTTGTCGGTCCATTGGACGAGAAAATGTCGGACGCAAACAGATCGTTCGTCCGCATGGTAAGTCCGAATCGTGCACGAGGTGGACTATTGGAAAGGTTAGGAGATGTATTTCTACATTCCAAAGAGTTTGATCTGGTTCAGGGAGTTGACTTTGGTCAACCGGACCCTATAAGCATTCGGTGACCTTTCGAAGTAAAATGAATTGTTCGTCCTTACAGTAAGTCAGAATCATGCACAGAGCAGACCGTTAGAAAGGGGTTTCAGTTCCCTTTGAAGATTCATTCAGTCTCGATCGAGTTAAAGAGTAGACTTAGGTCAAATGGAGACCGGGAGCGCCCGTGGCCTCGTGATTGAGTTTCGAGGAAATTGGGTCATTCGTCCGCATGGTAGGTCGGAATCGCGCATGGGACATACCGTTGGAAAGGGGTTTCAGTTCCCTTCAAAGATTTATTCAGCCTTGGTTGAGCTTAAGACTTTAACTTTTGGTCAAACGGAGCCTGGGAGTGCCCGATGGCTTCTAGGTCAGTACCCGGGGTATAACCTGGGTTTGTCATGATGCCGGGAGGTGCTAGGGACCTAAAGACAGTTTAAGGGGTAACAGAATGGGGTGTCTACACCTGTATTGCTGTCCACACTCGATCAGAGGGAGGCATGGAGTTTTCTACAATATTGGATCAACTCCAAAGGTTTGGGTTGAAAATGCCCGCAGAGATGACCATCGACTATGAGAGTTTCAGTGGCATGTTCATAGAATCCCAAAAGTGGGCACGGGATTCAGATGAGTGGGTGGTGCTCATAGAGGAAATCGGTCTGGATGATATTGTATAGATCATGTATAATATGTTTTGCCAAAAAGGGGAGATATGCAGTGTCCCCCAGTTGCTCACAACCTTTAAACTTCAAGAACGTCTGGTCCTTTCACTTTTGCACTTTCTGCTGAGTGGGAAGACCTGTATAACGAAGTCGTGGAGGTTGTCAATTGCATCAATTATTATTAGTAAGAGTACATCATTGCCATCAGATGGGGGGATGACTTTGATAGCACAAATGATGAACCGAATCATGGAGAATTTAGTTCAGTACTGACTAGTGTGGAATGATCTCTTTCAAAGAATTATCAGGACAAGTCAATAAAGTGTCTATTCATCCCAAAGTGGACAAAGCCACCGGGTTCGTATTCTTCCCCACCTCTGTTAACTATATAATCGGATCCAAGAGATATTATAAAGATCTAAGTCCACATTCAACTGGAATAGATAAAGGAAAGGGAGTTACCGATGAGCTCCCACTTCCAAAGATAACTATTGAAGAAAGTAATGTTCTCAGCCAGCTCAAAAAATCCCAAGACAATATTACCTTATGGGAACTCTTCATATCCTCCCGATTGCACCAAAATGCTCTGATAAAGCTCCTCACAATATCCACAGTTCCTCCATCTACTACTCTCGAAGAAGTCATAAACATGGTTGGATCCCTAACCTCTACCAAACTCCTCTCTTTATCTGAAGAATAAATCCTAAAATTTGGCCCTAATCACAATTATGAGCTCAACATATTTATCGAAGTTTTGGGGAAGACAGTCATGTTATCCCTTATAGACGATGGATTCAATCCCAATGTTTTTCTACTCAAGACCTTCAGCTGCCTATAATTGAAAGTAAGTGATGTCACTCCCACATCCACCACCGTGAATGCCCATGATAACACTCATCGGGAGGTAATGGGTTCTATAAAGCTTACACAAAGGGATGGCCCTATTAACCCTTTTACTGAGTTCCAAGTCATCGATAACCTGCCTGTTTTAATCTACTCCTTGGCCACCTATGACTTCATAACATTTGAGGGGTATTTTCCTCTTTCCATCAGAAACTGAAGTTCTTCGCTAAAGGTAAGTTCATATCCATACTAGGTGATGATGACAGTTCAGACAGTAGCATCATTAGCAATCCAGTATTGGAGATTCAATATGGGACCAATGACATGATCCTCTCTGGCTTCAGAATCGATCCACTCCCTATCCCAGTGGGAGACAATTTTAATGATTGAGTTTGTTAAGAACACACCCCTCAAGGAAACTTCAATATAATCCAGATGTTCAAGAATATGCATTTCATGTCCAAAACGGTGCTAGGACAACTCTAACAAGGGATCCTTGAGCCTATAGTCCCAAAGGTAGCCTTTCCCACATACGACCTGGGCTATCAACCTTCACCAGGCGAACTCAAAGCACTCCGTCAACCAGGACAGGCAAGAAGCTTAAAAGATGAAAATGCCATTTTGAGGAACTCTCTGAATGGAAGATTTATCAAAGAGGGCGAAGACTTCCAGTTTTACGGATTCTACGAATTATGGTAAGACCCCGTCGAGACAAAAGATAAAATTGAGCCTATAGGTCTTCTTTCAAGATGACAATAACTTGGGTGAAAAATGGAAGTATGAGATGAAATATCTAACCGAAAAAACCATGGCAATCACTAAGAACTCTGAGGGGAGAGAATCTGAGGAATTCTCTAACCTGTAGACATTGTGGCTAAGTCTCTGCATGATTTGCCAAGAAGTTGCGCCGTCAGACTCGTTCGCAAAGATCGTAACCATTGAGCTCTGCCATGAGCTCGGTAAAGTCCTGGATCATTCTCGAGGTCCAAGGTACTGATGAAAACCTTACTCGGGACATGGTCACCTCGTTAGCTGCTCGTCACCTTACTTCTGTAAGTCTTCTTACTTTGAACTTTTCATATTTCCTTTGTCATTTCTGTTTCTGACTTATTTTCTTTTTCCTTTCACAGTTGATGAGCTGCTTTAATATAATTCTGAAGAAGGATGAAGCAATTAAAGCTTCATGCTCCTCGTCCAGCGTGGAGGGAGATTTGGAAGAAGCTATCAAAGCTTTGGACGATTCTCGCCAGACATATGCTACTGAAAAGGCTGTCTGGGAGAAGAAGCTTGCCTCAACCGAGAAGGAAAAAACTCGAGCTATTGATGCATCCAAGGAGTTAGAGAAGAGAATAAATGCCCTGGTGAAGGCAAATAAGGAGCTCGAAGAGAAGCTCAAGACTGCTGGAGAGTTTGAAAATAAACTCAAGGCTGCCGAGGAGGAGTTGGCTCAACTTCGGGAAGTAGGTCGGCAGAAGGATGAGGTTGAAAATAAATTGAAAGCTGCTGATAACCTGTTGTCCGAGAAGCTTTCCTCGGAGAAGTTGAAGAGGAAAATGGATGTGAAGAAGTCCTTCAGCGCTGGCTGGGACAAGGGGTGGAACAAGGGGTTGGCTGCCATGGTGTCGCAAGTGGACTATGGCAGCCTCAAATACTTTAGGGATGGATGGGTTGCTGCTCTCCAGGAAATGAAAGTTGATGAATCTTCTGAGCTTTTCCTACAACACATTCCTGGTCCCCCTCGAACCCCAGAAGATCTTGAAGAGGACGAAGCTGCCCCAGAAGAGTCTTCTATGGTGATGGGATATCATCCCCCAGCCATTCAGCCTGCTACCGAGGAACTTCAGCAGATTGTTACTTCCTTCGAACAACTGCCAGTGCTCCCCGAGAACTATCCATTCCCTCCGAGCAACCTACTTCCTCGTCCCAGCCTCCTGAGAAGGTTTTGGGAGACAAGGAAAAGGTGTAGAGTTGTTCGGGTTTATCTTTACATTTTTCTTTTATCAATTGTAACCCATCATATGTAACTCTGGATTTTATGATCTAATAAAACTTGGAATTTTTTGCATACTATTGTCTATCTTCATACTTTGTCTTGATTCTTATTGATTACTGCTTTTTCTTTCTCTGCTAGTTTCTGGCCAGGATGGAATTGTTATCTGCCCATGATACAAAGCTGCTGCGACAATGTAATGAATATTTTAAGGCTGGTCACACAGACCTGAGTGCAGCACAAGTTGTAGACATCCTCGGCCAAGATGCTTCAGAACAGGCAGTTGAAGCATATCAATATCTGAAGTGTCTTCTTGATCGAGCAGTGGCCAATAATGTGGCCTATTACGATATGATCGAGGATCTCTAAGGCACCCTCGAAGACCTTCAGCAACAATACAAAGAATCAACTGCCCTGTTGCATGAGAGTTACGAGAAGAAGTACAAGCTGATCATTACCGACAAGGGCTACGAGAAGCTTTTTGCTGGATATGATGTAAGGGAGAGAACTTTGAAAGGTGAGGTCGAGGAGTGCAGATAAATTACCGAGTTGTTAGAGCAAGAGAACAACAAATTGCAGAAAGAGCTATCACAGTTGAAGTCTGCAGCCTCTTCTTCAAAAGCCTTAATCCCAGTGACCGATGAGGGATTTTCGTTCCTAGAGGTCGAGAACGCCAACTTGAGGGATGAGTTGGAAACTTTAAAGAGAGCTGGCCCCTCTACATCAACTCGTGGACGAGAAAGAACTCCTCGGGGACGAGCAAGAGCAGCTCAGATTCTTGTCGAGGAACAGAGGACTCAGTCTTCCTTAGAGAACCAGACCTTCCAGCTAATGGCGAAGAACCAGGCTTTGGCTGAAATGTTAAAGAAAATCAAAGACCTGGAAGAGCATCTCTCCACGCAGAAGTCTACCTTGGAGAACAATGAGATCTTCATCAAAAATCTCTACGAGCATCTAGATAGGCTAACATATCAGTTCCACAAACATCCCAGGGAGTTCTGGATGTCTGGATACAATGAAGCGCTCTACCACTTGGACGATCGTATACAGAATGCCAACAATAAGGGCTACAAGCAAGGCTGGTTGAATGCCTTAGGTGTGCTGCAGCTCGAATAGGGTCATTACCTGTGGGACTACCACAATCCCGGGTTGCTTGACTTACCTGTGCCACCATACAAATTAGATATGAGTTGGATCCCTGAACGGGCCATTCCTCGGAGCTTGATTTCAAAGTATCTCGGTGACTACAATCTCCATTCACAAACCGAGATATCTCGTCCCGAGCATCTCTTAGATCGACCATCCGTGATGAATGTCAGGATGTTGAAAGATCTCAATTTTATAAATTCTCCTCTGGCTTTAAATGATCCGCCTGCTGACGAGGAACATGTGTCAAAAGCAGAGGGGAAAAGACCAGTAGAATAGGAATTTTTGATGTAATAGTTAGTATACATATCAATATCAATGTAACTTTCATTTCATTATCAATGTAATTTATTTTGAATTCAATGAAAGACTTTCATTTTTGTTTGCAAATCTTAATTGCTATTGTCTTGTAATACACTTTATATTTGAGCATGCATAACTGTTAAAAAATAACAATATTGCGTAGTTTGTTGATCAACTTATTGTTGAATAGCTTGAATTTATGGTTGTCATACGGCAAAAACAACATTTTGTTTCTCGACCAACTTAGTAATAATTACGAGTATCAAAAATGTTGCTCGATCATTTAATAATAAAGTTTTGTTTCTCGACCAAATAAAGTAACGAGTATCAAGAAATGTTTAAAATGCTTCCAACCAACCAAGGTCGTTAAATTATTCATGTCGACCAACTACAGTTAGTGGGTTTTTATCCTGACCAGCCATAGTTAGTAGATTTTTTTCTTAAATGTTTCCGACCAACCAAGGTCGGTAAATTTTCCTTGTCGACCAACTACAGTTGGTGGGTTTTTATCCCCGACCAGCCATAGTTAGTCTTTTTGAAATAATTTTACTTCCCGACCAACTCAAGTTGGCATTTTCGAGAATATATTTACTTCCTAGCCGACATAAGTTGGCATTTTTAGGAATACTTTTATTTCCTGAGAAACACAATTTTATTTCTAGTAGGAATATAAGTTTTTCTTCCCGGAGGAATACAAAAATTTTTCTTCCCAGAGGAATATTAGTAGCTTTACTTCCTGGAGGAATATTGGTAGCTTTACTTCCCGGAGGAATATTGGTAGCTTTACTTCTCGGAGGAATATAGGTAGCTTTACTTCCTGTAGGAATATAGGTTTCTCGACCAACCTTAGTTGGCATTTTCGAGAAAAAAATTGAGTAGCCTGAGCTTTGTCGAGTTTTGCCCCGAGTAGTGTGTAGCAACCTGAGTGCAGCATACATTGTAGACATCCTCGGCCAAGATGCTTCACAATAGGCAGTTGAAGCATATCAATATCTGAAGTGTCTTCTTGATCGAGCAGTGGCCAATAATGTGGCCTATTACGATATGATCGAGGATCTCCAAGGCACCCTCGAAGACCTTCAGCAACAATACAAAGAATCAACTGCCCTGTTGCATGAGAGTTACGAGAAGAAGTACAAGCTGATCATTGCCGACAAGGGCTACGAGAAGCTTTTTGCTGGATATGATGTAAGGGAGAGAACTCTGAAAGGTGAGGTCGAGGAGTACAGACCAATTTTCGAGTTGCTAGAGCAAGAGAACAACAACATGCAGAAAGAGCTATCACAATTGAAGTCTGCAGCCTCTTCTTCAAAAGCCTTAATCCCAGTGACCGATGAGGGATTTTCGTTCCTAGAGGTCGAGAACTCCAACTTGAGGGACAAGTTGGAAACCTTAAAGAGAGTTGGCACCTCTACATCAACTCGTGGACGAGCAAGATCTCCTCGGGGACGAGCAAAAGCAGCTCGGATTCCTGTCGAGGAACAGAGGACTCGGTCTGCCTTAGAGAACCAGACCTTCCAGCTAATGGCGAAGAACCAGGCTTTGGCTGAAATGTCAATGAAAATCAGAGACCTGGAAGATCAGCTCTCCACGCTGAAATCTACCTTGTATAACAATAAGATCTTCATTAAAAATCTCCACGAGCAGCTAGACAGGCTAACATATCAGTTCCATAAATAGCCCAGGAAGTTCTGGATGGCTGGATACAATGAAGCGCTCTACCACTTGGACGATCGTATCCAGAATGCCAACAATAAGGGCTACAAGCAAGGCTGGTTGAATGCCTTAGGTGTGCTGCAGCTCGAATAGGGTCATTACCTGTGGGACTACCACAATCCCGGGTTGCTTGACTTACCTGTGCCACCATACAAATTGGATATGAGTTGGATCCCTGCACGGGCCATTCCTCGGAGCTTGATTTCAAAGTATCTTGGTGACTATAATCTCCATTCACAAACCGAGATATCTCGTCCCGAGCATCTCTTAGATCGACCATCCGTGATGAATGTCAGGATGTTGAAGGATCTCAATTTTATAAATTCTCCTCTGGCTTTAAATGATCCGCCTGCTGACGAGGAACCTGTGTCAAAAGCAGAGGGGAAAAGACCAGTAGAATAGGAATTTTTGATATAATAGTTAGTATACATATCAATATCAATGTAACTTTCATTTCATTATCAATGTAATTTATTTTGAATTCAATGAAAGACTTTCATTTTTGTTTGCAAATCTTAATTGCTATTGTCTTGTAATACACTTTATATTTGTGCATGCATAACTGTTAAAAAATAACAATATTGCGTAGTTTGTTGATCAACTTATTGTTGAATAGCTTGAATTTATGGTTGTCATACGGCAAAAACAACATTTTGTTTCTCGACCAACTTAGTAATAATTACGAGTATCAAAAATGTTGCTCGATCATTTAATAATAAAGTTTTGTTTCTCGACCAAATAAAGTAACGAGTATCAAGAAATGTTTAAAATGCTTCCAACCAACCAAGGTCGTTAAATTATTCATGTCGACCAACTACAGTTAGTGGGTTTTTATCCCGACCAGCCATAGTTAGTAGATTTTTTTGTTAAATGTTTCCAACCAACCAAGGTCGGTAAATTTTCCTTGTCGACCAACTACAGTTGTTGGGTTTTTATCCCCGACCAGCCATAGTTAGTCTTTTTGAAATAATTTTACTTCCCTACCAACTCAAGTTGGCATTTTCGAGAATATATTTACTTCCTAGCCGACATAAGTTGGCATTTTAAGGAATACTTTTATTTCCCGAGAAACACAATTTTATTTCTAGTAGGAATATAAGTTTTTCTTCCCGGAGGAATACAAAATTTTTTCTTCCCAGAGGAATATTAGTAGCTTTACTTCCTGGAGGAATATTGGTAGCTTTACTTCTCGGAGGAATATTGGTAGCTTTACTTCTCGAAGGAATATAGGTAGCTTTACTTCCTGTAGGAATATAGGTTTCTCGACCAACCTTAGTTGGCATTTTCGAGAAAAAAATTGAGTAGCCTGAGCTTTGTCGAGTTTTGCCCCGAGTAGTGTGTAGCAACCTGAGTGCAGCATAAGTTGTAGACATCTTCGGACAAGATGCTTCAGAACAGGCAGTTGAAGCATATCAATATCTGAAGTGTCTTCTTGATCGAACAGTGGTCAATAATGTGGCCTATTACGATATGATCGAGGATCTCCAAGGCACCCTCGAAGACCTTCAGCAATAATACAAAGAATCAACTGCCCTGTTGCATGAGAGTTACGAGAAAAAGTACAAGCTGATCATTGCCGACAAGGGCTACGAGAAGCTTTTTGCTGGATATGATGTAAGGGAGAGAACTCTGAAAGGTGAGGTCGAGGAGTGCAGACCAATTTTCGAGTTGCTAGAGCAAGAGAACAACAACTTGCAGAAAGAGCTATCACAGTTGAAGTCTGCAGCCTCTTCTTCAAAAGCCTTAATCCCAGTGACCGATGAGGGATTTTCGTTCCTAGAGGTCGATAACTCCAACTTGAGGGACAAGTTGGAAACCTTAAAGAGAGTTGGCCCCTCTACATCAACTCGTGGACGAGCAAGATCTCCTCGGGGACGAGCAAGAGCAGCTCGGATTCCTGTCGAGGAACAGAGGACTCAGTCTGCCTTAGAGAACCAGACCTTCCAGCTAATGGCGAAGAACCAGGCTTTGGCTGAAATGTCAAAGAAAATCAAAGACCTGGAAGATCAGCTCTCCACGCAGAAATCTACCTTGGAGAACAATAAGATCTTCATCAAAAATCTCCACGAGCAGCTAGACAGGCTAACATATCAGTTCCACAAACATCCCAGGGAGTTCTGGATGGCTGGATACAATGAAGCGCTCTACCACTTGGACGATCGTATACAGAATGCCAACAATAAGGGCTACAAGCAAGGCTGGTTGAATGCCTTAGGTGTGCTGCAGCTCGAATAGGGTCATTACCTGTGGGACTACCACAATCCCGGGTTGCTTGACTTACCTGTGCCACCATACAAATTGGATATGAGTTGGATCCCTGCACGGGCCATTCCTCGGAGCTTGATTTCAAAGTATCTCGGTGACTACAATCTCCATTCACAAACCGAGATATCTCGTCCCGAGCATCTCTTAGATCGACCATCCGTGATGAATGTCAGGATGTTGAAGGATCTCAATTTTATAAATTCTCTTCTGGCTTTATATAATCCGCCTGCTGACGAGGAACCTGTGTCAAAAGCAGAGGGGAAAAGACCAGTAGAATAGGAATTTTTGATGTAATAGTTAGTATACATATCAATATCAATGTAACTTTCATTTCATTATCAATGTAATTTATTTTGAATTCAATGAAAGACTTTCATTTTTGTTTGCAAATCTTAATTGCTATTGTCTTGTAATACACTTTATATTTGAGCATGCATAACTGTTAAAAAATAACAATATTGCGTAGTTTGTTGATCAACTTATTGTTGAATAGCTTGAATTTATGGTTGTCATACGGCAAAAACAACATTTTGTTTCTCGACCAACTTAGTAATAATTACGAGTATCAAAAATGTTGCTCGATCATTTAATAATAAAGTTTTGTTTCTCGACCAAATAAAGTAACGAGTATCAAGAAATGTTTAAAATGCTTCCAACCAACCAAGGTCGTTAAATTATTCATGTCGACCAACTACAGTTAGTGGGTTTTTATCCCGACCAGCCATAGTTAGTAGATTTTTTTCTTAAATGTTTCCGACCAACCAAGGTCGGTAAATTTTCCTTGTCGACCAACTACAGTTGTTGGGTTTTTATCCCCGACCAGCCATAGTTAGTCTTTTTGAAATAATTTTACTTCCCGACCAACTCAAGTTGGCATTTTTGAGAATATATTTACTTCCTAGCCGACATAAGTTGGCATTTTAAGGAATACTTTTATTTCCCGAGAAACACAATTTTATTTCTAGTAGGAATATAAGTTTTTCTTCCCGGAGGAATACAAAATTTTTTCTTCCCGGAGGAATACAAGTAGCTTTACTTCCTGGAGGAATATTGGTAGCTTTACTTCCCGGAGGAATATTGGTAGCTTTACTTCTCGGAGGAATATAGGTAGCTTTACTTCCTGTAGGAATATAGGTTTCTCGACCAACCTTAGTTGGCATTTTCGAGAAAAAATTTGAGTAGCCTGAGCTTTGTCGAGTTTTGCCCCGAGTAGTGTGTAGCAACCTGAGTGCATCATAAGTTGTAGACATCCTCGGCCAAGATGCTTCAGAACAGGCAGTTGAAGCATATCAATATCTGAAGTGTCTTCTTGATCGAGCAGTGGCCAATAATGTGGCCTATTACGATAAGATCGAGGATCTCCAAGGCACCCTCGAAGACCTTCAGCAACAATACAAAGAATCAACTGCCCTGTTGCATGAGAGTTACGAGAAGAAGTACAAGCTGATCATTGCCGACAAGGGGTACGAGAAGCTTTTTGCTGGATATGATGTAAGGTAGAGAACTCTGAAAGGTGAGGTCGAGGAGTGCAGATAAATTGCCGAGTTGCTAGAGCAAGAGAACAATAACTTGCAGAAAGAGCTATCACAGTTGAAGTCTGCAGCCTCTTCTTCAAAAGCCTTAATCCCAGTGACCCATGAGTGATTTTCGTTCCTAGAGGTCGAGAACTCCAACTTGAGGGACAATTTGGAAACCTTAAAGAGAGTTGGCCCCTCTACATCAACTCGTGGACGAGCAAGATCTCCTCGGGGACGAGCAAGAGCAGCTCGGATTCCTGTCGAGGAACAGAGGACTCAGTCTGCCTTAGAGAACCAGACCTTCCAGCTAATGGCGAAGAACCAGGCTTTGGCTAAAATGTCAAAGAAAATCAGAGACCTGGAAGATCAGCTCTCCACGCAAAAATCTACCTTGGAGAACAATAAGATCTTCATCAAAAATCTCCACGAGCAGCTAGACAGGCTAACATATCAGTTCCACAAATAGCCCAGGTAGTTCTGGATGGATGGATACAATGAAGCGCTCTACCACTTGGACGATCGTATCCAGAATGCCAACAATGAGGGCTACAAGCAAGGCTGGTTGAATGCATTAGGTGTGCTGCAGCTCGAATAGGGTCATTACCTATGGGACTACCACAATCCCGGGTTGCTTGACTTACCTGTGCAACCATACAAATTGGATATGAGTTGGATCCATGCACGGGCCATTCCTCGGAGCTTGATTTCAAAGTATCTCGGTGACTACAATCTCCATTCACAAACCGAGATATCTCGTCCCGAGCATCTCTTAGATCGGCCATCCGTGATGAATGTCAGGATGTTGAAGGATCTCAATTTTATAAATTCTCCTCTGGCTTTAAATGATCCGCCTGCTGACGAGGAACCTGTGTCAAAAGCAGAGGGGAAAAGACCAGTAGAATAAGAATTTTTGATGTAATAGTTAGTATACATATCAATATCAATGTAACTTTCATTTCATTATCAATGTAATTTATTTTGAATTCAATGAAAGACTTTCATTTTTGTTTGCAAATCTTAATTGCTATTTTCTTGTAATACACTTTATATTTGTGCATGCATAACTGTTAAAAAATAACAATATTGCGTAGTTTGTTGATCAACTTATTGTTGAATAGCTTGAATTTATGGTTGTCATACGGCAAAAACAACATTTTGTTTCTCGACCAACTTAGTAATAATTACGAGTATCAAAAATGTTGCTCGATCATTTAATAATAAAGTTTTATTTCTCGACCAAATAAAGTAACGAGTATCAAGAAATGTTTAAAATGCTTCCAACCAACCAAGGTCATTAAATTATTCATGTCGACCAACTACAGTTAGTGGGTTTTTATCCCGACCAGCCATAGTTAGTAGATTTTTTTCTTAAATGTTTCCGACCAACCAAGGTCGGTAAATTTTCCTTGTCAATCAACTACAGTTGGTGGGTTTTTATCCCCGACCAGCCATAGTTAGTCTTTTTGAAATAATTTTACTTCCCGACCAACTCAAGTTGGCATTTTCGAGAATATATTTACTTCCTAACCGACATAAGTTGGCATTTTTAGGAATACTTTTATTTCCCGAGAAACACAATTTTATTTATAGTAGGAATATAAGTTTTTCTTCCCGGAGGAATACAAAATTTTTTCTTCCCGGAGGAATACAAGTAGCTTTACTTCCCGGAGGAATATTGGTAGCTTTACTTCCCGGAGGAATATAGGTAGCTTTACTTCCCGGAGGAATATAGGTTTCTCGACCAACCTTAGTTAGCATTTTCGAGAAAAAATTTGAGTAGCCTGAGCTTTGCCGAGTTTTGCCCCGAGTAGTGTGTAGCACTATTCCTCGAAAAAACTTTCAATAAAAAGAAATAATTCGACAGAATATTTTCATTTTATTCATCATTGATAGTACTTACGCAGGTGCTCTGCATTCCAGGCTTTCTTAAACTCCTCGCCTTCTAACGTTGCTATTTGATAAGTTCCTGGTCGAATAACTTCTGTAACTTAGTATGGTCCATGCCAGTTTGCCTCCAGCTTATTGTGCTTTTGAATGACTTTCTTCAGCACATAATCTCTTTCTTTCAGGTCGCACTACTTCACCCTTTTGTTGTAGAACAAAGTTGTTCGCTGCTGGTAAGCAGCATTTCTAATGGCTGCTTCTTCTCTAACTTCCTCGAGCATGTCTAAGTCCAGTCTTCTCATTAAGTCGCTGACAGGGGAATTGAAATTCAGAACCCTGTGTGTTGGGAGGCTTAACTCGGAAAGTATAACGGCTTCACTTCCAAACGCCAGCATATATGGTGATTCTCCAGTTGCTACTCGGGGAGTAGTTCGGTAAGCCCAGAGTACTGATTGTAGCTCGTTGATCCAGTTTGCTTTCGTATCATCCAATCTTTTCTTCAAACCATTCAGTAGCGTTCTGTTTGTCACTTCAGTTTGTCCGTTGCTTTGAGGATGGCCTGGTGCTGAGTGGACCTTCAAAATATATGATTGATGACAATAGGCAGTGAACTCCTCGTTATCAAATTGTGTTCCATAGTCTGTGATGAAATCATGAGGAAGACCATATCGACAAATGATATTCTTCCAAATAAATTGGTACACCTTCTCGTACGTCATATCAATGAGTGGCTCAGCTTCTACCCACTTAGTAAAATAGTCCACTATGACGATGAGGTATTTGAACCTTCCTTGAGTCGTTGGCAGTGGCCCAACCAAATCAATTCTCCACATTGCAAATGGCCAAGGGGAAGTTATGGGTGTCAACAATGCTTGTGGAGTTCTTCGGATGGAGGAAAAGCGCTGGCATTTGTCACACTTCTTGGCATAAGCTATACAATCAGCTCTCATCGTCGGCCAGTAGTATCCCTACGTCATCACTCTTTGCAAAAGCGTCCGACCTGCTATATGTGATCCACAGGACCCTTCATGGATCTCTTCAATCAATTCATTCACCTCGGAGGGATGTACACATCTCTGCAAACCTGCCATAATTCCTCGTCTATATAAAACACCACTAGTTAATACATACCGAGCAGCTTTAAACTTCAATTTCTTGGCTGTGAGCTTGTCAATTGGTAATTCTCCCTCTTCAATATATGTCCTGATGGGATCCATCCAAGATGATCCTAAATCAAGGTTAATAAAGTTCACCGTCAGATCTTCATCTATACTCCGACCAGCTAGCACTTCAATTGGGATTGTTCATCGTAGATCGGTGCGAGTAGCTGATGCTAGTCGAGCTAGGGCGTCTGCTCTCGCATTCTCCATTCTTGGTATTCTGACCAGCTGAATAGCGATAAATTCTGACAGCAGCTCCTTTGCCTTTGCATGATATCTGATCATTAATTCTCCTCTAACTGCAGATACTCCCAACATTTGATTTACGGTCAATTGAGAATCACTGAAGACAATAATCTGTTGCGCCTCCATAATTTTTTCCAAACTAAGTCCTGTAATCATGGCCTCATACTCAGCCTCATTGTTGGAAGCTTTGAATTGGAAACGCAGGGCGTATTCCATGTCGACCTCGTCTGGAGTGCTCAAAACTATCCCCGCGCCACATCCTGTAGTGCAAGATGAACCATCTACATATAACCTCCATATAGTTAACTCATCTTCAAATTTCTAATCAGTCAGAGTTCCTCGGTGAAATATTTGCTGCTTCCTTTCATCCTCCCCGGATTTTTCTTTATCTTCGTAGATCATCTCTTCTTGCCCTTTTACCAATCGGAATTGGTCTGAGCTCGAATTTGATGATCTTGTAACATCCACATGCCCTTTTACCAATCGGAATTGGTTTGAGCTAGTGTTTGTTGATCCTGTAACATCCACAGGTTGATCAGTGAGCAACTTTTGTTCCTCATCCGGAGTGCTCACAACTTTCCCTGCGTCACATCCTGTAACATCCACACGCCCTTTTACCAATCGGAATTGGTCTGAGCTTGTGTTTGTTGATCCTGTAACATCCACAGGTTGATCAGCGAGCAACTTTTGCTCCTTGGGGGTATCAGGATAGGTGAACTCTGCTATAAAATCTGCTACAGCCTGACCTTTTAACGATTATCTGGGTTCATAAACTGTATCATATTCACCGAGCTTTATTGCCCAGTACATCAATCTCCCTAATTTTTCTGGTTTATGAAGGGCTTGCCTCAATGGCATATCGGTATATAATACTATGGTATGAGCCTGGAAGTATGGCCTCATTCTTCTACTTGCCTCAATAAGCGCCAGTGCTAACTTTTCCAGCCTTGGATATCTGATCTCTGCTCCTTGGAAGGCCTTACTTGTGTAGTAAATTGGTTTTTGCACTCCATTATCCACTCTGATCAACGCCGAGCTAACTGCATTCTCGGACACTGTAAGGTACAAATACAATTTTTCTCCCATCACTGGCCTGGACAACAGTGGGGGTGCTCCCAAGTATTTCTTCAAGTCTTGAAAAGCTTTCTCACATTCATCATTCCACTCAAAAGTCTTTCTGAGTGTCTTGAAGAATGGGAGACATCTATCAGTTGCTCATGACACAAATCTGTTGAGTGCTGCTACTCGTCCTGTGAGACTCTGCACTTCCTTCTTCGTCGTTGGAGATCGCAACCCTAATAGAGCTTTGATCTTTTCAGGATTTGCTTCAATGCCTCGTTGATTGACAATGTACCCGAGAAACATGCCTTCTCGTACTCCAAATATGCACTTCGTCGGGTTCAGCTTCATTTGATATTTATCCAGTTGATCAAAAGTTTGACTTAAGTCAACTAGATGATCGGCAGCTTTCTTGATTTTCGTCAGCATGTCGTCAACATAGACTTCCATATTGCAACTGATTTGTTCAGCAAAGACCTTGTTCATCATCCGCTGATATGTCGCACCTGCATTTTTCAAACCAAAAGGCATAACATTATAACAATAAGTTCCCCTAGGGGTAATGAAAGAAGTACTCTCCCTATCTTCAGGTTTAATTTTGATCTGATTGTAGCCAGAATAAGCATCCATGAAGCTCAGCAACTCGTGTCCCGAGGTAGCATCCACCAGTTGATCAATTCGGGGCAGTGGAAAGTGATCCTTTGGGCATGCTTTGTTGAGGTCGGTGAAGTCTACACACATCCTCCACTTGTTATTTTTCTTCTTTACCATCACCACATTGGCTAACCAGTCTGGATATTTAACATCTTCAATGAAACAAGCTTTCTTGAGCTTCTCGACTTCCTCCTATATAGCTTGATTCTTCTCGGGACTGAATACTCTTCTTCTCTGCTTCACAGGCTTGATCTCCTTATTCACATTGAGCTCGTGACATAAGAAGTTTGGGTCTATCCCAGGCATATCTTCATGACTCCATGCAAAAGTTTGTCTTCTACTTCTAAGGAAAGTTATTAATTCATGTTTTAATGAGGCTTCCAACGACGAACCTACTTGAGTAGTTCGCTCAGGGTGTTCGTCGTCCAGAATGATGTTTTCAGTAGCTTCCACCACTTGACCCTTCATGAGTTGAGACTCATCTCTAGGATCTAATGTTTCAATTTCTGCACCTTCATCCACCTGATAGGTAGTAGTATTTTTCCTTGATTCCTCAAGTTCTTCTTGCTCGACGGATGAATAATAGCATTCCCGAGCTACTTTCTGATCACCTTTCACAACTCCTACTCCAAAGTTTGTTGGAAATTTTAGGCACTGATGCACTGTAGATGGTACAGCCTCGAACTTCTTCAATCCTACTCTTCCCATGATGATATTGTACGATGATTGAACATTCTTACCCATCACAATGAAACATATTCTTTTTGTCCGAAAAGCAGGCCACGTACCAATGAATATATCCAACTTGATCGTCCCAAGTGGAAATACTTTCTCGCCAGCAAAACCGATGAGGGGTCTGTGGTAAGGCTCCAGTTGAGATAGCTTTAGATTTAAACTATCGACGCACGAGTAGAATATGATGTCTGCCGAGCTACCATTGTCGACCAGTACTCTTGAAATCATTACCTCCTTCATCCTCATTTTAATCACCATGGGTCATTATGAGGATACAAAACTCCTGCAAAGTCATTCTTTGAGAAATCGATGACCAATTTCTCCTTGTTCACCTTTCTCGGGCGATCCTCCTCAGCTAGATTTATTCGCTGAATGTATGAGAAAGCTTGAGCCTCACCGAGGTAAGCTTTTCTCTTTATAGTAAGGTCTCCTCCTCCTGTATCTCCACCTGTTATAACATTACAGTCAAATGACCCAATGCGTATTGAAAATACCTCTCGTTCTGGCTGCCTTGGTCTCTTGGGAAGATTGGGGTCGTCTTCTGGATCAACTTCATGGTTTCTTTTATTGTTCTCCTCTCCTCGACGAGGAGATCTAGACCTTTATCTTGCTCGTTCGTTGTTTCTTCTTTCGTTTCCACGATCAACATACTTCGACGGCTTTCCTCGTCTGATGAGTGTTTCAATCTCATTCTGAAGAGCTATGCAATTCTTGGTCATATGGCCATGATCTTTATAAAACTCGCAATACTTTGCCTTATTCCTCTTGTCAAGGTCTGCCTTCATTTTCTCTGGCCAGTTTAGTTCCTCGTTGTTCTTGATTTCCTCGAGAACATGGTTGATATCCTTCTTTAAAGGAGTATAATTATCATATTTCTTCATTACATCCCATACCGACCTACTTTTTGAATGTTTGTCATTACCATTGTTCTTATGCTCTTTCTTCTTAGCTTTATCACCTTCCACCTTGGTTTCTTTAGCATCCATATTCTTCTTTGCAGCCATAGCCTCCTCGGCGTTCATAATCTTGGATGCTTTACCCATCAGGTCCGACATGGTTCTAGGTGGATCTTTGGCCAAAGTGTAGTACAACTTGTTCGGCAGTAGTCCACTCATCAAGGCAGTAATAGCTGTCTTCTCCTCATAATCAATGACTTCCAGTTTCACGTTATTAAAACGAGTTATGTAATCTTTGGTACTCTCACCAACCTTTTGTCTAACACTTAACAAATGTGCTACTCGTTTAACTGGCTTTGCCCCAAAACAGAAATTCCCAATGAATAACTCGGCCAGTTGAAGAAAAGTTGAGATCTTACCCTGAGGAAGATTATTATACCATATTTGAGTAGATCCGGTAAGAGTTCCCGAGAATGCCCTGCATCTCATCTCATCTGGAACAACATAGATGTCAGCTGCAGCTTGGTATTGTTCTATATGAAGGACAGGATCAGTCTTTCCATCATATTTGGGGGTCACAACAGGTGCTTTGAACTTTGATGGTGTTGGAAAATCTATAATAGCCTGGACAAAATGTGTTCCTCGAACAAAGGTTCGTTGTAGAGGGTTCTTGGCCTTAGACATTTCTCCTAATGTATCCTCCAGCCTTTGAATAGATCCTTTCCATGCATCATTCCCTTCCTCAGGCCTGTTGGTTCGAGCAATTGATCCCGTTGAAGTGGCTTCTTGAGATCTATCTTGACGAGCAGCTGGTCGCTCATGAGATCTATCTTGACGAGCAGCTGGTCGCGACTGGGCAGATCCTTCCCTTAAATTTGATTATCGTCAAAAACTCCTCGATACAACTTTAGGAGGACCTCTATTCCTTCCAAGTCCTAATCGATCAAAAGGTGATACCCTGCTTAACCTTTCTAGCGCACTAGTCCTTTCTGGTGAGAGAGTAACACGTTGTTCAGTATCTGTGGCTCGTACTGACGAAGTTCGTCCGGGTTAATAAGAAAAATCTTCAGATTCTTCATTGCGATATGAATTGGTACGCCTGGTACGTGAGGATGGTGCATGGGTGTTTCTTTGAATACTTCGTGGTCTTGAATGGGATGACGCACCGCCATGGAGAGTTTGGATTAGTTGTCGCATTGTTTCTTGCATGACGGTCTGGCCCTGAGCCAGATTTGTCATTATTCCAGCCAGATCTGGAATATTTGGCGGAGTAGATGGATTTGGAGGGGTTCCAGCGTTGCGATTACTGGATTCAGGAATATCAGCCATTTGTGATGGATTATTTTTGGTGAAAAATAATATTACCAGTCGTTTCCCACAGACGACGCCAATCTGTTGATGTAAAAAATTAGATCACTCTAATTATTCAATCACAGATAAATAAATGAGACAAAGAATTTTAAAGTGGTTCAGCCTTATAAGAATGGCCTACGTCCACGGTTGTTTTATTGCTGAATGTTTGGGAATTCTCGATTACAAGTTCTATCAAGAAATTCCGGTATGGATCCCGGGTCCTTTTTAATGAGAATTGTACAATGTATTTATAGCCCTGAGGCTGTAATGTGAAAGGGTAATACATTAAATGGGATACATATGAAAGGGTAATAAATTTAATGCCCCTTAAGCGTGTGCGTCTGAATGATAAGCATTTAATGAATCAGTTGAACAGTTGGTTATCCCGCTATTAATGCTTTATTCGAGGTGGAGCTCGGACCGCCTGAGTTGCTCGGACCGCCTAAGCTTCTTGGTACTTAAGAGTTCCTCGGTGAGGTTTTGTTCCTCTGAGCGTGTGAATTCCTCGGGGAAGCAGTGTTCCTCGGGGAAATAGTCTTCCTCGTTGTAATCTTATTCTTCGGAGTGTGTCTTCATTCAATTGCCACGTGTCTTCATTCAATTGGGCCATGTCAGCAGACTAATTTTGGTATCAACAAGCATATTGACCCGAAAAATGGGACCTAAATATAATTACCTCGTCTATTTATTTCCTTTATTTATATTTTCATGTCTCTTTCTCTTCCATTTTTATTTTTCATTTTTTAGGAGATTAAGGCCATCTCCAACAAAGCTTTCCATCAACCCCGATTTCTACGGTAGAAAGAAAAAGAATTGAAAAACCTCTCCAACCCAAGTTTCTTATTACTTGTGAATCTGAGTTGGCTGCTGAATCATATAGAAATTTCCTTCTACAATTTCTAGATGTAGAAATGAAGGATCAGTTAGAGAATCTGACATGTCAAATACCACATAATCCACGTTTTCAGTTGCTCTTAAAATTACAGTAGAACTACCATTTAGAAATAAACTGTTGGAGAAGTCCTTCTATCAGTATTTCAATTTTGTAGAAAGAAACTACAACTCAGATAGAACCATTTCTAAAATTCCACTACCAACTAGGATTGAAAGTCATTTTAGAAAAATAACATTGGACATGGCCTAAGAAACAAAATCCTCTCTATCTCTCTCTCTCTAGATCCATGATTTTTTATTAGGGGGCCAAAGTTTGGAGTGATGCCAGAGGTTCAGGGATAGGAATTTCTTAGGCGAATATGTTTCAGGTTAATTCGAGTTTTATACAAATTATAGATTTAATTCGAGTTTTGTACAAACTTAATATGTTAAGCTAATATAAATAGTCAATGAAATTATAAATTTCTCACATATTAATTTCAAGCATTTTATTGTTAAAACAATACCCAATCTATATTTATAATGCCCAAACAATAACTCCCTATCAATATTAATAATACTTAATTAATTTCAAGGCATAAACAAAATATTCACAATTCCCAAACAATATTAACATCACCTAGTTAATTTTAAGACCTAAATAACAACACCCAATCAACATTAATGGCAAAATACCCAGCTAAGTTTAAGTCACAATCAACAATACCTAATCAATATTCATAATAATCAATTAATTTCAACCCCTAAACATTTTTTTAGAAATAAAATTGAAATATATCAAGCCAAACAACATGTAAGTAAATATAACTATTAATATAAAAAAAGGCAAAAACAAATACCTACAGGGCTGAAATGAAACATAATAGGCCGATGGCGGTGCTAAAATGATCTTGTTGACAGCCAGAGGGGACTGTGATGGTCTGTAGAATCGAAAAGAGGACAGTTGGGCGGTGTGGTCATGTGAGAGAGAGAGATAACTTTAAATTATGAGAATATATGTGTAAGTTATAAATATCCCCAATAAATTATTACGTTTTTTAACATTATGGTTACAAAAACCTTCATATCTTCACCTTTAAAATTCCATCTTTACATTTAGCCCCTCTAAGAAAATTCTTGGTATTTTTTTCCCGAAAACTAAAGGGGGCCTCGTCCCTCCTCGTCCCATAATGGATCCACCTCTCTCTTTTTCTCTCTTTCCTCTCTTAAAAACTTGATTGTCATTTCTTCTCTCCCTCATATCAGATTCCAACCGTTTTTTCTTATCTCTCTCATTCTTAAAGACCGACCACACTCATTTCCTCTCTTAAATCATCATTTTTTTCTCATCGATGTGTGCATCACACTTGGTACCATAAGTAATGAGCCTTTTTAATTTCTAACATTGTTATGTGTTTCTTCCCTATGTGTATGTAAAAATAAAGATATGTCTTTCTATGAAAATTTTAAATATTTAATATTGAACTTTCTACTCATAAAGATCTTTGTCCTTTAAAGTAACATTTTAACATTTTTCTATAGTAAACTTTTGGCTTTTTATAAAAAAAATCATGTTTGATAAGTAGCTCTGTCAGTATTCTTGAGTTTATATCTCCCTCAATGGATGTTGATGTATACGAATGATATTTTGTTTTGAGTAATATTATGTATGCCCTTTTCTATGACCTAACTGATGTGTCAAACACACATTGAGTGGAATTTATAATGGGCTCATGTGAATTACAAACATTAATGTGTATTAGACACATCACCCGGGTAAATAAAAAGGTCACAAAAAAGGGTATACGTAGTATTACTCGTATGTTTTTTATAATTTGAAGAAGATTCTATGGTTCGTTAATTTTCTCTAAAGCTCACTAAATGAATATGTAAGCCTTTATGAAGAGAAATAAACCAAGGTTGGAGTGCCTAAATATAATTTTGTTACCTTAATCCTATTTTCTACCTCCAAATACTTATTTTATCTACACATGTTTCCAACTGGATGATGCTAAAAGGATTGCATATATATATATTGTTTAGCTCACTAATATTTTATCAATAGGAATCTTAAAGCATCAAACATTGTTACTAGAGAAAAAATGTGCGCTAAACTCATAGATTTTTAGCGGTTCATTTCCCTCATGAAGGCAAAGATCTTAGTAATAAGATTAAGGACTTTTTAAGGTATATTGCACCTGCATATATGAAGGTAATTTGTTTTTTATTACATATATAACACTACATATATTCATAAGTCGATAGATAATATTCATTAAAAAAATAGATGGGAAATATGTTGTGTGTGTATCATGCGAATGGATGATTGTTTATGCCTTTTCTAAATCCTAATGATGTCACCAATGTTTAATACTCTTAAAACTTCTTTCAAAAGTATAGATTAGTATGTAAACTCACCATGCATTCCGAACTCATGATGAAATGTCACACCCTGATTTTTGGTATAAATGCACAAGAGAGTATATATTAAGAAATGAATTAAAGTTAAGGCCAAAAAATAACTTTATTCATTATGAAAATAGTATACATAGTGTATTACCACCACAAGGGTGAATTACATTTTATTTGTCAATACGAACTATAAAGTAGAAAATCAAAAAGTATCACTCATTGCTTCCATCTAGCTTATTCCCTGCCCATAGTGACGTGGGTAAACATGTGACTGGTATTTATCTCTAAATGGGAAGAGATATTATACTCTTTCTCCTGGGCCATCTGGAGGAAAACGGAATCATCACAAATATGCTAAGCATGCTTTACTTATTCTATAACAAATATATGTATAAATGAGAGGTAGAGTGTGCATAGAATTCAGTGTTTGTATAGCAACGCTAAAGAATTAAAGTTGATAATCCAATAATTATCAGTTTCTTAACGGTTACATAAAGAAAATCAAGAATCTTTGAACTAATAATCGCATACTTACCAGCTCACTAGGGTGGTACAGAAATAAGTAAGCCATCACTAAAGTCAAATAATAAATAATCCAAAACTTTTGGATAATAACTCGCTAGGCACACAATTAAAGTGGCACTCATTGGTATGTAGCAATAAAACCGACTCTCAACATCGGAGACCATAGTCCAAGTAGAAAAATTCCGTGGGATAATACGATAGTCTACTCACTAGTTAATACTGCAAGGTAAACTGAATTGTTACAACGAATTGTTATGATATCAGTTATAAGGTGAGAAGGGTTAAATTTGATCCGAATGGTCATAATTAAAATAATCAGTTGATATAATAACATGTGAGTATGATAATTTCTACACATAATTGGAATCAAATTTGGCTATCATTGAATGATATCAATAGCAGTTATCAAGTACACAAAATTTACTATTAAAGAGGTAAAAAAACTACTTGCATGGTATTTCGAACTGCTTATGGATCAAAAGAGGATATAGGGAGGAGTTGGTACTTGATTCTCTGTATACAATGTTTGGTCACATAAGCATTTGTTGGAATTGGGGTTGGGTTGGTCAGTTTATATAAAATAAATAGTATCTGTGAAGGTTTTGGAGGTTTAATTGTAAATAACTTTGAACTTTAAAATCTTGGAGTTAAGGTTATATTTGAACTTTGGGGTAGAAGACTTTTTGACTTAAAATATTTTGAAGTACTCATAAGCAAAGTTTGGGGTTCAAATTCGTAAGTTATAAAAGTTATGAGGGGTCAAACTATAGTTTAGGAAAAATATTTCAAACTTAAAACCTCATTTTCCATAACTTAGGCTAGGCTTTACCAAACATGGCCTTACCTTATACCATTTTGAACAGAAAAATAAAATAAAAATATTGGAAAAAAATTCAAAAAAAATTGATTGGCCACACGCGTGGTCAATGCTTCTGGTAAAAAAAGTTCATCTTCAACCTCTCGATTTTTAACTTTAAGGTTTTTGATTTTTGACCTTGAATATCTCCTTTATTTCTACACCATTTGAGATGATTTATAAACAAATTCAACCTAAAATTTCATAAGAAATCCAAATATGTAATATTTATGGATTGAGATGCAGTATATCGTAAGTTATTTAGCTGTGTGTTTACCAAAATTTTGACTTAACATTCGTGGCTTTTAAGAATATGGCACGGATTCTTATAAACATAGTTTGGTTTCTACTATATTAAGGAGTAATTTGATTTTGATTTCAAGGTTTGAGATGGATTATACTGGGAGAATTTAATATTTTCAATTTTCTGGTTTAAAAAACACTTTTGATGAATTGAAGTTTGTTATGCAAATTCGTGAGTTTTAATCAGTGCACCAGAGTTCCTAAGGTTCTAGTGAAAAGTATTCATAGCTTCAAATCAGAAATTTAAGCCTTATATCAAAGTTTAGCATTAGAGTTCAATCTTTAATGGTGTAAATTCATGTTTTTTCAATTCTACATTGTTTTACACGTAAAAGCTTTAATATTATGATTGCTCTAATCATAATAATCACACATAAATCATTTGAAATTAAAAGAACTAAACATAATGCATAAAATCACAGTGTACCCATTTGGGGTGAATTTTCCAAGCTTTGAATATGCTTATGGTGTGTGTTTTAACTCATGAAAACGTAGGTATTTATAGTACTTCATCAGGGAATTCTATCGGTTGCTGGTGGAGGTGGATTTCAGGTAAAACTTAAAAGGATTTTAAAGTGAGTTTTAAAATGGCACATGTTTGCATAATGCTAAAATGTGTTATTCTTCTCTTTTAGTACTGACGTGTTACATACGTGTCTAGGGGGGTTTGTGAAAATACTCAAACTTTGATGTCTAGTCCTTGTTTGGTAAAACATTAAGGTATATAGCCTTAAAAGTATATTTCAAAGAAATTTTAGGGTTATTTTTGTAATTTTAGAAAATTTCAGGAGCTAAAATTATAATTTTGTGTTAATTGAATTCTGGAGGATTAATCTGATATAAAGTTGAAGTTTAGGGGTTAAGTATAAGTCAAGTTAAGTTTGTTTGAAATATTCAGGGGTTAATATATAATTATTAAACTTCAGGGTAACTAGGTTAATTTAGTAAAGTTGTAGGGCGTCAAGGGTAGTTTCATTCTTCTTAGGAGACTTTTGAATTTCAAGTCGTCATAAGGGTTTAAAATGAATATTTTAGGGACTTGGTTATCGATACGTTTGGTTTTGAAAATTCCCGGTTTATTATAGTCTACCTACGTAAAAAAATTCATCCTCGAATTTATCTTGGAAAAGATCAGGATATTGATCTTTCATAGCTCGTTCTGGTTCCCATGTGCCTTCTTATTGATTTTAATTTTTCCAACGTACTTTAGTTGAGGGGATTTCCTTGTTCCTGAGATATTTCACTTGGCGATCCAGAAATTGAATAAGTCGTACTTCAAATTCATAGTTTTGATAGATAGAGATTGCTTGCCATGTGATAGTATGAGAGGGATTAAAAATATACTGACGTAACTGGGACACATGAAATACAGTGTGAATGTTGGATAATTTTACAGGTAATTCTAATTAACAGGCCACAGGACCAATACGATTAGAAATAGTGAAAGGTACAGTATATCTGGGGCCTAATTTTTTTCTTTCTTCCAAAGCATAAAATTCCTTTCCTAGGAGAAACTTTAAAAAATACTCGATCATTAACTTGAAATTATAAGAGCTTTCGGTGCTGATTTGCATAACTTTTCTGATTATCTTGGGTTATATTCTGTAAAATATGAAATTAATGCGATGTGTGATACCGATTTAAATAAATTCGCAAGTTTCCAAGTAAACCTTATTTAATTGTAGGCTATTCAAACCAAATCAAATCAGCTCCTAAACATGTTGTGTGCATGTCAAACCATAAGTAAGTAAAGTATGTGACACAAAATTAAGGAAAAATCCCCAAAGGGCAAAACCTTTTATTTCTAGAACTTTGAAGAATTCATAAGACCATTGACTTACATACAACCTGATAATTGCCCACAAGTGTAATGCACGGTGTCTTCGTCAAACCTCCAAAGCAACGGCTAGAAATAACGTCTGCTGGAATCTCCCGCAAGAACTCCAGGTGGTCAGCAATGAAGAAGATAAACGACTTCTCCACAAGTGTGAACTTTATAAGGACTCCCTCCACAATAGCACGCAGCTCTCCGGTTGTAGGGTTCTCCACACAAAGATTAAACCACAACAAAGTGTGTTCTTCAACACCAAAATAATTCACTAAAGCATATTGGGATTTTTGTTAATTGTAAACAAAAGGGGATTAAACCCTAAAAGGAAGAAGCCAAAAGTATTATGCTTTCGCAGTTTTTCTGTTTTGTAAAACGATGGGACTTCTTCAAGAAAACAAAACCATTTAATGAGTATTTATAATAAAAATGCGTCGCCTCGAAATACGAGCTCGTTCGAACGAGATAAGGCTCTCGCGCGAATGAGGACATATGTCGTTTGAACAGCATCGCGCGACACTGCCATGTCGTTTGAACAGCATCGCGCGACACTGCCATGTCGTTCGAACGACTATTGCGTCAAAAAATTAATATTTTAATGTCCGCTCCAATACTTTGAAAAAATACTCATTCTCAAATTTTGACGAAAAAGTCTGCTCCAACACTTAGAAAATATTTTGTAAAAATATTCCAAAAGCTCTAAGTGGAAAGTTAAGGTATTAAAAACATAACCTTACCAAAGTAAACTTCGTGGAGTCTTTTTGATGAAGAACTTGATATTCGGATCCGTCTTTGATGCTTGAATGTTCTTGAAAGCTCTTCGACGGTGTAGAGGTATACGACATACTAAATTGATAATGGACTTATAAAAATATGTCCTTACGAATCTCTCCCTATGCCTATGCCGGTACATACATGAAAACATCTGAATTATCAAATACCAAAACGCCAATACAAATTTACCCTCCCATTGAATAAATTTGCAAGATCTCAAACTATTCTTCAAAAAGTCTTCATCAAATCTCAAAGCTTTTCTCATCAGGGTGTGCAACATGTGATCATCAATCTTTGTACCTACACACGAGATAAAGTAAAAACCTTCGTGACGCATCGAGTTTGAAATGATATAAGAATAAATCATTAATAAATCAAATCTCCCCCATAATGCAAAAGCTCCCCCATTACATGATAATTATTTCTCCCCTTTTTTATGATGTCCCCAAAAAGACAGATAAGAAGAAAAAAAATCAAAATATGGAGTGTCACGATACAATGCATTGCAAACGTGAATCGTACTACGCGCATGCAAAGGTATGTCTCAAAAATTTCACAAACTATTTTTTATTTTTTAAATTTTTCGTACAAAAATAAGATACTAAAAATCACACCGTTGATTTAAACTAAAACAACCAGGTCATGGAAATGGAATATATGGGTGTGAACACATTCGATAGGAAAATAAACTCAATCAATCGTATGTACACGATGCATATGTGTAATCCTAACGAATGAACATCAAAACTATCCTTAGGTGTAAAAGGTGTTGAATTTAGATGACATTGTCTTATACAAATCAATAAATCAAAGTCAAAGTGGTTTCCACACCAATAACGTCCAAAACTATTTAGCGCCTTTTTTAAGACTTTCAAGGACGTGCAAACCCGTTTTAATTCTCCATCCAAACTCCCACATATATATTTTCTTTTAGAGGTGTATAAACTAAATTCTCAAACTTTGGAGAATTGGTGCAAAAACCTAATTGGCCCATAATTGGCATAAATTTCCTTTTATTGCCTTTAAATTTTTTCGGGCTCTTTTAAACCTCTTTGGACCCCGGATAATAAAAATTTTCAATTTTTTAGGTCCAATTTAAACGGCAGCTTAATCGCAAAGGATAAATGAAAATCTTTCGTAGCCTTTCACCGTTTTCAAACAAAGCATACAAACTCACAAACGGCTCTTACATGCACAACTTTCTTATCAAGTTTTATCCCGCTTGGTTCGTTTTAAGGACAGGATTGAAGTGAAAACACCCAATTAATATTTGATAAGACAAGCACAATAATCAAACAAATCTGTGCATGTGTGCAATAAAGGAAATCATGAGTCAAACATGTAAGAAGTAACACTTAATTACATCTTAATAACTCCAAATATTATAAAGCACATGGATAAATTGATTTATTGTCTCAAAATATTATCAAATAGTCACATGAAAAAATGGAATGATGTTGTGACTCGGTCATCCTAAGTGTCCATCTATAAAAGGTGCAAACAAGATACAAAAATCTTTTGGGATTTTTCAAAATTTTATCAAAATAAAATCTTTTTTATTTTTCAAAAATTTTCAAAAGCAAAAATTTATACAAAAAGTTTATATCACCACACTAGCAAATATATAACATGAAACCACAACTAGTGTATAACAAAAATGCAAACACAATCATCTATATGATATGGCAAGAGACGAATCATGTACACGCAAACGGGAATCAACTTGTCTAAAATCTAGTGCCTCTAAAAGTGATTTCCTAACCCAAATAGATGTGAAACGTCGTGTGGGGGATTTAGGAACCAAGAAAACACTAGACTTTGACTTTATAGGACATCTTCCAAGATCACAACAAAATATCCTAAGGTGACCTTTCCTACAACAATGTGAACATATGTAAACGGGTGGAACGACACCTATGGGTTGACATTTTCTAACATCCTTGAAATTGGTTGACCTTCTAAAACAAATAATAGTTTTGGATTTAGCACTAGAAGCATGAAAACAAGATGATCCATTACCATCACTATCAAACTTACTCGAGTCTGTCAAATCATTTTTTAACTTCAAAATTTTTTACTCAAGCAAAGAATTAGACTCTTCCAATTTAAGGGATGCCTTTTTCAAATTTTCAACAATTCCTAAAAGCGTGTCTCTCTCTCTCCCTCAATCAAAACAAACTTTTTCCTAAGAGTCTCTTCACGTGCTACAAACTCATTGATTAAAATATTTGTGTCATCTTTGGCACAAACACAAACCATCAAATTCTTAAGGTCCTCTAATTCTTTTTCTAAAAAAGGACCCTATTATCACTCTCCTTCTCAGACAATATTAAAGCAACAAGGTCATGGTCCAAGGAAATAAGTTTCTCACGATAAAAATATCTTTGATTTTGAACCGTTTGCAAAAAATCCAACACGGATTTAAAACGAGAATTTTCTTTTTACAAAAAATTAATTCTTTTCGCAAAAGTCAAATTTAAACTATTTAAATCATTAAAACTTTGACTCGTGTCATCAAAGGGGGGCATCCGATTACATAAGTGCTTCATTGAAAAAATTGCGATTTTTCGCAAAACTGGTTTTTCAAAAAAAAAAATCAATATCTCACTAATTTTGCGAAAAATAGGAATACGCGATAAATTAGCGCAACCCGCTCTGATACCAATTTGACGACTTGAGAAGTCAAATTGTATAAAAAAAATCCTTAAATAATCAGGATCACGCGATAAATTACGTAACCCGCTCTGATACCAATTTGTAAAAGGTGAAATTAATGCGGTGTGTGATACCGATTTAAATTAATTTGCAAGTTTCCAAGTAAACCTTATTTAATTGGAGTTTATTCAAACCAAATCAAATCAGCCCCTAAACATGCTGTGTACGTGTGTCAAACCATAACTAAGTAAAGCATGTAACAAAAAATTAAGAAAAAATCCTCGAAGGGAAAAACCTTTTATTTCTAGAATTTGAAGAATTCACAAGATCATTAACTTATATACAACCTAATAATTGCCCACAAGTGTAACGCACGGTGTCTTCGTCAAACCTCCAAAGCAACGGCTAGAAATAACGTCGGCTAGAATATCTCACAATAACTTTAGGTGGTCAGCAATAACGAAGATGTAATACCCCGTATTTTCATGGCTTTTAAATTTAAGGATTTATTAAATTTAATTGAGATAAATTAATTTAATTTTAATCCGAAATGTTGTTTTAAATATTTACTAGCGTGACAAGAGTTAGTAATTATTGGGAATATATTATTTGTTGCATATTACTGGATGAGTATAGTAATATATGAGATTTATTTTTATAATATTGTCACGTGTGAATAAAATGACAATTGTGAAAATTTAAGTCGGGACGCGCTTGTATCGTGTCGGGACTAAATGTGGATTAATAAAAGTGAATATTTTATAGGTTGTTCGTATGGTCATTTTGATTGCGTCAACGCATTCGGAAGGGTAGAGATAGTCAGAAAAGTATACCCGGGGGTTTGATTTGGGTCTCGGGGCGTTTTTAGGCCTAATTAGTACCCCGGGAGGGCATTTTAGTCATTTTGTATTTTTGGGTAATTAAACCCCACGAAAATTAAAGGGGTTATATCAGATGTTTAGGTTATCTCCTAGGGTTAGATAACTCAAAACACTAGAACGGCCATTGGAGAGGAGAGGAGAGAGCTCTCAAGGCATTCCAAGGCTCAAAACTCATCTGTTTACACCGCCGCCACCGCCAACGCGTAGATCGCGAGACGGGGAACGGAAACACACCAAATTCAACACCAAATCAAATTTCTGAAAATCCCAGGCAAGTGTTTATCTTGCTTATTTCGTTGATGCATCATCCATATTAGTTTAGGAGTTATTAGGATGAGATTTATGGAAGAAAAACCCAATTTGAGATGGGAAATTTTCATGTAGTGATGATTTATATGATATTCTGGAAACCCTTTGTCATGTAAAGGATTAAGAGTTTGATTAAGAAAAGAGTTCTAATGAGATACAAATACTAAAACATTTATTTCGGACGATCGGACCGTTGGAATTGGATGAAATTTTACAAAAAATTAGCTGAAGACGAGAGGAAGCTACAGAAAAAAAATTCAGCTCGATCGAACCGTTCAATATTTTTTAATATTTTTTTTGCTAGACAGTTTAATGTTTTGAGGACTCTTAGAGATAATAAAAATTCAATTAAAACTCCATTCTAATTCCGATTTCGAAACCGTTTGAAATTCTCATCTTTGAAAATAAAATTCAAAATCTTTTAATGTAAGGCGAAATCTATATTTTTGGGATATTTTGCATAAGGGATAATGTAAGTATATATTAAAGGGGAGAGACACGTAAGAGAGAGTTACGTTGGAACATAAATGGATATCTACTGAATTGTACATTTGGAAGAATAGAGTCCATGAGGGTTACGTAGTAAGTTGGAAAAACCCTTCGAATTAAAGTTAGAAACGAACCATTATACTTGTTAAATAATAATGGGAAAATAAGGATAAATGTTGTGAATGTGGGTTATTGGATAAACCTAAATTGATATAATAAAAGTGGTATATTTATATGATTGTGTATGCATATATTATATACTTGTGAAAATCAAGCCCGCGCTACTTGCTATCCCTGAGGTTACCGCGCTGGGATGATCTTATCTCGTGTGCCTTATGGGGGATATTAACTCGTACCCTAGAAGATAGGAATCCTAGGTACAGGCTATCGAATCGGTAGTCACGGTCCTAAGAGATGTGAGGGTATGTACTGACCTCTTGGACTTGGATCGCCTCAATATTGTTTGTGTATGTATTTATACAGTTCGAGAGTGATTCCGAACTTGTATTCCCTTTAGTACGATTGATACGGGGATTGGATAGCAGAGTATGCCCGCACTATAGTTTTTATGTGGGGTGCTGTTATGATATATATATATATTATACGAGTAGTTAATATATATATGAAATTCTGAAATCTGGAACTGCCTACTGTGATTTGATATTTAGGACATGGTTGATGACTCAAATTATAAATAATTGTTTTGAGAAAGTATAATATGACACTGGAAAACTTTATTGATTAATAAAGTTAAAAGGAGAACCTTGGTTACAAATTGAAATCTTACATTTTAAATACTTGTGTAGTTCAGTTGTAAATCCTGTGAATAACCTAAGATAAGTTAAATCATTGGGGAAAGATAGTGTGGTATATGACGAGATAGACCATTGGGAAGGTTAGTGCGATAGGTGTGCACATTAGAAGAGAGGTGAGAATTTCTCAAGAGAGTGTCACACTAATATGTTGTTGAATTAGCCTGTAATCAATTTAAATACTTGCTAAACGAATTTTTAAATCATATACACTATCGGGCTCTGACCCGTTTCTATTTCCTTTTCTCTCGTATATATTGTATGTATTACAGGTGCCCAGCCACAGGGCGTCTTACTTAGGATCCTTTGGAAGGAACGTGCTGCAGCTTAGGTGGGAGTTGCAGACCTGTTGTTTAGACGACTTCATCCATTTGATTCTACTCTTAGTTCAGTTTTATCCAGCAGGGGCATGTGTCGCCCTCTTTCTATTATTTAGTTGGTATTATCAGAGATTGAAATTTTTACTTTCAGTACCTTTATTTCGGAATTTATTACTGTCAGGATGTTTTCCTTTAGTGTTGTAAATGTTGGGATTTATTATTCATGATTAAATTCGTGTATGTTCAATTCTATTTTTATTCTTAATGTGTGACTCTTTAGATGTTAACGGTTTAAGGTTTTATAACCGGATTTAACAAAATGAGAATAAGGTTTTAAATGGTTTTGACACTTAGCTTAATTATTTATGGGGTTTCAATTGGAAAAGTATTTTTACGACAGTGATGCTAAGAATGAACCAACTGTTCACCTTGATTTTAATTTAATAAAGGAGTGATCGCCCGATATTTAATTAGGCGGGGTGTCACAGAAGAGAAATGGCTTCTCCACAAGTGTGAACTTTATAAGGACTCCCTCCACAATAGCACGCAGCTCCCCGGTTGTAGGGTTCTCCCCACAAAGATTAAACCACAACAAAGTCTGTTCTTCAACACCAAAATAATTCACTAAAGCATATTGGGATTTTTGTGAATTGTAAACAAAACGGCATTAAACCCTAAAAGGAAAAGTATTATGCTTTCGCAGTTTTTATGTTCTGTAAAACCCTAGGACTTCTTCAAGAAAACAAAACCATTTAATGAGTATTTATAATAAAAAAGTGTCGCCTCGAAATACGAGCTCGTTCGAATGAGATAAGGGTCTCGTGCGAACGAGGACAGATGTCATTTGAACGACATCGCGCGACACTATCATGTCGTTTGAACAATGTACAAATGTCGTTTGAACGACTGTTGCATCAAAAAATTAATATTTGAATGTCCGCTCCAATACTTAGAAAAAATACTCATTCTCAAATTTTGACGAAAAAGTCCACTCCAACACTTAGAAAATATTTTGTAAAAATATCCCAAAAGCTCTAAATGGAAAGTTAAGGTATTAAAAACACAACCTTGCTAAAGTAAACTTTGCAGAGTCTTTTTGATGAAGAACTTGATATTCAAATCCGTCTTTGATGCTTGAATGTTCTTGAAAGCTCTTAGACGGTGTAGCGGTATACGACATACTAAATTGATAACGGACTTATAAAAATATGTCCTTACATTTTCAGTCTTTCTTGAATATATTGCATCTTGTCAGTAGTTTCTCGAATTATCTCGGGACCAAATAGTTGACCATTTCCTGATTCTATCCAGCATACAGGTGAACGACAAGGCCTTTTATATAAAGCTTCAAATGGGGCAGCTTTAATATTTGACCAATAACTATTGTTATAAGAAAACTCAATGAGAGGTAAATGTTAATTCCAATTTTTGGGTTTATCTAACGTAAAAGCTCATAGCATATCTTCTAATGTTTAAATTGTACGTTCTGATTGTCCATCCATTTATAAGTGGAATGCTGTACTCAAATCAAGTTTAGTACCCATTGCGATTTGAAATGCTTTTCAAAACTTTCCTACAAAATGGGAATATCTGTATGATACTATGTATACAGGAGTTCTATATAATTAGACAATTTCTTGAATGTAGAGTTTACTGAGCTTTTGAAATAATCGATGATTTTTACTAGAAGAAAATGAGCATATTTAGTAAGTCGGTCAACTATTACCCAAATGGAATTATATCCTTGGGACGTAGAAGGTAGTCCACTGACAAAATCCATGGTAATACAATCCTATTTCCACTCGAAAATCGATAAGGGTTGGAGGAGTCCACTAGGGTGTTGGTGTTCAATCTTTATTTGTTGACAAGTAAGACATTTACTTACAAAATTCGTGATACCATTTTTTATATTTGGCCACCAATATTGTTTCTTTAGGGTATAGTACATTTTGGAGCTTTCGAAATGAATCATAAACTTAAAACGATGAGCTTCTTGCAGTACTTCCTCTCGAAGATATAAATCATCAAGTACATATAATCTATTTCTAAATCGTAAACTTGTTTCCTTATCATACGAGAATTCGGGATATCGTGGAGGGGTTATACAAAAGGATCTTGAGATTGTTGGACTAAGATTTTCTCTCTCAATTCGGGATATGCAATGATGTTAAAACATTTTGAGAAAGGAGTTATTAATTGAAGATCATATTGCTCTATGGTAGCAGTAATATCGTAACAAATCAAAGTATGGAGTCTTTGGATTACGACTTAAGGCATCAATTACTACATTTCCTTTTCCTGAATGGTAGTTTAACTTAGATAAGTAATCTTCCAGAAATTCTATCTAGCGTCGTTGTCTTAAATTTAAGTCCTTTTCAGTAAAGATGTATTTCGAACTCTTATAATTAGAAAAGACATGAAAAATTTCACAATAAAGGTAACAATGCCAAATTTGTAAAGCAAAAATCACAGCTGCTAGCTCAAGATCATGGACAGGGTAATTACGTTCATGAGGTTTGAGTTATCGTGACTGTATTAAAATACATCCTAAACCTTGAAACGAGGCGTCGGTATATACATCATAGCTTACATTACTATAAGGAATGGCAAGGACTGGAGTAGTAGTTAATTTGTCCTTTAAAATTTGGAATGATTGACTACATTCATCAATCTATACAAATGGCACTTCCTTCCTAGTTAGCTTTAAGAGGGGAAGAGAGATACAAGAAAATATTTCGACAACACGACGATAATAACCAGAGTTAATCCTTGGAAACTTTTTACCTTGGTAATATTGGTAGGATTTTTCCTTTCCAAGATGGATGAAATTTTGGTAGGATCGACTTGGATTCCATTTTCAGAAATCACATGCCCTAAAAATTGATTTCCTTAATTGAAGAATCACATTTGCTCTTTTTATCATATAACCCATGGTTTCTTAAAGTACTTAATACTATCTCTAAATATTGTGCATGTTCTACTGAGTTTTGAGAATACACAAGAATATCGTTAATAAAAGATAACGAATTGGTCAAGAAAAGGTATAAAATTCTATACATAAGATCCATAAAATTTACTGGTGCATTAGTTAATCTAAAAGACATAGCCATAAATTTGAAATGTCCCTAACGAGTTCGAAAAGTAATTTTTGGAATATCTTCTTCTCTGACTCGCAATTGATGGTAACCATATCATAAATCTATTTTTAAAAAGACCCTTGATCCTAAAAGTTGATGAAATATATCTCCAATTCGGGGTAAATGATACTTATTCTTAATAATTACTAAGTTCAGTTTACGATAATCTATGCATAATCTAAAGATTCCATCATGTTTCTTGACAAATAATACACAAGCTCTCCAAGGAGATGAGTTAAGGCGAATAAAATATTTTTTAAGAAGATCATCTAATTGGGTACGAACTTCTTGAAGTTCAAAAGGAGCCATTCGATACGAAGGTATCAAAATAGGAAGAGTATTCGGATAAAGATTTATACTAAATTCGATCTATCAGGAAGGGGGTAATCCTGGTTATTCTTTGGGAAAAACATCTTCGAAGTGTTGGGATTAACGCAGAATTTTGATTTGAAAACTTAATGGTTCGGACGAACCTGATCCTTGAAATATAAAGGAACAATTTTCTTATTTCAAAAATAATTTTTCTTGGCTTGGTAATCGATATAAGCAGAATGGCTTGATAGAGCATCCATTCCGATAATAATGTCAAAATGGCAAATATCTAAGATTATCAAGTCCACAAAAGTATACATAAACCAAGATGTATTTTACAATTACTACAACCTTGTGTTGGTGTATTGATTTCACCCGTAGATAATTCAATATCCAATGGAACAGTTAAATTTGTAGGTAGTAATCGTAATAATTTAACTAGTTTAAGACTGATAAAGGAATGTGTCGATCCTGAATCAAATAAAATATGTGCAGATAAATGATGAAAAAGTGTCGTACCCTCTATCACGTCACTGGAATTTTGTGTAGACAATATCGCATAATTCTTTCCACGACTCGAGATTGGCATAATTTTCTTAGTTGGATTTAGCTTTAGTGGATTTTGGATTTCGTAATGGATTATCTAACTGACGACGAAAAGGAAGAGATCTTAATTTAGGATACTCTGGTCAGATATGTCCTAGTTCTTAACATTCATGACAACGAATCACTGGACGAGTTGTGTTATGACGAATCTGGGAATAAGCTTATCCACTTGAATTGGAATAGGGTTGAGGTGAAAGTCCTAATCACATGATTATTTCTAGTAACGGGGGTAGATGATCGTACTACAGTAGAAGAATTTTGTTCCACAATTGCCGCAACATCGATAAGTTGAGAATACTCACGAATTTGTAAATGAGCGATATAATT